>VYXD01008192.1:240118-306704 GCA_013397195.1 Hylia prasina | reverse complement strand
AAAAAAAAAAAAAAGTGGAAATACAGATCTGTCATGTGGGCAAGAGCAGTATGAAGGAATAACAGAAGCCAATTGTGAGCCATTGGACAAGCACAGCCATAAAACTGGAGAGAGAAGGGCCCTCAGTTTCCTCTTGCGTCACTGGAATTCTTTATCTGCTTCATGGCAATGAAAAATAGTAAAAGGTCATGGAAAAAACATCTCTCAGCTTTCTGTTTCTCTGTTCCATAGATGAGAAGGATGAATGGGAGGTGCCCCATTGGAACTGATGACTGAGTTTGACTCATTGTATTTACTTAATTTTTTCAAATGTTGGTTTAGTGGTGATTTTAACAGTTTACTTGAAGCATGCAGGGACCAGGGATGTTCTGTTAGAATTGCTGAGCTATGCCTCACCCTCTTGGTTCCCATGAGATTTTGGTGTGCTGAACATTTCTGCCTCTCAAATATACCAAATTAGGCAGAATTGTGGAACTGTTTTTCAGTACATTTTCTTTCTCTTTATCAAATTTGTATTATAAAGTCTTGCTTCAAGACTGTATCTGCCATTTCCTTTTATGAGAGACTATATTATCACACTCCATTCCACCAATTGATTTGCAATTGATCGCTTTCTTTCTGTGAGGCTGTAAAATTAGCTTGGATACACATGAAAGTCACTTTTTAAAAGTAACGCATTTGTGTTTCAGTGGATGAAAAGAAAGCTTTTGGTGAAATTACATAGACTACCCTCTGAACATGTCTTTTACTAGATGCAAGGCCTTTGTTTGTTTTGTTGCAACAAAGATGCAAATTTTACAATTTCTTTGCTCTCTTGATAAGGCTGCGGATGAGGAGGTGGGCGTTTGGCATTATATTGCAAGACTGTGATAAATATTTTCAGGCATATAGCAGAAAGCACACCATGTTACCATGTTCGTGTAGTGGCTGGAGTCTCAAGAACACTATAAATCATCAGCATAGGCCTGCACAGTCTGGTGTAGAGACAGGATTAATGGCTCTGGCAAAGCGTTGGCAATAATGCGATCTGTGCTTTCCAGGTCCCAGGCTGGCGTCTCTGGTTAGCTCTGTGTTATGTGAGGTACTCGTGTCCCTAATTGTTATGTAATTGGTCATAGAGTGATTTGGCACTCTGGTGTACTGTGAGTGACTGGAGTTATTTATTTTTGTTCCAAAGTATGGATGTGAAATATGAGTGAATTGAAAGAGACTGGGAATTAGGCCCATATCCTGCAGATATTTCTGCAGATGTAGCAGATGAGTAGGCATGCTTATATTCAATCATGTGGATAAATGTTTGTATGAATACTGCTTCAGTTTCTATTCTTAAAGAGAAGGGGAATTTTTAAATTGTTGCTTTTTCTTAATTCAATACACATATTACAAATATTTAATACCTTTATTGCTTCTTGAAAAATCTGCTTGTAGCACAAAAAGTCAAATCAATTTTATTACAATATCAAAGGAACTAGAATAGAGCAATGAACATTGTATAGTTCTACATAAGTAGTGGAGATACCAAAAATATCCAGTATAGTAATTTTGATCAAATCAAAGTCAGAATTCAGATGCATTTCAAGTAAGGGGAGTATACAGCGCATACTTCCTGACTTTTAAATGAAAGCCCTAAATACTTGCAAATACAGACACACAAGATAGAGGTAAGTTGCTCCCTTGAACTGCAAATTTCCGTAAATTGCTTTGAAAGAGTCAATCTGGAACATCACAAATATGTGAATGTGGTGGACTGACCCTGGCTGGATGCCAGGTACCCACCAAAGTCTCTCTATTACTCCCTCCTCTGCTGGACAATTAAGAGAAAATACATTGAAAAAACCTCGTGGGTCAAGATAGAGGCAGTTTAATAGAAGCAAAAGCTGCTTGTTGAAGCAAAGGAAAACAAAAGATGTAGTCTCTATATCCCATCAGTAAGCAATGTCCAACCGCTTACTTCCTTGGAAGCAGTGCTGCAGTACATGTACTGGTTTGTCTGGAAGGCAAACGTGATCATGAATACCCTGGGACCAAAGTCAAAGTTTCTGCTCTTCTGTGACTGCCTTTGCTTTGTAGATAGGATTGCACAAAGTAGCTAGTTCCATGCCTTCTTCTAATAGAAGTGATCCTAAACATCTGTCATTACTTGGATGAAAGAGGTCAATGTTATTAAATGAACATACCAGTTTTTCATCATACTGCATAAACTGAGAAAGTTGATGTCGTTTAAGCCTTTATATCACAACTGATCGTGAGGATTCACTCTGCTGGCTTGAATTAAATGTGTATATACAAAACAGTCTCTAAACTTCATTTGTGGGTTGGTAGGCAGGCAAATATTTGTAGAATTTATCTGGTTTAAAACATTAGGTTTTAAGTAGAGGAGGTTGACAGCATGATTTATTTTCCTACAAATCGTTTTTCAAAGATAGGAAAGATAAGGGAAACCAGCAGATTTGAAGCAGTAAAAGTATGAATTATGATAAGTAAACACATTGCCTGGAATTTACAGAGGACCCCCCGGAATTAGCTAACTCCATTGAAAATCCTGGCCATTGTATTTATATAAGCTGTTGTATATTATATCAGCTTTTTTTTTTTTTCTCAAATGTGTCTTCTATGACTCATCATTCTTAAAATAGTTCATCTTGTAATTCAGCAAAGACAACACATCACAGAGATTTTTTTCCTGCATTCTGCAGGATGATAATGACATTATATGGGTTTGGTTTGGGGGAAATATGCAAATTTACAGATCTGTCTGCAGAAGCAAGGAGAGCTGTAGGGTGCACGGAACAGTAAAAGTTATGTCTCCTGGATAAAACACACATAGAAAAAATGTCTGAGTATTTAAAAGAAGAAAATTGAAGTATTTAGCCAATAGGAAACTGCCAGACAAATGAAACAATATTTACTTCTGGTATCAGTCCATCTAAAGGAAGAATATGTGGCCAGAAAAAAGAAAGAAGACTTGGGCTGTTTTGTGATTTTTAATTATCAAAATACCACTGAAGGACATGCCCAAATCCTGCTGTACTCTAATGAACTGCAGAAGATAGCAGAAGCAATAGGGGAGAGAAAGCAAACAAGGGCAGAGAAGCAAGTTACAGGAATGAAAACTATTTTCAGAATCACATGTCCAGTGAATGAGTTCAACTCATACAGGGACAGGGAAAAACCAAAGGATAAAAGAACCTCTGTTTTTTTGTTGATACTGTCCAAGATATTTAAGTTACTAGCATGTAACAGGGCCACAATCTTGACATTAAAATAGTGCAGTATAACATGTATGTCTATCAGTGTGTATAACTTTTACATTTTGTTTTCATGTTCTGGAAGGAACTTTACTTGGAAGGACTTTTTAAATGAAATCTTGATGAAGTAGTAAAATCCGGATTAGAAATTACAGTCAGCCAAATGCAGAAAGTTAACCAGATGTCCAGCTAAGCAAGAGGCTTAGAGAGAACTACCTAGTGTGCCAACTTGGAGTTGAGGGGTTGGCCTTTTGTTTGTCTGCAAGTTTAAAAGCTCAGGAATTTAATTGAAGTTACCTACTATAAATTAAAATAGTTCTGTTCCTGCTGTGAAGCTACTGTCAAATGTTATCTTTCCAATACCAAATTAAAATTACTACAGTTTGTAAATCATCAAATATGTCAACTATCATAATTGCCACTCTTTCCCCCCTTTCCCTAAGATGCAGAATCTGTCAAAAAAAAATCTTTGCTTGAAACTCAAATGCATGGCTATATTCAAAGTATGGTCTACAATTTTGGGGGTTTTTTTAACAGTTTTTTTATTTCTGCTGGATTAAAGTATGTGCGGTCTTCTGAAAATCTTCAGGGCAGCAGAAATCTAGGAAATAGTCAGAGTCAGTTTCAACAGCACTTCTGAAGCCACAGTTTGAAAACCTGTCCCCCCTTACTTTTTTTTCCCAGCTGCAGGTTTCCACCTGGCCACATTTTGCAATACAGTGAGTAATTTTAACATAAGAGAAGGCACATGTTGCTTGAAACAGCTTGAACTGTGGAAATCATGACATTCAAGGCTTGAACTGCCCTAGTCTACACTGTCTGTTGGATCTATTGAAAAAAGACAATGAGAATGTGTTTGTATATCATCCACACTTTGCGTTTCTCCAGAAAACAACGCTGGTGCAGTGAGCAGGTGTGTGTGAAGGACCAGCTTATAGCGGTGTGTTGTAACTGGACGTAGTGTACCTGCTTCTAGTTCTTGTGAGCTTGAGTACTCCTGGCAGGTAATAATACAGAGTCCTATGGACTTCAGCAAGCACTTGAATCAGACTCTAAATCCCTTATTTAGACACATAGTTAAAGATAGATTTGACAGTAGCAGCAGTTATCTCCTTGTAGTTAGTTGTCAGATGTATTTTATATTTGCTTGGCTACAAGTACCGCGTTGCACTATATATTGCTTCCTCTTTGCCCACCTCCCCACACTCATGAGAAGTGGCAAGCTAAGTTATCTGTCAGACTGTAAACCGTTGTGACATTTTTGTGAGAAGAGCTTGCTTAGAGGATGAAGCTGCTACTTTACGAAACAAAGTATTTGAGCTCTTTATCGTCAAAATTCTGGATCTTTTTGTGGATTGACTTGCCAGATGCATTTGCAAGTATGTATCTCTCACTAATAATTAATTCAAGTCAGCATGCCATTGTTGCCCTACTCATCTTTGCTTCCAAGTGTACAGGACAGGAAGTGTATGCACATCTCTGCTGAGGAAGTGTTAGGTCTGAATCACGTGATTGTCTTTTCTCTGACTCTATAGAAAGGTGTCGGTGGATAGCATACACCTAAGTGGTTTATTCACTCTGCATTGAAAGCATGTTTGCTTATACACAGGGTGTAAATGAAAGTTGCCTGACAACTTTGTATAATTGCCGAGTCTAAGGTGGAAACCCTGGAACTGAGTCAGAGTTAGAGCTTGTGAATTCAGGAGCACTCTATGACCCCCCTACAGATTAGGTTTTGTTTGTATACCACGGGATTTCTTTACAACAGGGGACTCAAACAGAATTTAGAGGTCAGCAGCATGTGTCTTCCATGGAAGCCAAAAGAAGTACACAAGCGGACACTTCCATTGTCCTATATGTTGGGAGAGTTTGGGGTTTTTTTAACCTTACTGTGAAATGCAGTGCTTGATTTAGGTGTTAGTTCTTACAAGCCACTTGTTTGGCTTTCAGATACAATATTGCCACCTTTTTATATATGGAAAGTGGTTCATGTATTAACTTCTTTATCATCATTCAGAAGTGAAAATAAAACTGATGTTTTGTCAACTGATTGTACTCTCTCCTGGGTTAGCCTGGAGTAATGTAAAGCATTGAGGTGTCATATGTATATATGATTATTGAGAAGGATCTAGAAGCTAACACATGCAGAGTATAATGGCAAAAGTTAGGAAGTGTTTTGCATGTGATATTTTAATTGCTTAGGTGGATTCCAGGATACCTAGTGAAGTACCTTGATTAGGCTGTATAGCTACTTTCATCTTTGAAAGAAGGGGAGAAAATCTCACTGAAGCACATGCAGAATGACTCTGGTTTTCTATTTAAATATTGATATTTCATCCCATTAAATCAGGACCAAGAGCAGTTCTTGGATCTTGATTTAAATCTGTATGTGGGTTTGGGAGAAAACAAACAAAATAAAAGATATTTAAGTAATGTAAAGTTTGATGATGGCCATTTGGGTTTTGGGCCATGAGGTTTTTGTTTGAGAAAGGAGATGCACAGGGGAGCGGGAGGAGGAATAAATAGTAGTCATACAGAGGCAGCAGTGACTGAAAATAAGCTTCATGGTGTCATGTTAACTAAGTGTATTAGTAACAGCTGCTTTTCCTGTATGCCAAACAGGATCCCTGACTATCAGCTATCGGCTTTTCTAACAGGCATCTGGACTTCCAAATGTGATATGCAGCAGCCTGTTACTATTTTGAACAAGACCTCGTATTTCTTCTTCTGGTGATATATGAGAAACTGGAGTTCTGGTGACCTCTAGGAGACCTGTATGACTTAAGCGCCCAGGATCTCATTTCTTCCTTGATAATTGTTTTTCTGCTCCATATCTCCCTTGAAAATTGAAGTTATTAGCTTGTTTCAATCATGTGTGACAGTGGTACTCTCTAGCTCTGCATTAGAAATCAGTGATGTGAAGCCAGCCTGGCCTGTCACATAGGAGGGGGTTCTAGGGGATGGAAAGCGGAGGGGTCTTTGCTCAGAGCCCCTCCTTGGTAATCCCAATTCATAATAAAGAACCTCCTGAAGTGGAATATGTGTATAAATTAAATAAGTTTTTAGCGTAGAGCATCTACAACAGAGTAATGCCAGGATACTTCAAACAAGTAACTTACAGCAACTTCTTGTATAAATACCTTTCTTATTCTGTGCTGAAGTAATGTGAGAAGATGAGAGAGTTGGAGCAAAAGAGGGAAACATGATTTGCTTTCCAGTGGTTCACTCTGTTGAGGCAGCCAGTGAGCTCTCTTCTTGAGCCCAGACCCTACTCAGAAAAAAAAGTTACGTTGACTCTGGCACAGATGTGTCTGTAGCTTTGGGAATATCTTGTCCCTGAGTGGCACAGAGGATTTGCATTCAATTTTTATGAACCCTCATAAGGCCATTGTTCTCCAGTTTCTGATTGATTGTCTTTATGTAATAAGGACAACTAATATAGACTTGTCAGAGTGACTGAGGAAGGTCAGCTGTCACTGGCTCAGTTTAACACAAGCTGCTAAGGTTGCAGGATAAATTATGTTTTGTTGCATGCTGCAAAAAGCACATCATTTAAGTTGGGGTTTTTTTTCACTTATGTCTGATGACTTGTGTTTTCTCCCTCTAAATCCTATTCTATCATACAATAGTCTTAATCACAGTTTAACTTAGGTTGATGGATGTCCTCTAGCCACAGTCTCTCTGTCAGTTATGGAAGGCTGATGTGGAGTAAATGTTTTCAAAGGTCCCCAGTTAGGGGCTCTCATGAGGAGGGGTGTTAATTTTCAGAGCTGGTAGTCAGTCACAGCTTTTGAATGAACAGAATCCACGAGTATTCAACATCTCAGAAAGCTGAACCCAGGTTTTTTTTCTTGTGGGCACCTGATCCCATTCATTATTTGTCCTGCCAGAGTGCAGGAAGGTTGAGAGACCAGAGACTCTGCAGCAAAGTTGTCATACAGGCAGCAACTGAACTTCGTACTATCCCCAGCTTAGCCACATTATATTTATTAGAGGATAATGCCAAAGAATGTTCTGATGTGGACGTGACAGTGGTGTCTGAATCACCTGTCTGGATTTCTGCAATAAAAAAATTCCTCACCTCTGCCAGACTGCCCAGGTCACAGACCCAGAGCCCAGCCCTCCACAAAAGCTAAACACAAAATAAACAGTTCTGCAGGAAGTAAAATAGTCTTGGGTGCACCCTTGTTCCCTGGAGGCTGGAGTAGCTGAAGGAGGTACTGGCTGCAGTTAAAGTCAGATGAGATTCCCAAATGTCTTTTCATGGAGTCCTTTCTGTTCCTTCCCCTGCACAGTTCAGTGAAGGCCCCCACACCAGCCCCAGGGCCTCCCAAAACTTCCACCGGTTCTGGAGTTGCCCACTAATCTTAGCATAAACTAGTCCTTGAGCCACCACCAACCTCAGCCATTGTAGGTCCCTCCCAGCTACTTCCACCCACTATTTCCTCTTCCAGTCCCAAATCTCTGTCCACCTACACCATCTTCCCAATGCCAGGCTTCCTTTTACATTCCTCACCATCCAAATCTCTAGGTCCCTAGGGTGCTACACCCATCTTACCCCTCTGCTTCTTTGCTGCTGCTGCTCCTACACTTCTGGTGGCCGCTGCTGCGCTGCTGTGGCCACTGTGAACTCTCTCCTGGCCACCTCCTTTCTGGGCTTCTCTTTCAGAAGAAAACTGTGTCCTGCTGTGAGGCTGTAGAAAGCCCAACTGCACCCACCAAAATCGTACAAGGCAAAAGGCAAATTACTTGGAGGTTTGCTTTTCTTTCCATTTTCTCTGCTTCCTGTTCGTTATCTGCCTCAGAGAAGTTTGCTTGGTGGGCCAGTTGTGGCTGTGGAACAGGCTGTTCAGTTCTTGAGACTCTATGGCCATCCCATAGGCCTCCCCAGTTTGTGGGTGCACTTTATAGCCTGAGCCTTTCCTTAGTCTGCCTGTCCACTGGGCAAAGCCACCCCTTGGATAGGAGCCACACAGTCCTAATGTCGCAAAGGGAAGGAACTTTTCCTCACTGAAACACTTTTCCTTTCCCTTGAGGAAAGGACTCTTGAAGACAACTTTGCCTTGCTGTTCTTCACACCAGTTAGTGAAAACAGCAGCTGTTCATGACTGGAGCACAGAGAAGGGTTTGCTTTTTTTTTTCCTGATTATGACTATAAATGTCACAGTTTTGTGCACACCACTCAGCTGTTTTTAGCAGAAAATTACTCTAGATGTGGCAAAAAATACTGCCCATTGCAAGCAGTTCCTGTTTTTCAAGAGTGGCCAGATAAATTTGCCTCTCCCAGTGCATAGGAATGAATTGCATTGCCTTCTCTGGCTTGCTGGGCTTGTGAAAAGCATAGTAACTTTGTCTTTCCACGCTTAAATATATAGTCTTGAGTCTATTTTTGGTGATCTGATTGAGTTTCCAACCCTCAGAGCAGAGAAACTGGAAAACCATTCATGGAAATCTTGTCTGGGAAAGAGTCTTTTCTATGTGGATGAAGAGAGAATTCCTTATGAAAGGCATGTTATTGTCTCATTTTTTATAGCTGACTGGATCTTGATTCTGTAGTAATGTGAATTACTGTTATAATCTAAAATCTGCTTTTAGAGGTGGGTGCATATTTTGTGTAAGGTGGCACTCAATTTGGCTTTTTCTCTAGGTCTGTTGCAAGAAGAATTTAGATTTGTTGCAGTGGTGGGTAGTGACTGGTACCCTGGGGTTTGGTGGGAAAAGGCTCAGTAACCTTCTTGGACTCTGCCTGTACATCATGGCTACGGTTTTTTTGGTGGTTGTTTGGGTTTTTTTGGGTTTGTGGTTTTTTGGTTTTTTTTTTTGACACCTAGTGACCACAGAAACCTTTGATGGCAAATCTGTTCACACAGGTGAGTAAGAAGTTTAACTGCATAAATATGCACCATTAAATAGGTATTGCCTGTAAATGAAACCTCTGTTAAAATAATGGCATTGATAAATCCATGGATCACTGCTTGCAAACAAAGCTCTGAAAAAAACTGCCTGGATTAAAGTAACGTTGCATAATCCATGGGTGTGTTGTGATAATTTTAGAATTAGAGGTGATGTGTTCTGTCCTCCTTTACTCTGTAAATAATGTATGAAATTATGAAGACTGATGTTAAGAACAAAATATTTCTAACAGTAGGGAAGAGGTTATTGTGTGGAAATTAGTGTAGTTTAGATGGTGGGTCTGAATTCCTGTGCTTGTTGTTGGGACCCATACTAATATATATATATATGTAATATATATATGCATATGTTCCTGCTACAAAGCCTTTTTGCATTTCCAGAGGAACATGATAAAACAATATATTAGTATTAACTTTGAAGTAAAAACTTTCTCATCAACATTAGCTTTAATTCATATCCATTACCCCAAAGAAATAAAATTGAAAAAAATACTTTAAAATGCAATTGAGAATGTAATGGAGGAGTTGAGAAGCTGAGGCTGGAAAAAGGAGAATTTATTTTAAAAATCCCTTTGCCTTACAACACTGCTGTCAGCATCATGTTTATTCCAGTCTGTGACCCTGTCTGGTCACAGAGACTGCTTCAGTGGAAACACTGTATTTTCAGTAATATTTCACACCAGGAAGCTCTTTGTTTTGTGTTCTTTTATATTTACTCTGCGTGACAGGAAGTTTGATTATAATTCTGTTGATAAATTAATTTTTAAGTTTTCTTTGAAATGAATGTTCCTATTTGGTATTGTTGCACTCTTCTGCCATCTGTAGCTTTTCTGTGCTGGCAGGATAGAGGCTGTCTAGAAAATCTGATTTAGGATTAGGGTCAGTTTCTAGCTAAATTTGACCTGGGTGGCACTGAACACTTTAAGATTCATTGTTAATAAAAAATTTAGCAATTTTCTTTGCAGAATCAGGATGAATATTGTCCATCAGAGGAGTAATTAATTATTTTAGCTAAAAGAGTTTGTAATGGAAACTTTGAAACAAAAATTCAAGTATGTTTTATGCATCCTCTATTTCTACAGAAATTTCAAGAATTTTGCTAACCAATAATTTTATCATTCAAAAAGAAAAAAAAATCTGATATCGACAAGTTGATATGAAGTGATTATTTTTACAGCTTTGCAAACCTATCTATAAACTATTTAAAAGGTAGAAAACACTGTAAATGCAAGGTATATCAAATAACCCATCTCATATTGTGTTGTCTCATTGAATAAAATCCATGCATTTCAGAAAAATGTTTTGTCATTCGAAGTGACTGTTCCTTTGTGGCCAGAAATGAAGTTTCTGCAGCACAGGGCCTGTTCTGCACATGTGACTGTGCCATGTTTGTAGGTGTGAGTACTCTTCTCAGTTTTACCTCTGTTGGAGTTAAGTGCCTTTGAAGCACAAGAGTTTTTTAATGAGACTTAATCTCATTATTTGCTTTTATCTGATCCTATCATTGCTTGTTGCCTACATAGTAGGAAAAGAAAAGCTCCCTGGAGATCTTGTTCTCAAGTGTGGAATTGGTGTGAAATTAGTCTTTCTTTTTAAGAGGAGGCTGGCCGGGAGGGAAGGGGGTGGCTAACAGATCAGAAGCAGAGTGCACCAAATTTGGCTTTGGTTTGGGGTTTCTTTGTTTACTTTGTTTGCTTTTCCCAAGGCTGCATGGGTAGAGAATTCCAGTTTTTTTATAATTCTCATTAATTGCATTCCTAATCTCTCCACTGCAATTTAAAGCTCTAGTTCCTCTAAAGTTGCAACTCAGTTTTTGATGTATCCATCGTGCCTGCTAAGGATCTAACTATAGCAATTTTAGTCTGTTATTACTTGCTCTAGTTGTGCTGAAGCCTACAGTGGAACAGAGATATTACTCAGCAAATGTCTGTGGCAACAGTGGGTTGTAATTGCTAAATTAGACAAATGTATAGTAATTTAGCCAGTGAAATATCTTACCCATCCTTGATTTAATTCTGTGCTGTATGAGTTTGAATAGCACATGAAGAACCAAGGGGGAAAGTGCATCACAAATTGATCAGAATGCTTCGTTAAACTGAGTTTAGATTTTCCTGAGGATACAGCTGTAATAAACCCATTTAAGTAGACTGTTTCCTCTAGGAATTCAAGCATGTCACTGTCAAAAAATGTCATTAATTATTCACAGCAGATCTTAGTCATTGCTGCACTTTGGTCCCTACTTAACAGGGTACTCTCTTTCTATGTGTTTGTATTGCTAGAATTCTGGCAATTTTTTTTTCTGTAGGCAGGGAGCACTGCATATTGGCTGAATCTATATATTGTTATTTCTTCCTTATGTGTATAACCTGTGAAATACCTATAATCTGTTTAAGGGTGGGTGTATTCCTTTTTTCCAAAAATATATTCATGGTGTGTGGGGGGACAGGAGGAGGCGTGAAATGAATGTGGAAGACAAGTGGAAATCCTCATGGAAAACTTCCCTATTATGGGCATGTCCATCTATGTGGGGTCTCTTCTGTGGAACATCATCTTTCCCCCTCTCGCAATAGACGAGGCAGAACATGTGATAGAAGGATACGGTTTCACCAGTGGTGCTGCTCTCATATTTTTGCCAAAAACGGTGGTTACAACTCAGGAACCTGCAAGCAAACCTTTCTGCTTCTGAGTCTGCTGCTTGCTGGGTTCAAGCACAGCTTGGGCAAAGGGGAATTGAGTGTGTTGTTAACTTCAAGGTGTTTTAGAAGGTGTTTTCTTGCCATGAGGTGACATGCAGAGATGATGGAGCTGCACCTGCCAACACAGCTGCATGAGGGCTTCTCACATCACAGCAAAGACCTACTCTCCTGCAGTATAGTGTTGCTGTCTGCATCTAATGGATAAAACATGGCATTTTAACCTTTGTCACTTTTGCAGAGAAGTCACAGCAGAACTGAGCTCAATGCCTCGCATTCAGGGCCCAACACTTCAGGTGCCCTTTAGGGGAGGTCCAAAGCACTGGGTTATGCATGGAGTCTGAACTCAGGGCAGGAAAGAGGAAATTGAGGACAGAGTTTTGATCTGAAGTTGCTGGAAGGTAACAATATTTTATGCTATTAGTTTTATGTTCCATGATGCTTATGTCCTGTAAAAATTTGTTATGAATTATTTATTGCAGAAATCTGTTATCCCGGAGTTGTATTCTCTTCTCCTTTCAGAGAGTATCCACCTTTCTCTGCCTGATGTTTCATTTTTATTCATGAGCTGTATTAATGAAGCAGGTGTATGTATAATGTAATTTTATTTGCACAAGAAATACCTGCCTGTAGTACTCATAGTTCATTCCAGTGAGGAAGAGGCATTGAGGTAGACTGTTGAAAATTAAACCTGTTCTCTCTGCTTCTAGAAGGTGTAAATAGGTTTCAGTATTAAACAGAAGAACCTGATTTCATCAAGTTGTAGCAGTAAATAGTGGCAGCAATCAACCCTGAGAAGCAATTAATTTATACAATAATTAGGAATCACTTTCCTTTATGTGGAAATCAAATATGGAAATCAAAGGTGAACAGCCTTTCTCAAGCACTCAGTGATCTGAATCTTGGTTTCAAAGACAATTTCCATGTCTCAGCTTCAGCCAGCTGAAGTTTTCTGTAGCATTTGCTGCCAGACACTGAGGCTGAGTGACAGCCCTTATCAGCTGCAGGGCTGCAGATCTGCATCTTCTCTTTCTCAGTGTTTTCAGTCATACTTTTGTTTGTGCTTCAGCTTTCTGCCATCTGTTTATCCCTGCCTGACAGCATTCATTTGTCTTGCTGGCAGGTCACAGGTAGATGGCTGGGGTTAAGTGCATAGAGCAGGCCACTTTAATGGTACAATTTTAGGATTTTGAAAGGTATTTCAGTTCTTGGAGCATGGGAACTGAACTTTTTCAAATATCAATGCACATCTGTGAAACATGACACATAAAATCCTGTTTAATGATTCATAATTGCCAGGAGGTTGTCATA
The DNA here is from genome assembly GCA_013397195.1 of Hylia prasina. Taxonomy (NCBI): domain Eukaryota; kingdom Metazoa; phylum Chordata; class Aves; order Passeriformes; family Sylviidae; genus Hylia; species Hylia prasina. Next base: position 293,540 of record VYXD01008192.1, on the reverse strand, counting down.
TTAATGTATAGATGGCTATATATTGTTAAAATGTGTGCAGTTTTTATAGGGGGGAAAAACCTAACTAGGCTCCTAGTAACAAGGCTTCATTCAACCTGTACTGGATAAATTCAGGTCATATTTATTTTAGATTGACTTCCAGAATGATGTCTCTTGGAGTGCTTCCAAAAGATAATCAATACACATGATGGGATAGACTGTTTTTAAAATGTGCATGACCATTTTCCATTTTCAGATTGGTCATGATAGGCAGATTATCAGCTCTCAGTGAACTCCTAAGCAGACTAAATAATGTAGCACAATAATGGGGGCAAATCCTATGATTTGGGGCTAGCAAAACACAAAGGGGTTGTCCAGGACATTTGATGGGAATAAGCAAGAAGTTGACCAATCTGCCAGGTTCCTTGTAGGGACCTTCTCCCTTCCTGCTCCTCTCAGTTGTACTCTCAGTGGGAGTTTGGACGGGATTTTGCCTGGGGACAGAAGACAAATATAAACACAGAAGAGCAACAGTCACTGGCTACATTGAATGGAGTGGAATTTTCCATCGTTGTTCTTGCTTACTGTACATACTGCCAGAAGGAACAGCATCCCTCCCTGGCCAGCAGCCATGGTCCTGCACTCTGGTGCTCCCAGGGGACACAAGGTGACCCTGCCCAGGGAACTTGTCAGGCACCCACAGGACAGTGGGGAGCCCGGCAAGGCAGACAGACACAGTGGCAGGCAGGAGCAAAAAGAAACAATGAGAGAAAATTGGGCAAACTGAAAAGCAGCCTACTCAGCTGGCAGTAGCCCTAATGATGGACAGTTTTGATTTCCTTTCTTACTTTTTTTTCCCTTTCTTTTTTTTTTTCTTAACCATAAAGTAGGTGTTTGATACGCTTCTTATTTTTTACTAGTGAAATATTAATTCTGTCAGTAAGTCTTCCTCTGTGTCAGTTCCTACTAAGTAAATTTTGACACTTTTCCAGAACACAATGCACATGATGGAAAAATGAAAATATTAGTCTGGATGTGGGGAAAACTTGCATACTTGACCTTAAGAAAATGAGTAAGAAGATGAAAACCTCAGTAAAAAAGGATATGTGGCATGTTTCAGTAGTTTTCTCAGGCAAGGGTAGATGGTCAAGAATAGGGAAACAAATGTTTTCACCCTCTGCATCTTAACATTTTCTCATCAGTGGCTTGCTTGAATATTTCTCAACATGTGTGTGATGCTGTTAAGGGCTACCACAGTTGCAGAAGAGCTTGAGGGCTGTTCTGTTTTGCAAGTCATGTTTGACAACTTTTGAAAGTCACACAGAGTTTCTAACAGCATGTAAGGAATGTCAATAGTAAATATTAAGAACAAATTTTAGGATATTTGAGGAATTTCCTCTGGGAAGGGTAACTGTCTGCTGTGGAATGTTTTATGCCAACATTTTTGTGTGAAAAAAATGAGTCTGAGGACAGTTAAATGGTTAAGAAGCATCATATAGGTCTAAAAGGCAAAGAGTTCCCATTCTCTTAATTTGATCCGTGATGAAAATTGTGGATTCAAATACTAAAATACTTATTCTTAAACCATACAGAGACTCACAGATTTTTCAGTTTCTTTATAATATTTCTGTAATGTGCAGCAGGAGTTTTCAATGGTGAACTTTTATTTCATGTTAAAAATTATAGTGACCCATATAAATGATCCACAGATGTAACATTGTGGATCTTTTCTATCAGATTCTGTTTCAGTTTCAATTAGAAATTCTTACTCAATATATATTTGAGTATGCATGTACTATTAAATAAAAAGAGATGCTAAGGGCACTTGATAGTGAAGTAATAGATATTTTTAGGAAAGGCATAGCCCCCAGTTCTGAAGTCTGAGGGAGTGATTGGAAAAGATTATCATTTTCTAAAAATGAGAAATAAAACTTGCTCATATCTTTCAGCTTCTAACACTGATGGGTACTCAGTGTGTAGGTGTGATTATCAGCATAATAAAAGTCCATTTTCTATGTAAAATGAAAAAGTTACATTGTCCTTGATGATAACAGAGCTAGACATGAGTAATCTTTAGGGTTTTATTGAATTTATGAGCAATCATCTGAAGTAGCTGCACAGAGCTTTTAAAATTCAGTAGAAGTTTTTAATTAGCTTTTTTTAAAACTTTGGTCTTAAATTCAATTCCCTGTAGAGAAAGCTAATACAAAATTGGCATTTGTGTGTTATTTAAAAGTTACTTTTCTGAGAAGTTACCAAAATATTTAATTCTGCTAGGAGTAAAGATAGATCAGTTTGATGCTGGTTGACTGGAACAGATAAAGCCAAAGCATTACAGCATTGTGCAACTATACCTGTAGTAAAATTTAGACAACAATGTTTTTGTGTTATGCTTCACTCACTGCTTATTATTTTCTGCATACCATATAACTCCTAGGAAAAATTAAAAGTTTGATTCTTCAGGAGCTCTACTGCACAGAAACCAGTGTTGTTCCAGATTCTTTCCTCTAACTTCAGTTCAGACCTTAATTCTCTGATAGTGCTGGACTTTGCTTATTGTGGTGAGCCTCTGCTGTGAGCTGGACCATGGAGCACCTGCCTCTTGAAGCCTGGCTGGAGGGATGGGGATGGGAGATTTGTGTGTGTCCCACACAGCCTGGGGCTCCTGCAGCCAAGGCAGCCCCTGCTCATCTCCCACTCATCCCAGTTTGCCATGGCAGTGGGGAGGAGCTCAGGGGTTGTACCCAGCAACATAAGCTGGTTTGGTTCACGTTGCTGTCAAAGTGCATGTCCTGACTTTATTTACTTTGGGCCTAATGTGAGGCATTGCATAACTTTAATTTTGTTCTTTTTGCAATGCTCGGCCAGTGGCACTTCAGGCTGGGCGAGGCAGTGTCCTTAGCTGCCTTTATATGTAGGTTTTAGGGCACTGGTTTATGTAACCCACTTTATTTTTTTTTTCCTCCTTATATTTTTGCCAGATGGCACCCCGTGTATGTATTTGCCCTTTACAGCTCATTTAGCTTTCCTTGACTGGGGCTCTGCCTCTCTGCTGTTCTAGCAGGGCTTGCCCCCACCCCACAGAGGGCAAACAGCTCACAAAGGGATGGTCTGCTGGACTGGAGACAGGGCAGCAAAGCATGGTCCTGCCAGTCATTCCTAGCTCTAGCCAGTTCGTTCAGCAGGGAATGAGGAGGCTCTGCATCCTCTCCACGCTGTCATGTTCAGACCTGGGCAGGAAAGAGCTCCTGTGCTTTCCACAGGGGCTGTCGACCCACATCAGCTCTTTGGGAAAACCTCTGCATATGAGCTTCTGAGTGCAATGACTCTTGTAAAAAGTGTCTCAGTTGTGATTCAGAGCATTTCACTAATTTTAACCAGGTACATTGTCATGTCCAAGATGCTGTCACAATTTTTTCCAAGAATTTGAACTTTACACAGGGCTTTCAGATTGTCCCTTTTAAAGTCCATGCCAGGTGCCTGTCTCCCTGTCCTCAGCTGGTAGGTGGCTGTGTGCAGCGCTGCCAGGTGAACACCCACTTTCCTAGGACAAGTGTTCAGAAACTGGCACAATTCAAATGATCTCATCAGACCCCAGGTGTCTCCAGCAGCATGACCAGACTGGTCTCCACCAGGGAAAGTGGCTTAGTCCAGTCTTATTTTTCTAATTTGGCAGTGAATTGGTCTGTACTGTGCGGTTTCCCATGTACAGAGAGGTGCTATGAAATGATGTAATTTGAGGTAGCAACAGGCCTGGTAGGTTTGTGTATGTGTGTCTTCCATCTCAGCATTACCCATGTCTCCTTGTCTTTACTGCTATGATACCAAATCTAAATTGCAACCACCTAACCAACATGATTTTCCATTCAGACATTTTTTATTTAACTAAGAGGATCACCAAATGAAAGTTTTTAAAATCACCAAGTCAAAGTGTTTCTAACAGTTTTCAAAGTTACTTAAATTTTACAAACACTTCCTCAGAATTTTTGCTTCAAAACTATATCATGCTTTTTGTTCATAATTCAGTTTTTGTCTTAGGATTTTCTTGAAAAACAACATCCTAGTTTTTTGAACTTACCTTCAAACTGAGATGAAAATAGAATTTTAAAACAGGAAGGAAAACAAGTTTTTACAGCATCTTTAAAAGACTTTTTTAAAACTGCATCTCAAAAACTGTTCACAAAACGTGTGTGATAAAAAAAGATCTGGTTCTAGTTTTATGTATCTGTATATCTCAACTTTTGTAATGAAATCCAAGATAGTAAAATTGAATGTCCATTAGATTCTTAGTTGAATACAATATTCTTTCCATTAAATAGATACTTCAAATTAAAAATGAAACAGGATGAAGTCCAGTAGCTGTTAAAGAGTGATCTGACATTAAAGTTGAGCTGGAGTTCCTCAAGAATGTCTTAGTGTTAGCCTATCCAAGTAACTGGGATAACTGGATGCCTTTAGCTCCAGTATTAAACATATGCATGCTGTTGTCCATGCAGGTAGTCCCAGACATTCATGCAGAGGTGATTGTTAGAGCATAAGCTGTTATTGTCTAGATGCCTTTTGGTTTTCTTTCACTCATACTAAGTAGTCTCTTATTCCAGAACTGGTCGATCCCTAGAAGTATGACAGAATTTACATTTAGTGTCATTGCAAGCACTTATTTCACTGTTTATTTCCTGAAATACTGGAGTTGACATTTCTGGAACTAGAGAAACCTATTTCACTGTGTGTTCTACTTATAAGATTAAAATACTTTTTCTATGCAAATACTGCCTTCCTGCAGGATTACTGTAATTGATGGCTCTGTCCGTTGGATTTGTAGAGATGGCTATTTTCAAAATGTCTCCAGGTAATGACTGTTCTCTGACTTGTTAATCTCTTCTCTTCTGATTATCTGAGCAGATGTTGCTTAACCCCCAAAATGTCTAGGACCACTAGGAGCAACAAACCATGCAAGTCAGGGGAAAAATTTGAATTAAAATATGGGGAAGTTGCAGTCAGTTAGCAAGAGAAATGAAGGCACAATGAAGACAGGGAAGGTAAAAAGAAATTTTGAAATTGTATTTTTCATGTGTGAAACTTTCTGGAATGGCAGATTTTGGTTTTGAGTGAGTACTAGAGACGATTGTTTACTCATATGGTGGTCTGAGGCATGTGTGCTTCTCCGTGCTTCCTCTGTGAGCAGTGTAAATGATGAGTTTCCAAGGGGTGGGTACCTGCAGCTTGGCTTAGCTCTCCACATCTGGATGCTCTTGCAACCATTGGAAAGAAACAGTTTGGAGTTCTTCCAGAGAGACGTGTTGGGCACACACTTGCATCAGCAGAAATGGGACTGGGGAATTGAGGCAGTTGAGCCCTCTAATAGTTGTAATGAGCCGCTGTTTGGTCTTTTGGAGCCAGAAAATCTTATGCCTCCCCCCTGCCAAAACACATTGGAGACCCTCCCAGCTAGTGCGGGTGTGCTGAATCCAATGGGAATGACCTCTCTTGGTGGCATGTCAGGGTTGGGTCAAGGTTACACAGAGAGGAGCTGTGTGGAAATGTCCCAGGGCAGCCTGTGCAAAGCTGGCCTGGGCACTGCATTGCCAGCTCTGATGATGGGTGCTGGAACCCGAGGGCTACATCCCAGAATCCCCATACAGTTCTGTAAGCATCAGCATGCTCTAAACAGCTCAGTGTTTCAAGATGGGCCAGTTCATTTCCATGAACCTAAAAACAGCTTTTAGTGTACATCGTACTTTTGAACCTCAAGTAAAGCATTAATACCTACTGGTACAAGCTCTGGGGATTTAGAAACATGAATTGTACAGAACATTAAATTAAAATTATCAATTACATCAGTGTTGCCTTATGATAGGGCTGGGGAAAAACAAAATTTGGCCTCTGTTCCGGGTCCTGTCAAATTCACTGTGTGACCGTAGGCAAGCAGCTTAACCTCACAGCATCTGAGGTTAATACTTACCCAACTTGCAGGGTTTGCTGAGGCAAGAATAGTGTTTCTGTTGTTTCTTTGGCATCCTGCAGTGGATGATATTTGCAGTGCATACGCTGTTGATAATAACATTAAAAAAAATGAAATGTAAATTACTTTTTTATTTGTTATAGGTGAAAAATGCAGAACTCACAGACCATGTTTGAACATTTTGAAGAACACTGCATAGGATTTGATAGAAATAATTGCAGATAATCAAGCAAGTAAATTTATGTAACAATCTTTTGTTTGTTTGTTTTTAGGCATGTGATTAATCCTAGGTTTTTGATGACCCAGATTAGGTCATTATTGCAGTTACTTTAGCAATGCAGTAATACAGAAACTTTCCAATGGAAAATTATAGCAATGGATTCCCTGAGGAAAGAAACATACAAAGCAGACATTTCTATGGCAGTCAAAAGGAAACCATCAATTTTTCATTGCTTCATAAATGCAGCTCCAAATTGCAAAACTCATCTTCTTTCGGTGTAAGTGGTTTTGGGGCCTTTGGCATTAGTGGTCAGTGGAGTAAATCCTGTGTGTGGATTGTTGAAATGTTTTTTCAATGGCAAGGAATCTCTCAAGGGAATTTATTTTCTCTTTCACAGAGAGAGAAGGCAAGATGAGGGGACATTGCAGGACTAATGCACTGCTGGGCTGTTCCTCAGGCAGTTACCATGTGCATTTGTAAACAAAGGTTTTATATTCACCCTCTATAGTCAAGTGGCTCTTCTTGGCAAATCATTTTACACTGGCTTACTGAAGGTTATGAGTCTTTCATAAACCAGGTGAACCATGCAGCTTCCCATTTGGCTTTCAGCTGAATTAGTTTTGAATTACTGGATTTTATATAGCTCTATATTATTGAAAGATTTTTGTTAGATTGCCATGTCTACTGACGTCCTTTGCTAGGAGCTTTCAAATCTAGATGAAAACCTAGATTTTCTTAGTCATTTTCTGTATAAACATATAGGCTTGGGTTTTTCGTTGTTGTTTAAGTAATCATGTTTTCAGAGCTGTATCACTTGAAGAAAAGTTTCTTTAAATACCTAGGCCATTTTTAATCCATGTGGGGCTTTTTTTATGGTTGTTCTTTGCAAAGTATTATATTTTGTTCTATAACTGAGGTTTTTCACACTGAGGAGTGCTAAAATATAAATGGATACGGTTCTGGAGCTCTTCTGAGGGGGTTGATTTATCAGGAGATGTGGGAATTCCCCCTTGCAGGTTTTTTATGTCAGGGATATATTCCAAGAAAGATGCCACCTTCTGAGTACTAAAAGAGTTGACATTTAGTTATTTCAGAGAAGATTTGCATTCTGATGGAAGATAAGCTGGTAAAATTGTGGGTTTTCATTCTGCTTCCTTTTACAGCAAGAGGTGAAATAACATCTGGTTGTTTAGTCAAGCAAGAAGAAAGGCCTAATTCCTCAAACTTTCATTTCTTCATCAATACAATGAAGTCACACTGTTGGAAATGCACAGTTAGGATCTAATAATTTACTATTTCTCAAATAGCTTTTAAAAAACAAGTGATGAATCTGCTCTTGATCCCTGACTTTTTTTCATGGAGTAATGCTATTTATGTGTTTTGATGATGCTCTAAAGCCTGTAGGAAGTCCTTTGATGGTCAAGCCAGTATTTTGTTAACAGGATGTTTCCAACTTCTTTTACTGCTTTAAACTTACCAAAAACAAATTTAGAAACTCCCTGTTTATAAAGGAGATGACAGTGCTAGCTGATTAAAAGGGGCATAATTTGTTGCCCCACTTCTCTCATGTTGTTGATTAGCTGCAACAGATATTGATGCCAAATTCTCTTTTTATTTGAGTAGATTTGGCACAGATGCATGACAGTTCTCCCTCTTGTACCATCATTAGCAGACTCTAACTAACTGGCATTCTGCCATTGGGGAAAAGGAGAATTGTTTTCACTCAGTCTGCATCTTGTGTTCACCATCCATATCCTCTGTTTCCAGGGCCTGATCCTGCAAAACTATTACAAGGTACTATTACAGTTAGTTCTCCAACATCTACTTATGTTGCTGATAATTAATTATGCCTTTTTAGAAAGAGAGGGATTTTAAGACCTGGGGCATATATTTGTAAGGTGAATTCTGAATATCAATTATAAATCTTGTAACGGTCACCATTTGTTAATAGGATTTGTTGTATTTACAGCCATGTGGAGATCATTGTGGGTCCTTGGAAAAACACAGCAAATGTGTGTAATATCATAGGACAAAACAAAACAGAGGCAGTTGAAGGGTGGTAGGATACAAGTTAGTAACACAATGTTAATTAAAACAAACACAAAACATTTCTTGTGATGTTTTTCTGCCCTTCCCAGGGAAGGATTTTCCAACATCTAGCCTGAATTTTTCGTGCTGTGATTAGGTTTATTGTCTCTGACTGTATCTGTAGTATAGTTTGGGTTTGGTACATGTCTCCAGTCTTGCACAACTGGCAAAATATTGCAGGTAGACATTATAACAGGCTTGGTTTAGGGCTTGTGTTTCCATGCACGCATTAGATAGTAGAAGATAGCTTTTGTTTAGGCCAGCAGTGTTATCCCCAAGTCCCAGAGCAGCCTGAGGGGGAGTTGCAAGACCAAGTCTGAGAGCCTGTCATGTACCTGTCTGCAGCGTTCACATAGGTTGCAAGCTTGTTTTTTGCCTTTGCTCAGAATTTCTGTGGCTTTTACCCTGCAGTGTTGAGCAGTTGTGTGGCTGTGACAGGCTGGGAGATTGTCAGCTTTGCCTAGTGTGACTTGCCACAAGCCAAACCCTTCCACCCTCACTTTGCTGCTTGCTGCTGGAGTGCGCCCTGTGTGCTTTGCCTTCTGTCTCTCCCAGAGCTGGCCACAACTGCAAAACAACCTGGCTCCTTTCATTGCACCTTGTGTGAGCTGCTACCTTGCTCGCCTGTGGCTCACTTTCAAGTTGGGATTTAAAAGACTCCTTATAACTTCGCAAGAGCAGAGCATCTGGAGACCTTTCTGAAGCAATACCTCTCTGGGTTTGAGGAGCTGAGGATGGGCTATGGGGCAGCAGTTCTGCTCGTGTCCCCATCATGCCCTTCATGATGGTGGTGTGAATCCCAGGAATCTGCAGCTGCATCCCACACTGGTTCCTGCCAGCCAAACCCTGCACTCCTCTTGGCACTCTCCCAGACTCAGGTTAGCACCCAAATATTTGTGATGGGATGACTGGAAGGCAGGCAGGAGGTTTTCAGGTAGGGTGGGCAGTAACTTGGTTTGCTCATTTGTTGGTGAAAAAAATACTGCAAGGGATTATCCTTTCATTGATGCCTTTCATAGGTGACTTCTGAGGTAGAGAGATTCAGTAGCTGACTTGGTTGATGGGCGCTGTTTTGGGTGCAAAGGACTCCTTAGGTTCATCCTTCAGATGAACTTCTGTGAAAAAAAAAAAAAAAGAAAAAAAAATTTCTTCTGATTTTGCTCCAGATAAAACCTAGCATGTTCATGTAGGTATACATCATATATTTTTTTCCCTTGTTAATAAAGGGAATAATGTTCTGCATTTTCTACAATACTTATTTGCATTTGGTATACATCACCCTGGGTCAACTTGCAGTATGTGTATTAAAGACTGTTAGATTCTTCTGTTCTCTGCAGTTCCAGGAATCTTAGTTATAACTGCACCTAATCAAACTTCAGTGTCCTTAGAACATACAGTTACAGCTTGTTGGCATAGAAGAACATACAGTTACAGCTTGTTGGCATAGAAGTTAGTACAGAGATGAGAAGCTGATGTGAATTTTTTTTCTCTTTACTTTTAACCTCTAAATGAATGCTATTTACACAGCAGTGTTACATGTGACCCAGCTTCACTTGCTGCTTCATAGAACTGGAAGTTTAGATCTTGCATCTGTGCAGAACTGTAATTCTTACGTTACTTGACTTTGCAGAGGGTTTCACTAACGTAGTTTAATCCAGACTCACTGACGACATCTCTGTGTATCTTCACAAGCATAAGGAGTTCTGTGAAGATAAAAGATTTTGGTATTGACCTGTACAAAAAAGTTTCAGTTTTAAGTTCTGGATAAAATTCAAAGACAGCAGAAGACAATTTACTCAGCCTTTGTAGGTAAAGAAACATTTGGAGCATGGAAAACAAATCAGAAAAAGCAGAGTCCAAAAATAATGTTTTTTGGACAACTGAGCTTTTAACAATGCGAGCTGGAACTCTCCTTTGGCATAGCAGGACCCTTCTGTGCAGTCAGCAAGAAAAAAGAATGATTTTAAATGCAAATAAATTTAAGAATACAAACAAAGCAAAATTTGTGGCAAATTCATAATCAGCTTTTTACTGTGTTTTACATTAAAGAGTTTTTTCCTTACAGTATTGTCTTAAATTGCAGAAACTTTACCTCCCATTGTTTCTTAGAAACACTGTGGAATTGCTGTTCTTTTATGACAAAATGGGGAAAACAAATGAGCATTGGACTTGTGTATTTGATTAAACACTTCCTTAAAGTAACACTTTTGTGCCTCTTTGGCTTTCACTTGTCGTCTCCTGGCTGTGTTCTCTATTTTTCCTTTGTCCATAATGTTAATTTCAGCTTCCTGTTGTTACTGGTTGATTGAATTACTTCACTTACCACTCAGTTGTCTTCTTGCTGTTGTTTATAAAATGTCACTATAGTTATATGTGATACAGATATGGTTGGCTGGCTAGGGTTATAAAATAAAACTCACTGTAAATGCTATAATATACTGTGGGCACAATTGTCTAGGACTCCCTGAGAAGCACAATAAATGCCTTATCTGTAAAGGAACAGGAGTAGCTATTGCTTGGTGTCTTGTGTTTCATACACAATTACTGAATTCAAGTGATTTTCAAATTTTTTATGTAGCAAAAAATTATTGGTGATTATAATGTGTCATCAGATTCTTCTTCAGAATTCTGTCTCCCAGCTTCATTAAAGATGTCACTGACATTGCAGCCCAGTGGAGCCAGCTGGTGATTTTGAGTGTCAATGGGATAGCATCCACCACATGGAGAACCAAAAAGCATTTTTGTTTTATTAGCTAGATGTTAAAAAAAGAGTACACCTGTGTAAACGTCTGGAACTTTATTTTGCCATTCATTTTCCTTTGTTCGGAATGGAAGCTGTATCTGAAATCAATGTTAAAAGTCGAATAGGAAGAACTCATTTAATCTGTGCCCATTCACTTTTCTCTGAATAGGAGGTTAGTCTCTTCCAGGAGTCCCAGACAGTTCTGGGGCTGCTCTGAGAATAGAAACAATCTCATAGTTTACTGTATAGTAACCTTTAACTTCTCCAGCTCATTAAGGATGAACTTGTGAGAGAGGTCGTGATGTTGCACTACGAAGATCTTTATCTGTGCCCTGGTCTTTTTGCAGGTACAGTTCTGTAATCACTTGTGAGCAAACCTGTCATTTCAGTGAGACAGTAAATAAAAAAGTTTGTCTTCTCTCTCTGCCTTTTCCATTTACAGTGTGCATCAAACCGATTTTCAGTAAAGCCATTTGGATTATCTTTTATGTAAATAAAACCACGAAACAACAAAGTCCTTACCTGTTAAGATGCCATGGAAATTTGTTTTAAGAGTTTTCAGCCAGAACAGAAAAATACTGAAATAGCTGCACGTCAGTGAAAACTACCCAGCAGGAACTTGGTAATCTCTATTTGACCTTTTTCTTGCTTGCGTATATGTTTAAAAAAATACTTGTAGAATGGAGGCTAAAGTGGTAAATTTGCTCTAAAACTGGTATATTCAATACTTAAAAACCCCAGAAGCCTCTGCACAGAATTGGATTAAACAGAAAGAGCTCCTTTCTACTGCCTTCCTTCGTCATCATCATGTACCTTTGTTTTAAGTAGGGTTTTTGTGAGTAAGGTGGCTGAAGATAAGAACCAGGACCACTTGATGTGGATGTCCCTTTACACAGTTGGGTGAGTAAAAGAGCTGCAGGGCAGGTGAAAGCCATGCCTCACAGTCTGCAGGCGCGTGGTGATGAGTACTGCAGCTGGGCTCAGCTTCCAGTTGTCTTGGCAGTTTCCTCACTGATGCCAGGTGATCTAATTGGTCAAATACTACAAGGACTGGGCAAGTAAGTAAAATTTATTTTGAATTAAGAGACTGAAGAAACTGTTTTTTCCCATACCTGTTAAAGTTTCTCCTAGTGTAAAAGTTTGGCATGATTTCTGACACAGGGTTGTGGGTTTGCCTCCAGTTTCACGGCCAAGAGCCCTGAATTCCCTAATTTGTGATGGCAGATCATGGCAGTAGCCACACAGGGTAAGAATGTCTCTGCAGAAGGATATTGCAGTAGTTTGTACAAGTATGCGTCAGGCCAGAAAAATGAAACTATGGCAGCATCATGCATTGTCTGCTGGAGACTGTAGAAAATGCATAGTGAAAAAGGTAGGTTGGTCAAAAGCTGGCCTGGAAATATCCAGTAAGGATATTTCCACAGAGGATGGTGTATGTCCTTTGTGTAGCACATATGCTCCATCTAATGCTAAAGGAGTCATTGAGTAAGGAGGGAAGGAAGAATTAATATAAATCTGAACTAATTAGCTTAGACTTGCTTTACAGTCAGCAGAAAGAGGCAAGCTTACTAAGTCCTGGTTTGGACTACTAGAGATGTACTGTTGTGTAAAAGAAAGAAAAGCCTAAAAGCCCCTTTTTGGTTTTTGTTTTTTTTTTTTTTTCAGCTGTACAGGAGTTTAGACAGCTAACTCAGAGAGAGTTTGGTTGTTGAACAGAGTTCACACATATGTTTGGATGAATCCTACTCTGGAAATTGTTTTCAGTAGACTTCACTAGATTGTGCATCAGCTTTGACTGAAGGTCTGCTGCTGTGAAGCCGTCATGATAAGTTTGCCAAAGTCCTGGTCAATTAACAACCAATTAATTTACTACCCCCCCACACACACACACACGTTGTTATACAAAATCACATTATCCATTGTAAATCTCTGCAAAACAGACTGGTGCAGTGGTTTGACCTCCTTGAAATAAACAGTGTTGCAAAGGTGTTCTTTGCATCCAGATAGATTTTTTGTTTTGTTTATTCTCATTCTCAAAATAAACATCTTTTCAGTCAGTGTGTGTACATAATGTATGCTTCTGTTTAGTACAGTAATTATAAACAATTCTTCCCTTCACAGAAAAGAGGATGTGTGATAGTTATTCAGCAGCTTCTTCCTTGGAGATCAGCTGTGTGAATCTTTGAGGGACATGACCTAAACTAGAGGTTTCTTAGTAGTTAAAAAACCACAAAATGTTATGGGCCGTTTCCTGAGCCAGATTTTCAGTAGACTGCTGAAACTCTGTTTAAAGAGGTACTTGTGCATAGTAACAGTCCTTTGGCACTGAAATATGAACGTTTGCAAATAGTGACCTGGGTCTTAGCCATGGTTGTAATAAAAGTATACAGCTGAAGAGATAAATATTTGTCCATGAAACTGGAGCCAGCCTGAGATGAGGTATTATCAGGTACTTTCTGTAACTTTTTTTTTAAAAAAAATCTGTGTGGTTTTGTACAACTTAAAAATTGAAGCTGGACTCTACATAAATAAGCAGAGCCTGGATCCACTGTGTTCCTACTGTGTTTTGGAGGCCCAGGTGAGTTACTGGAAGGCTGGATGCCCAGGGCTGTTCACCAGCTGTGCAGCAAAGCGCCTCTGGTCCCCATCACGCTCTCACCCTTTGTTTTGGGAGCAGTTTTGAGTGTGCCAGAACTGCTTACCAGCTTCCCCATCAGATCATTCCAGTACATACACACATGCCTGTACTTTCTCCTCATCCCAGGAAGATGGTTAGGTATTTAAATTGGCTTAAGCTGCTGCATAAAAGGGGCAAAATGTGCATTTCAAGTAGTTTAATATTGCAGTTCTTCTCTTGGTTTAATTCTTTGTTGGCACAGGCACAAGCCAATTGTCCTTGTTTTGTGTCCTTTTTGATACCTCCTTTTCTCTCTGCCCTCCAAATCTTACTCCTCTGTCCATGTTGTTAAAGTTGTCGTATCATCTCTTAGAATTTCCTTTTTGCCATCTTCTCCCTGCCTCATTCAGCTGCTTCAGCCTCTCTCCTTCAATGCCTTGACTGATGGTCTGTGTTGTGAACAGTAGCATTAAAACTAATTCGTATTTGCTTTGACTCCATAAGGACCTCACGTTAGTCCATTTCCCTATTAATACTCTGCCTGTAAAATGCCATTGAGATAATGAACCTCATTACAGCATGTTTTTCCCTAACACAATGCCAGCAGGACTCCAGTTTGTGAAGTACAAGCTGGTTGAACCCTTAGTGGATGCTTGATTTAATTAATGGGAGGATGCAAAATGTGCAAGCAGGTCAGTATTCCTCTTGGAGACAGAATGATAATTACCAAACCCTACAAGTGATTTGTAAACAGCAGACGGGTATGTTTCCTAAACTGACTAATCCAACACTTCAGTAATGTGATTATCTCTTATTACAGCCTTTTGTCGAATCTGCCTCACATTTCAAGATGAAACCTGGTATTTTTCCTTTAGTATGCATATTAAAGATGATTCAGTTCTTTAAAATCACCATGCAAATGCCCCAGGGCATTTGTTGCATGTATTTTCTACTTACTGTGTTGTGGTGCCATTTACACTGCTGCGGTGGGCAGTGTTTTACTTGGATCACAAAAGAGTGAGGAAATGGTTCAAAATATGTTTTGCTTAAGCAGTTTATCTTCCTAGTGCAGCTGGAGTTTTTATTTCACACTCAAATGCACTAGTAAAACATCAGGCAACTTTTTTTCCTAGTCTGTGAAGCAGCTGATTACAGCAATAAGGGAACTGGAGTAATTTAGCAAGTATGTATATTTCTTGAATAATATCCTTAACATATAGAGCTTTCTTTCTGTCTCCCTTTTTTCCAAGCCTAATACCATAGTATCTGGGCATTTGTTATCTTTCCAGTGTGCAATAGCTAACCACACAAAAGAGGAAGATGGCCTGACATGCATTTTACAGATGGGAAGCTGGGACATGGGCATGTGGGGGCTACCTGTATTCTGGAAATGCATGGAGCACAGGTTGCCATCACGTTAGGACTGTCCCATTAGGGCTTTCCTGTGAGTGCTGATGTGCTGCAGCAGGTGCCAGGTAGCTATGGTGAGTGGTTGCAGTGGTGGTGGGTGGGGGCATCCCTGGGAGGGTCTCTGCAGGAGTCACCCAGGGCATTCACAGAGAGTTTGTGAGTCATTCAGACCAGAGTGCACAGGGAACCATACTGACCTGGGAAGCAGCCTTGAGCTGTGTTATAATGTGATCATTTTTCAATGCAATCATGTGTATTGGCCCCTGCTGTTGCATGTAACCGTGTTTAGGTTCCTGTTCATAACCCTGTTTAGTGGTGACACACAATCATTGTAAGGAAACAAGAATACCCTTCTAAAACTCAGGTTTTCTTCCATGCATTGGCTCCAGACACACTGGGAGTTAGTTCCTTGATGAATGAGCAGCAAGTGTTGTTCTTCTGCCTATTCAGCAGCTGAAACAATCAGCAATGGACCTTGCAGCTCTTTGAGTTGTAAAGGCCAATGGCACAACTGGAAGCCATGCCAAGTAGGATGCTGGTGAAAACGCTTCTGCTCTTATTTATTGTAGAAAGAGCAGTATTGCTGAGTTATTTGTCCTTTAATGGTGTGACTCATCTTGAGACTGGTAAAGTTCACAAATGCATTTGAGTATTTGTAGAGAGCTGCCATATGAAAAAGGCTGGCCAACCCTTTGGTTTTGGTTTGTTTTTGTAACCAAATGGTTCTGCCTTTTCTTTTTCTTTTTTAACCCCTTGCTTTAATATTTTGTTAGCCACTCTTTCTACTCACCACTCTTTGTAAACTATTGCAGTTTGCATAAAAAAATAACATAAAAATTAGAGTTAACCTGGCTAGTAATTTGTGTCCAGGGTTGAAAGTTAGATCAAGCTGGTGTCTCCCTGTACTTACTGCATATCTGCACTTGGAATAGGAGGATTGTTCTCCTCATGTAACTTTGCAGTCATAGTGTTGTACATGTTTGTTCTAATCAGGGACTGTGTCTGTAAAGGCACTATAGTCATCAGATAAAGAGCACTAGACTTCAAAATGTTTCAGTCTGAGCTGAAGGAGAATTCAGTTGTAGGCTGCCTGATATCTCATGTATACTGGATACATACCAGATAATTTGTCTGCCTATTACTGCAGTATGAGAATTTCAAATTTTTTTCTATGTTAATTCTCACGGTAGTCCCACGGGATAGCAAAAAGCAACTTTCCCTATTTTTCAAGTTAGGGAGGAAGTAGAAAAATGCCTAATTTACCGAGTTGCAAAATCCTGATAAGTGGACTATTTCTAACACATTAGGGTAATCTTTAATTGTCTAGATGTCTCAAGTGTATAAATTCTTTTGAAAATCTTCCATTTCAATAGAAGTGTCATGGCATTTATCAGCAAACATCTCTCTTGTAGTGGCATTAAAAATCTGGCCACAATACTTCTCTATTTAAGTGTGTTTCGAAATCAAATGATAAACATGAATTCATCTCATGCAACTGCAGAAGCCCCAAACTCAGCAAGTTATCTTAGAGTTTCTTCATAGTCATCAGACAGAAATGTGCACTTTTTAGTATGTGATTTCTTTTAAGGATCTGATCTCTTTTAATCATGAATTCCTTGCTTCTCTCTATTGACTGCAAAGTAAATCTAGTTCAAAACGTTGTCTCCTGTGCTATAATTGCTTGCATTTATTTAGCTGAATTCAGCCTTAAGTGACTCATCAAAGACACACAGGATGCCGTGCAGCACAAAAGATTTTACCCAAATCTCCCAAATACTCAAACCTCCACCTCATGGACTTCACCAATCTATCCAGCAGACTATTGACTGCCTTTGCTCTCTGTGATTCATCTCTTCCCATTTAGTTTGTTGAACTCTGTTGAACCCCTGTACCTTCAGGCTGTACCCTGTACAGGCATGTATTAGGGAGAATAAAAATGTAGGATGAAAAATTTGAGCTGGAGAGAAGTGTTAAAGTGTTTTAAAGAGGTCTTAATAGTTACCTTTTCTAGAAAAAGTTCTGCTGAATTTAATGGCTGATTTCCACAGAAATTGCTCTTAAGGTTTTTGTTTTCCAGTAAGTTATGACATATTTGTTGGAATTCCAAATTCAAGATAACACATTCTATTCACCTTTGTGAAGGATCTGGGAAAGAAATCCCAATCTCTCTTAAAATTGTAGTCTATTATTAACTCCATATGACCTTTTGAGAAAGTAGGTAGGCTTATGCTGGAAAGCCAAACACAGCCTTGGCAAAATGTCCAGCGTATTCACTGTGAGTTCCACATGCTTCTTTAAAACTCAGTAATTCTAATTCATTGTAGTTAAAGCAAATGTTTATTTGACAGTAGATAAAAAAGCAACCAGGACCATTTATGGTATTATTGCTCTGTTTACATCTTTCCAGATGACAGTAGCGGCCAGAACTTGGATTAAAACCCATTTAAAATGGAAGATTTCTTTCTCAACTTTTACTCCAGCTGCTGGAGACTGGCTTGGGAAGAGTCTAATGAAAACGCTCCAATACTTTTTTAGTGTAGATACTTGTCCTCAAAGAGCTGTATGCAGGCCAGCAATTCATTTCCTGCTCTAGGCAGCATTTAAATAGCCTATTATGTCTGTGACACAAATTACTCTCCTATGGGCTGAGCTAGATTAGAAACTGTGAAACAGAGGTAGAAACCTGGCCTCATCTTTATCAGACACATCCTGTCCTAACTATTCCCATATCACAGTTTTAAACATGCTTTCTTAATGAATCATATTATTTTGAAATGTTGTGTTGCCGGTGATACTTGGTAGTTAAATAATTGTGATTTTGGTTTATGTTAGATGTTAACCTGCCAAATGAGAAGATTGGTAACAAAATAAAGTCTGTATCCTGAGCATGTGCTGTAGACAAATAATGATTATCTCAAACAACAATAAAATATCTTCTGAGTTATCACTATTTCTTATTTCCCCCTGCCACATTTTCCTTGATTTCTTCATTGACCTCAGATCCTAAAGCATGCAAGCCTAAAGACTGTAAAACTTGCACGTCAAAAGTGTACATGTTTTTGTTGGAAAATTAAGCTTACCCTTTTATAACCATACCTGTGTATGCCAGTCTTGATCCTCTGCAACTGAGGAGATGACCAGGCAAGGAGCGAAACTAGAAATCCTTTCTTACTGATTTTTCAAAACAATAATCATATAAAATTAGCACCATGGCTTTCCTGCATATGATATGGTAGCATACATTTTTCCATTGGTAAAAGTAGCTTATTCCAAAATAATCTCCCCCTCCTGGTATTTCAGGAAGTCTTGGTGAGGAAAGTATTTTGGGTGTGGGTGAAATCTGTCTGGAAGTTAAGGTGGTCTCTTTGGTGACCTTAGCTCTGCTTGTTCAGAAACTAGTTGGGGATTAGCCAGACAAGACTCCAAAAGGTGTTAAATCTGTCCATTTTCTAGGAGGTATCCATAATGTTTACTGAGAGGCTGTGGAACAGATAGTAAACTGAAGAGCTGCTCTCCAGGAAGGCCCGCCCTTTTGAATGACTTTTTGTACTCCACTGCCAAATCCATACCCTACACTTCTTGGTCCTACTCTGACATGTGACAGTGGATTGAGTATTGTTGCAGTTAGAAGAGTTTTCAGTGGTTGCTCTCAAGCAGCCACTGAGCATTAGTGCCTCTCTTTCTCCAAGGCTGCATGAAGAAGTCTTGGAAGTGAGCTGACACCAATGCTACAGGGAGCTGTTGCCTTGCAGAAGCACCAAAGCAGAGGTGTCTGTGCTATCCACAATCACAGGGCAAGAACAGAGGCTCTCTTCTTCTACATCCCAGAGGAGAAGAGATCAAAATACTTTCCATTTTAATAGTGAAATATTTTATGTCCAGACTTTCTGCCAGCTTTGGGGGAAGCCTTTGAGTAATGCAGTATAGAATCAGACCCAGAATAGGTCTTTGTTGTATTAACATAGAGAAGCACTCTCCATTCCTCTTTTATCCTTCCAATTTATCACCCTCCCTCCTCTAGTCTATCCTCCTTGACCGTGTACATTCTTCAAGCCACAAAGAACATCCATCTCACTTTTGTCACAGGATGATGTTTTTTGTGCACATATAAATATTTAGAGAAGTTTACAAAAGAATAAGCTTCATCAAGTCAAGCATTCCTGCTAGTGCAGTGAGCAGGAGTGGAAGAGCCTGGGCTGGCGTGCACAGCTGTTCCAAGATCAACTTCACTTTTGATTCTACCAACTGATCAAAACCAGTTTTGAAGTTGCCTGTTTGGTTTTTTTCCAGAGTGAAATCCTTTCCATCAAAACAACATCTTCAGTGTGCAGTCTTCATCTGTATTGTGATACTCTTGTCTCTGTTTTATTGTTGTTATGCAAATTCCTGATGTAGATAGGTGCACTTTATGGAACAGTGAAAAATCTGTATTTGAGAAGTTTCTAGTATGCAACGCAGTTGGGAGACCTGCCCACAATACTTGTGCTTTGCCAGTTTGGGTTTCACTGTGATCATCAATACTTGAGAAAAATTATGCCAGATTCCATATTAGCATAATACAGAAAGACTTCCAATGAGAAAACCCCATGTAAGTAAGAATGTAAATAAAAACTATAAGACTGTTTGGTTTTTTACTAGTTGTTTTGTTTTGGGTGGGTTTTTTTGTTTGTTTGTTTTGGGGTTTTTGCTAGAAAGGTGAAACAAACCAATAGAAGTTATTCTGTGATTTATGCAGCCAGTAAGTAATAAGATTATAGAAATACATTCAAGGCATGTGGGAGCATGTGTGCAAACACACCAGCATGCATTTCCTTTGAGGAGCTGTGTCTGTCTTCAGTTCAAGCACTGCCAGTTTGGCTTTCTGCTCCAGGGGAAAGTGGATTTGTCATACCAGCTAAAATACTGTCTACCTCTTGGACAGGCACAAGTGACACCACTGTGGTGATGATCAGTGAAAAAACAGCTGTCTGGCATGCTTTTTCTTCAGTGCTGCCTTGCTGCCCCGTTCTAGCCAGGCCACCACAGGAAATCCACAGGAAATCCTACCTTCCTAGAAAAACATCCTGCTTCCTCCTAAGGGCGCGTGGATCAGCCAGCTCGACTGGACTGTGAGCAAATCCAAAGAGAAGAATCTTTTGTAGGAAGTGGCTCAAGCTTTGGTGTTTGAGGCACTGAAAACCACAGTGGACAAAAAACCAGCTGGTTGGTCTGATCAAGTGTCAGATATATTTTGTGCAGGACTGTTGGACTGGATAACCCCTAGAAGCCTCTTCTAACCAACAGTTTTATATTTTGATAATCACAAAATCAAGCGTGTTTTTTCTGCCTTTAAAATCCGTGCTTCTCTGATAAATGGTGCTAGGCCTTGTATTTGATTCCATTTTCTGTAAATACTCGCTTTTTTCCCTGAGCTTTTAATTAAAGATGCATATAATTAAAGTACTCTTTTTATTGCATGTTATAAATAATTTATGCTATTATATGGGAGTGCAAAAAGTTAAGCATTCTTCCAGCAAGCTGAATTTTCATAATTTTAATACTTTCAATATATTCCTGGAACTGAACATGTTTCATGAACCTAAAAAGGTTATATTAAATTTAGTAATACAATGAGAAATATGCTTAGGGTTGTAGGTCTTTGACTTTGATGAGTAATATGAATGGGCAAATTGAAACTCACTCATCATTTAAATTACAAATATAGCTGAAAGTGACTTCATGGTTCAAGCTGGAGTACAAAATAATTGAAAAAAATTATATATTTAATATCAGAAAGTTGTGCTATCTAGCACAGCAATTAAAGTCAGAAAAATGAAAAGAGAGATCTTGGCAGTTCTGCACTTAGAAATCCTTTAAATCTCTCTCTGAAAACTGCTCATTGGTTTCAAGCATTTCCTTTCAGGCAAACCTTAAACTGTAGGAATTAGGATCAGGAAAAGGAGTTTCTCTGAGATGATCATTATTTCCCACGATTGGGATAGCCTAAATGAATTACAGGAAGCTTTCCAAACCAAGAAGAGGATATGGCCCAGTATTCCAAAGTATATGAGAGTAAAGAGACAGAGTAGGGAAGAGGAGGGATGAAACTACAATATAGACACCAATCTGAGCAATGGGAGCCATGTACCTGAAAAATTACAGCTAGTAGAAAGTGATAACAATTCTTCTGGAGGAGAAGTAAATCAAATTTATTTTTATGTAGCACAGAATGTGTTTTGGCCAAATGTTTTGGGGATTTTATGCATTTTTATTTTTAGGGTGTTATTTCTGTTTTCTCAACATTAATTTTTAAGAATAGGAAATAAATGTTATAATTCTGGGTCTTATAAGGACTTTCTCGGGGGAAAAAGGAAAATTGCAGGAAAAGTCCATGTAAAAATGTTTGTGAGATTCCAGTTACCTCTTCTGAGTGCAGAAATATTCAAACTTATTCCTAAATGAGTAAGTCCCTTCAAACTCAGAGATGAAAAAAATAAAAGGTTTGTACTGAAAATCTATATTTTTGTTGTGGAGAAGTTAGAACAAGTAGTTTGAAAAAAAAAACCCAACCAAACCAAAAAGCTCAAATGTAGGTATACAAAACACCACAGAAATAAAACGATGTGTAAGTATTATATTTCCTTTGTGTCCTTGAGAAGCAGGTTCTTTCTTCCAGGTTTCTTTTCAGCTCAATGACTTTCTGGGTTGCTGCAAACTCTGTATAGTCCCTCTGGGTCTCACATGACCCAGTTGCTCTCTTTTTAGAGGAACATGCCAAAATAACATGAAACAAACAACTGAAACTAATGCCATATGTCACAGCTTGCAAGATGAAGGTCCTGGTTCAACTGGTGTCTTTGAGGAATGTGCATCTATTGACAGAGGAAAGATTTTGACAAAAGAGCCTGGACAAATCCAACATGTATCAGACTAATTTTTGAGTGTGTGTCAGTCTTCTCTCACCACCACCTCATTTTTCATCTAATCATTAATTTGTTTTTAAATGGTTACCAGTAATAACTTTCCAATTTTTGAGGTAAATAGGAAGAGGCCCTTTTAGTAATGTCTCTTCTTTGTTGCCTACTCATTAGAATTGCTGCATAAGATTAAGGAAGCTTTTTAAGATTGACTTAAATGATGATTTGAGGGAAAGCTGAGAAAGTATGTGGAGAGAAGTGTGATGGAGCCTCTCCAGTGCAGATTTGAGTACATACCACTCTGCTAGCAAGGTCTCTGATGGGCACAGCAAGCTCTGCAGTCTATTTTTGGTTTCAGCTTGTATAACCTGTCTTTATCTAGTCATATCTTGAGGCTCAATAAACAAAAGTGCCAGGTCTGGATGTCCTGACCATTACCCTCCTCACCTGGTAACAGGCACGTGGACTATTTAGACAAGCATTTGTTGCTATTTTCAAAATTTGCTACATAATTGTAGCATCACAGAAGACAAGATTTTAATAAACAATGTATTTCCTTAGGATAACGGCTCTGATGTGGGTTGTTTTCTTTTTGGTTTTTTTTTCCCCTTTGCAGGAAGAAGGTATCGTGAAGGAAATAGACATCAGTCATCATGTCAAGGAAGGTTTTGAAAAAGCAGATCCTTCTCAGTTTGAACTGTTGAAAGTATTAGGACAAGGCTCATACGGAAAGGTAATTTTTATTTTCATCTAATCACCCAGACCAACACTGAAAATGTTGTGTCCCTTCTCTGAGCTCATTTACACTGCTGACCTTGTCCAAATATAAATTACAGTGTAAAGGCAGGTAAGGAAAGCCCTTTTATCTTCATTTTAGTAACACTTCAGTCTTTTAGCTGGATCCCTGCATATGAACCAGTTTAGGAAGTAGGACCTGTGGCTCTGGACCTGGACTAATGAGCACAAGTGATTGTTAGTAAGCATCACTGTTTATAAACACTGATAAACAGTATTTATAGATTCTGACCTATCCACCAAGGAGGTGCGTATGCCACTGCAGCTTAGTTGGAGGATGTAAATAGGAGCATTTGAAGACTTAAAGAAGTTAGCTGCACAGTTCCCACTGAGGGCAACCTCAAGCTCATTTCTGAGTCCCAGACTTCTGTTTAGTTCACACACAGAGGTCTTGAAAGATTCTGGAGATAAATCCCAGTGCAGAATACAGAAATTACTATTGCAAGAGCATAGGGGAAAAAAACCAAACCCTGCCTGTATGACCACAAGCTAATTTGTGGACAAATAACATTCTCCACGTATCTTAAGACAAAGGATTTTCTTAATTCCAAAGACAATTCTTCAGCAGGGCATGTTGGTTGGAATTGAGAACAGGAAGGAAAGATAGAGAGAGAGAAGGAAGAGTCAATTCAGCCTTAGAGTCTTTCTGTGGTTTAGATAAGACATCGAAACCTTTGGAACAGTGAACCTAGTTGAAACTAGGCATCAAAGTCCTTATATGTATATTATTCTGTGAAGTTTTCAAAACAGAAACCTTTCAGAACTTGTAGTTTTAATTCTAAAGGAAGCTATATGAAGAGTATTTATCAACTTCCTGGTTATTCTAGAATTATATTAATAATTAAATCTGTTAGAAGTTCCCTGAGAGATATAAGGAAAGTTAACATTCAATACCAAGTAGTGAACTCAAGAATCGCTACAGAGCACAGTGTATTTAAGTTTTAAATATTAAATAAATGTGGAAAAGCAAACAGCTCAAAATTAGGTTTACTGTGGGACTCAGTGTAAGAAGGAGAAGAGCAACAGAAAGAAACATCTTTGATAGAGAGGCAGAATAGTGAGTTTTCATATATAGGCAGTAAAGATTTTAGAAATGGTTTGCTGGTTATCTTAGATTGTATTGCTGTATTTTCAGTATTTGAGTCAGCCTTCTAGGCTTAGGCATTTTATAAGCAAAATGCCTGGTGTCTGCAACCACTTCCCAAAAGAAAGTCTGATTTCTGGGGCATCAGAGTGTGTGTAGACAATGTAGCTGTCTGGAGCTGCATGTAATTACAAGTCACTTTCCCTATCTTCTATGAGAAACATCAGTAAATTCCCTGGAGCAGCAAAGACATGGGAAAGAGAGGTCTGCTCTGTGCTCCTTATGCAGTCCCCAACCACCTACAAGTTCATCACTCTGGTGTTTGAGCTGATGGTTCAAATCTGTGTCCCCAGGGATGCAAACCCTTAAGTTTGCACCCAAGGCCTAAATAATTTCATGCAGGATTAGAGAAGATGTCTTTGGTGTCAAAGGGAATGCCCCCAACACTCTTGAGATGCAGAGCACTTGCTTAGCTTTTTAAATCAGGTTTAGGGTGATGCACCAATTGCTCCAGCTGAGGGAGTTTTGCTAGTTCAGGTGTTTGCAAATGTATCAAACTAGAAAATTCAAAGTCATGCTCAGCCTCATGTACATGCTATTCTGGCAAACCAGTACAGTCCAGCTAATATAACCTGTCAAGTAAGCACTTCAGGGCTACTTGGTGGTTTCAAGGATGATGTATAGCATTACATTTAAGAATAATCAGAAAGGTGACATCATTTTGCAATACAATGCTTTTTCATTTGTTCTGTTCCTTTCTGGTTTGGTGGTTATTTTGATGTCCTCTGAAATAGAACACAATGTTCTTGACTCATCTCTTTTGAAGGGAATGCAGACAAGTGCCCTATCCCATGCTACAGTGAACAGCTGACTTGTGACTGGTAATGTAAATTGATAATTTTGCTTGTTACAGCAATGTGGGTATTACAAGCTTTGCAAGATTACATGGCAGACAAGATATTTCTAGAACTGCAGCCTAGTATTTCTCCAGATGCAGTATGCTGTGCTGTTTTATGTGCAGTGCTGCTGAAAACCATTATCTTAAGGGTTTGGGTTTTTGGGGTAAAGAGCCCAAGAATGTTTCTGTAAAATAATAGTACAGCTGAAAATCTAGTGTCTGGACAAGCTTGCTTTTGACTTTCTCCTCCGTTTCAATGTAATACAAAAATTAAATCTTTTACTTGAGCTGGACAGAAAAATATCCCAGCTTACCTCTGTAAACTTCTAAATGAATTGACTTCCTGTTAATGCTGGAGCATCTGAGCTTAATTTATCATGAATAACAACAAAAAAACACTTCAGTACCTGTTGCAATCAGATTTCATAATTTTTTCGTACAGTTGTGAGCACTGGAGGTATTTGTATGTTCAGCAGAGTAGGAAGCAGGAGCTTGGAGCAGCAATGTGTGCTCAGGGCAGCCTGAGGAGCTGTGCAAATCTCCTGTGCACAGGAGACATCTTGAGGAGGAGAGTCTCACCAAAACCCCATCAGATCATGTTGTAGAAGTGCTGCAGCTGTGATGCTGTCAGGTGTAAGAGTCCTGATGAAGTTGTTGAGAGAGAACTGAGAATTTACCTTCCCCCCCCACCTCAGCTTCTGTACCTGCTTGATAAAGATTGTTCTGCCATCCCACAAATGTTTTGTCAAATAGACTTGAGAAAATCTATTCTGTTTACAGGTCAGGGTTTTTTAGGAGGAAGAGTCTGTCAGCTTGCAAAAATTGTGCTAGAAACATACTTCCTCCTTCCTTATTTTTTGTCTTTTTATATTTTAGGTGGAGACTGTTAATAAAGCTGCATGGTTCCTGGACAGGCAATTAATGAAATAATTGCCGTGGAATTTTTAATCCAAATAGACATTCATTAGTTAGATAATTTCACTTACCCTTTGTTAATTTGTATATTAATGAGTATATGGTACTGTATGTATGTGGGACTGTATTTTTATTTCTGCATTTGACTTTACTTCAGCTTCTGTCCAGTAACACAAGTGCTGAAATTAAAAAAATAAGAGACACTGTTGCCTGGTATTTCTGACCTCGGCAGACAGAGTGTGTCCTGGGAACCAGCTGAAGGGGCTGTGTATTTTATTTCCAATTATTAAAACACTGAAAGTCTTATAAAGACCAAACTGAACCACTGATCCTGTTGTTCACTAACCCTCCAGTGCTCAGATGCACTGAGGGGCAGATAAGAAATATTTGCATGTAGTACAAAGAAAGAATTCAACTTTAGCTGCAAATTTTATTTTATTTTAATTAAAATTTTACACTGTGAGAAAATGAAGCATAGACTGTAACAGGAAAAACCTTTTTTTTTTGTAATAACAACAGATTTTCAGCTGTATATATGAACTTTCTGCTTCAGCTGCATTTTAGGCAAGTTGCTATTCATGAATGGCACCAAATTAATTTTTTTCTTTCATTCAATTGATGGTAATAATTTTAAGACACTGAACATTCCTAGACACTAATGAGACATAATTTTTTTTTCATGTAAAGCTGGTCAGTATATGAAGAGGTTTGTGCACACTGATTCTAACTTTTCACCTATCTTTAACTGAATATATGAGGTCAATTAATTAATGTTGAAAATGGTTTTTTTGTGAGGTGGTAAAGGCTTAAAACTGAAAATTTCCAGAGCTAGCTCAACCAATTGCAGGTGAAATAGATATGAAATGATTTCAGCTAGTAATTTTCATTAAATTTCCTGAACCATAGTATATCTGTTCTCCTGTTGAATGCAGTAAGTCTTGTAAGAAGAAATTCAGTACTCACCTATACAAAACATCTGCTTTTTACAGGTATTTCTAGTCAGGAAGATAAAAGGATCTGATGCAGGCCAGCTTTATGCCATGAAGGTACTTAAGAAGGCAACTCTGAAAGGTAAGGATTTGGGACAGTGGCTGCAGTCTCTGTTTCTGTGCTATGTAGTAATTTATTTTTCTTGCTGTTTTTTACATTGTTGCTGCCTTGCAGTGTATGAATGCACAAATATGTCTCTGCCATCCTCCAAAATTCTGCCTCACTGTAGGTGTATGTTCTAAAACAAATTCAAACAAAAATATGTTACCTATACCGTGTGGGAGGTGGAAAACAGAGGTTTGCAGCTTCCAAGCTGTATTCTTTCTTTATTTTCTTGGGGTTATTTTTAGGACTTCTATTTGGTGTATATTAATTTGTATTGACGTGTCACTATCTTTCTGTTGGTGAAGTAAATAAGGATATTGCTGCAGTAAAACCTGGCTCCTACTGGGCACAATGGCCTTCCCAGCTGGTGCTTCTCATACGTGCCTGAAAAACCATGGGAACGTGTTTTCAAGTGTGAGAAGTCATTCTGAGACCGTTTGGATCATGCTGTTTCCTCACTCATGGGCTGTGGGAGGCTGGGGCCAAATGACTGATGTTTAAAGCTGGTCATTCTCTTCTGGGCCCACTGCCTGCTGAGTGGCAAAAAAGAAATTGGTAGTCAAGCCCAGGACTGAAAAGCAAAGAGAGTAAGTTCAGTCTCAGCTGAAGTCCTTTCTGGTTGTTCCTCCACAGAGTAAGGAGGATGCAGTTGTCCTCTTGTTTCTCTGACCTAGCACTGTTCTGATCTTTCCCTCAAAAGCTTGACACTTCTTGCAGATAAAGAGGAGAGCATTCTTTTTTTCTGGAGCAGATATTTTTCTTTGTCTTGGACAGTGTGGGTTTGTGCAATGCACTGTGGTGTCTCAATTTCTGTCCTAAAGCAAAGAATAATCATTAAGTGATCTGATAGTTCTGACCACTTAAAAATCCAGATTTCTTTAGCATGCCTTGCCTTGGGGAACTAAAATACAAATGAAGCTACCAGTAACTGCAAGCTAGAGCTACTGCATCCAGCACCTCTTCTGAATACTGGGTAAACTGGGGAGCAGGCACACCAGGCATTGAGACAGTCCTTTCTCCTAGGAAAGCCTTTTCAGGGGAACATGAGTTTGATGCACTGCTGGCGTGCTTATCTTTTTGTTTTGGAATCTAGACGAGAATGTTTGTTCTAGCAGAGCAACCCTGTGTACACAAACACTTGAACAGTACTGGGCATAAGACATGCAAAGCAATAGGTCAGGCCTGTGTGCATCACGTGTATGAGAGAGTGATTCTCTGACTTCTCAACCAGGAGCAGGAACATGAAGTGCCCAAACTGATCTGAACTCAGCTGTCAGAGTCTGCCCCACTGGGGAACATCATCTTCTGATTGTGTCTGGGCAAGGTCTGTGTAACCCCTCAGGCATCAGGATGTACCAGAAACTTACTCCTCTTTCTTTTGACAATACAAAGGTTTTTTTACCAAAAGGAAAAACTGGGTATTGCCTCTTTTCCTGTATAACTCTGAGGAGTGTTTAGCAAGAAGAGCTTTGGCAAGGGGGCCTGGGTTTTTTGTATCCCCAAACACTTTATTGTTACTTAATATTTGATGGTGAAATATGTAACATTCGATTCCACTGTAAAAGAAGAGACCTTTATTGTGGCAGTAGTTCAGGAAATGTCAAAATTTAGGTTGCAATTTTAAAGTACCCAAAGTGTTCCATTAAGTTTCTGTTCTGTCAAGAACATCTTTACAGTTCTGTGGCAGTTCTTTATAGCAGAGAAAGGCGATTTATTGTCCTCTCAAGTGTGGGTCACAAGATCCAAAAATGGAGGCTACTCTGTGATTTTGGTGGATTGCATTTATCTCCCATTCAGACTACTTACCCCTCTGACTGCTAGCTCTGGATTTCCCATTAATCTCAATATAACCAGCACAGGGGCAGGAACTAATTTGTCTGCACCAGTTTCTAGAAATAAGTTAAAATTGACATCTGTTTAACTCAAAGTGCAGGAATAGACAGAAGCCCATTGGCAACAGGGTGAATGAGACAAGCAACAAGCATTGCAGTCAGTAAGCCTCCATGTAACTTTTGGCACAGAGATAGTGTTTCTGACAGCTTAATTTCATCTTTAGAGTGAGAGTGCTGAATTTTTGCTGACTACCTACACTCAAAAAGGCTGGAAGTCACTCCAGTGTGAAGTATTTATTACAGTCAAGCAATGGGAGCAAAGCTACGGGTGCATGTTAGCACTGCCTTCAGCATTTGCTGATAAAAGGCATGCTACAAGACAAATTTCTGAATGATTTTGCTTTCTGACCTGCATTCTGCATGAGTACAACCTGGAGCAGGAAAGTCAGAGCTCTCCATGCCAGTTCCATTGACAATGGCCAGAAAGCCCTAAACGTTAGCAGTTATTTTCTATAGTGAAACAAATTTGCAAAGCACGTAAATGGACAAGTCAGAAAGAAAATAAGACAGGATAGCAAAGCTGATATCTTTCCTGGATTAGTCTGAAGAAATAAAACCTGGATAAGTAAGAGACCTTCAGGAGTGATGGAACTTGCTCTAAAGAACCGTAGTAGGTCCTGATGAGGGATTTCCTACCGTGGGAGCCTGACTGTGGCCGTGGCTGGCTGGTGATGTTTAGGAAGAATCAGAAGTACAAAATGGTGCTCTCTCCAGTGAACCTGCTGCCTCCTGCCCCTTTCTAGGGTAGTTGGCCCTTGTTAGGATGGTCCCAACTTCATCAACAGCAAAGGTAAGAAGGATACAGCAAGCAGCAGAGAATTCTTCAAGCGTTTATAGTTCAAAAATGGTTTTTGATACAAAAGAGACTTTGTAGATCAATCACGTATGTAGATTTAAGCTTGAAGAAATCTGCTAATCAGCAGGACCACTCCTGCTGTGAAGGGAAGATTCGGCTCCAGAATACTCCAGTTTAGATTGTAAAAGTTTGCAGAAGCACATGCTGTACAAACAAATATTTGCGAAAACTAAATTAATCTTAAACTCATGAAGGTTTATTTTAAATATAGGGTATATCTGAATAAGCACATGTAACAGCATGGATCCTTGAAAGGGAAAAAGGCGCTGTTACCTTTTATTGTAAATGAGAGCATCACACATAAGCTCTTTCCTTTCCTCCTCATTTGCTTTTTTGGGAGCTTGCGAGCATCTGATTTTAAAGCAGAAAGCTTTCTGAACTAGGTAAGAGTTTCATTCTAATAACTTCAGGAAAACCTTGTTCAAAATGTTTAAGGATGTTGTGTGTGTTAGGTGGCAGATATGGAATACATCAGATTTGAGGCTGCATGTATGTGTAACTATCACTTATCTCTCTTTCAAATAGTGTATATTTTATTACATTACCTCAGTAGCTTCCTTTGAAAATATAAACCCTTTTGGGGGCATCTAGGCGCTCAAAGGTATTTAGGCATTTAAATACCTACCAGGAGTGAGACTTTTGCCCTCCAGAATGTCATTAAATAATACCCTTAAAATACCATCTTAAAATGTTGCTTTCGTGTCTTTGTCATACTCCACTTTTTCTTTAAAATCAGAGTTTTAGATAAAACATCAAATGAAATTGATCTGTAGGTTTAAAGACTTACAGACATGTATCCATAGTGTCTACTGCCCATCCTGAATACACTGTAAATCTGAGGGAACCAGAAATAAACCAAGGATTGTTTATCCTGTGTATATGTGTGTGTGGTATTGACCAGCAAAGCTGGAACAGAGGGACAGGGCAAGCTGATTGTTCTGATTCATTCAGTATTTCTCTCGAGGTGTCTCAGGTTCCATCAGCTTTACTGAATGTGCTTCAGAATTCCATGATCAAGAGTTGTTTAGATTGGTTACGGTGCAAGCCTCATTAAACACCCATGAAATGCCTGTAAATCCCCAGCAGGTTGCGGTGCTGAAATGTAAGGGAGCTTGAAAATCAAAGACCCATTCCTTCAGGAGATGTGCAATCTAAGAGAAAGTGGCATGAAGCTGTGTGTCACTGACATAATGCCCATGAAATTTATGAACATTGCAGTGATGATGTAGCGAGGGTTATGTCAGGGATCATGAGGATGCAGTTTGCATCTGCCCATCTGGCTGGCACTGGGGTGTGTAAGTCTTGGCACTGGAAGCCGTTTGACCCTGAGAACGCAATCCACCTTTTTATGCTTGTGGGGTTTAAAAATGATAATCTCTTTTGTCAAAACCTCTGAAGTGCTTTGCAGCTTATGATCCCCTCAGTTTAAGCCAGCGAGCTCAGGGGTTTGCTGATGTGTGGTGGTTATAGGTGCAGTAAGCTGTGAGAGCAGCTTTAGTGACTCCCAGGGAGCTTGGGTGTTCTCAGGGATGTAGGATTGTTAATATCAATTGCACCTGGAATTGAACACTAACGTTAGCAGATGAAGTGTGATTTCTGTCTAAACCACTGATAAAATTGTGGTAGGTTTCCCTAACTGGACACCAAACAGAAGTGGCTTCTTCAGTTTTCCTCTGTATGTGGCTCAGTTTCCCTGTAACAAATGCGGTATTTAGATAAAAGGGACAGAAGTCCAGTGGTTTGCCTCTGGTTTGAAAGGAATAAAACTTCAATAAAACGAGAAACTGCAGACAATTTTACCCTATAAAGTGGGACTCAGAAAGAGTCTTCACCTCAGGTAAAACTAACTGTTGTGCTGAGATTTTCAAGGTGTCTTTTCCTATTTTTTACAGTCCTTGTGTTTGGTGAGAGGCCCTGGTACTCATCCAAGTTCATCATTTAAATTTTGGTTTATCATCCTTTCTTAAAATACTCTGCTATATTTTTTTTATATCTTCTTGGGCCTTCTATTACCTGCTTCTGAAAAATTCACTAGGGAAGTCCTGTCCACTGGACAGTCCAGATCTCACAGCAGAGGTGCCCTTGCCCTGCAGTTTGGAGGAAAGTTTTTGCTCTGCATCCTTGGAACTGCTGCTTATGCACAGCTTCTTTAGTCTGAGAATTGTAACCCTCCAAATGTCAAGGCTCTGAGCTCAGAAAAACACAGACATTACTGGACCTAGAAGTATCCAGCTGAGACATAGACTCACCCATCTCTGCAAATAGACATACGCTAGTTTTTCGGTCTCGGAAAGAAAGAGCAACTTCTGTGTGCACAAACACAAAAATACGTGATTTCTCTGTATATTTCCCAGTGGCTCTAAAACATGAAGATCAGCCCAGTGAGTATGTGCTGAACCAAACAGCAAAGTTCTTGGGTCACCTGCTGCATCTGGCCCATTCACGTGCACATGCTGTGTGGGCTGGGGAGTCAAGAAGTGCTGTGGAATGTGCCAACCTTCCTCACAGTTTAGGAGCAAATTGGATTTAGTAGCTGTCATCTGAGGAAGCAGACCTTTCTTTCCTCTGTGGGAGTTTTGAAAATGAAACCAAGAAGTTCTTCGACAGCCAGTGCTTAGGGGTCACTTTTGGGCTGTGTTTTTACAGTGCCTTTGCAAATTTACTTGCATCAGAGCACCTCTGCCTTCCTCCCCTAAGAAGTCAGCTCGCCTAGGGCTTGCTTTGTGAATGAAGAAAAGGTACAGTATGTAAGAGAAGGCTCACTTAGGCTGATTCTATTGGGCTGTGGAGAATAACATGTATTTGTGTATTGTAAGGAAAATGAACTGTATTTAGGCAACTCATTCTGTGTCAGTAAATATTATAACGAGTCCTAGCCTGAATATACAGCAGACTGGACAGGTCAAAACCAACAAAAAGCATTGCTGCAAGTTTGTTTCCATGGCATTTGCTGAAGCGTTCATTGAGGTTGTAGCTTCTGGGTTAGATACTTAATACTCTTTAGTGACTCTGTACAGTGTTTGGATTCAGATTTGGATGATAAGGGAAAACATTTGCCTATAAATATAAACTGAACACACATCACTTAAAGATTTTATTATCTGTTTTATTCAAACCATGTGGGAGTTTGCATTGTATGAAATCCTGATTAAATTATAGTTTCTTCACAGTGCCAAGTGCATTGTGAAGATCCTGTTAGGAGGCAAAAAAATTCCCACTGCTAAGACATTAAAGAAATGAGCACTGAATGTTAAAAATGCTCTCTATTTTGTAGCAAGGGAACATTTTGGCTCATTTGTTTTTACACAAAAACCTGTTGTTCCTTATGGGATTTTCCTAACTGCCAAAGAAAACTGAGCTTTCTCTTCATGAAAATGTTGGCTCTTGAGTTCTGGTCCAGAGAGGGGCAACAAAGCTGGTGAGGGGTCTGGAGCACAGGTCCTAGGAGAAGCTGCTGAGGGAGCTGGGGATGTTTAGCCTGGAGAAAAGGAGGTTCAGGGTTGACCTTATCACTCTCTACAAACACTTTAAAGGTAGTGAGGGGTTGGTCTTTTCTTCCAGGCAGCTGGCAACAGGATGAGGGGACACAGTCTTAATCTGCACTTGGGGAGGTTTAGGTTGGACATTAGGAAGAATTTCTTCACAGAAAAACACTGTATGTGGACTGAATGCCATGATCTAACTGACAAGGTGGTGGTCAATTATAGGTTGGACTCTATGATCCCAGAGGTCTTTTACAACCAGTTTGGTTCTGTGATTCTCTTAAAACTGCTGTTCACATTGCTGAACAGCTGGTTCTTCCTGTTGTCCAAAGCAGGGGAGAATCATTAAGTCTTTGCTTAAATATTGGTAAAAGATTAAAATCAACCTCCCTGTCTTTCTCCCTGTCATTCAAACAGACTGATTCAGATAGGAGCACACACTTCTGTGCTTGTGATGTCTGCTGTAGGTAAATGCAGCAATACTGCCCAGTCCTTTCCTGTTCACACATTTCTTCCAGTGTAACTCTGCTGTTACAATAATATCAAACTATAGCTCCCTGCAGAGTTGCATGTTCACTTGGAAAGCAGCTTGCCACTTAGTATGCTGCTGCCTGAAACAGCTTTGTCTTATTCTCCCCAAAGAGCACACAGGACAGGACTCAGAAGCAAACTCCAGCTTTCTTCATGAGCAGTTCAGCTGCAGAAACTGTGGTGGGTGTCCTAGCATCCAACAGCATTGGTGCTTGGGTTTGACTGAGCTTTTGAAGCAATTCTTCCAATCATCTCCCTTTGCTGTGCCTTGGTAGGCACGATGGTTTCCCGGTGAAACTCACTCAGGAGCCCACCCAGAGCCCTCCAGCCTCTCGTGGCGTTCAGTTCATGGCCCCAAAGAGCGACATAAAGAGTGGGGCAACCTCAGGTCCCAGCACACACTGTTCTTTTCCATGGATTGGAACCACACTGCTTATTAGTGCACCCATAGGTTTAAGCCAGAGTTTCAGACTTTGCTGTGAAGACACTGAGTGCACCTGTGTCTTTTTTTCACAAGGTATAGCACAGAGCTGTCTTAAATTTTTCCATCTTTTTGCTAGGTTAAGGTGCCCACACCCTGGACTTGTAATCCTTCAGCAGTTCCACGGGCCTTAGCAGCATCTGAAGCTTGCATTATTCAGGTTTTCATGTGATGGTTCTCTAGAGAGAACAAAGGTGATTCAAATCTGAAGTCAGAGGAAGAAAGCACTGTGAAAACCTGCTGATTTCTTTGGCAGAAAATATATGTTCTTTGCCTGTGATCAAATTATATAAGTTTGTTCTAAATGTTCATTGAGTCATTCTTCTGTCAGTGAAATACAGAAAGAATGGCTTTTTTAAATATAAGAACCTGCAGCAGCTCATGCAGGTTGCATTTGAATTTGCCCCCTGGCTACTCCGTACAGTAAAGGAATGGTAGCTGGGTTTTTTGGGTTTTTTTTCAGGAATGAGTAATTCATCATATGGCTTTTCTGATAGTACAGAGCAATTTTTCCAATTATCTTAAAATTTTCAGTCAATTTGCCATTTACCTCTTTAAAGATTCAATTGGTCTGTGTACTTGCCACAGTGAATAAGCTGCAGTGTGTCTCTTGAAACTGCAGCTCCTGTAGGTACCACTATTAAAATGTTTCCAGACCCAAACTCATTCTTCAAACTCTCCATCTTAGACTTGATCAAGAGTTGCACTATAGCTTGATTTCATTTGGATTATTCTTTTTTATCATATTCATTGCATTGTATATCTAATGACAGATATTTGCACTTAATCCCAAATTGGTTATTGTTTTACAGAAAAGGTCACATTTGATTTTTTTTTTTGTCGAGTAGCAGATTACTGTTAATTGCTTTTGCTGTGGATTCAGGAATGGAGAGATTACATGGGCAATTGTTCTGAGGCCACAAGTGAAATGTTTATCTTGTTCCAAAATGTGATCCAATTCCGTTTTATCTGTAGAAAAAATTCTTCTACCTGGAAAGGACTGGGAGATGCAATGGCCTTTGTGAGCCCTCACACCTCTCATCAACACCAGCTAGAAAGCAAAGAGAGGAGAGAAACACACAGCTTAGTCTAATTGGAACAGATCTATGAAAACTGACATGAAGCTTCAGCTAAGAGGATGAGTGCAAAATGAGACAAGGTTTGCTGGCCGTGTACAGTGTCCTGCCTGGTCCAAGAACCAGGAATGAGGACTAGCTGGACTTCAGGATAATCACAGAGGCTCAGTGGTTCTGCTTTGGAAGCAGGCCTTGTGCTGTTGCCTGGATCTGTGCCAGGTAAACCTGCTGGTGTGGTACTCTGGGAGGGTACCCTGTGCCTCTCACTGCTACTGAGGCATCATCTGGAAGGCACTGAAGAAGCCCCATGGCCCGCCCCTGAGCCAAGGTGGTATGGTGATGCTTTTGTGTCATTCCTCACAGATGTTTGTCTCATTCATTCTTAGATTCTCTCTCTCTCACTGTATTGTTACAAAATGCTTCCTAGCATATGTCCAGTGTCTGCCTTGCCACAGCTGAAGCTGTTAATTCATCTCCTCTCTCTCGAGAACAGTTTCCTCTTTGCAGTTTCCTTCCACATCTTGAGGTTTGCTATGCTCAGCTTCTGTCTTCTGTAGGCTGAGAATGTTTTATGTTCCTTTCCTTCCTCAGTGTTCTTTTTTCCTAGATACTCATTTTAGAACATTTAGCTATATACTAGCTAAGTCAGAGGTGACATCTTCTCTGGCTGCATGTCCTACCTTTCAGGTCCTCTGTGATTGCTTTGTTATGACAGAGCAGAGGTACTTCTGCTCTGCCACAAAGATGATTGAAAATTCAGGGTGTGTAATTGAACTGGTAGAAATGTCTTGCTACAAAAACAGCAGAGTGATTTAATTGTCGAGATGTTTGTTCCTTTGGAGAGTCCCATTCAAAGAAAGTTCCTAGAAAAAGCCATCCCTTGAGCAGATGGATTTGTAAAATGGTGTGATTCCTGGGGTCTCCTGTGCAAGGCCAGGAGTTGGTCTCAATGATCCTTATGGGTCCCTTCTGACTCTGCATGTTCTGTCTGTCCATGGTGCTGTGAGGATTTCTGGAGGGTGGTTGCCTGCAGCTGTCAACCTCCACACTCATTCTCCCATGTGTTTAGTTCAAGAATTAAGCACATTATCAGTGGACAGGATGTTCCCAGGCCAGTCGGGCTTTACCAGTGACAACAAAACACTGGTCACTGTTTTACCTTCCCTATTGCCCTTTTTCTTCTGCTTCTCTGGCTGTTGTCCTATAAGCCAAATGGAAAAGTAGACTTCATGTGAAAGTCTACTTTTCTGGTTTTCTTTTGTCTTAGCCTTGAGGCTTGACATGTTTTGTGTCTTGTTTTTCTTGTGCCATCTTAAAGCAGCTTTGTAAGCTTTGTGTTTGCTTGCAATGCTTCTAATTTTAAGAAACCCAGTGGCAAAAGAGAGAAGCTATTGCTAGCAACCCATCATGTCAGCTGTGCAGCATGTGAATGAACCTCTGGAGGTCTTTTAATCCTGCCTGATGTCCAAGAGCTTGCTGTTGGTACCACAGGGCTGTGAATTACAGGAAGAGAAAAATTGCTCTTTTGGCAAATGCAGGCTCAGATGCTCTTAGTCTTCATCTCCTTTGACTTATGTCCTGTAGTCTGTTCTTTCATGGCAGACTGTGATTAGTATGGGAGCTGGTACCTCAGTTTAGGAATTACAAGACTTTGGCTGTGCTCACATTTCTGCTGCCAGCCTGTTTCATGAACACAAACCAGCTACCCTTACTGCTGCTCCTCTGCTCAGTCTGTAATGGCAACCCAACTGTGCCAGCCTGCTCTTCACAGCTCTCACTGCCCTTTGGAGGAGTAATAGTCAGATACTAATGGAGATGTTATTAACACCCCTCCTCGCTGAAGTGCAATCTGTTGCATTATGGAATTTTATGGCTAAAAGTTCCCAATGAAGAAATTGTTAGGAAATGTGTCTTCTGTATAATGCATTGATTATTTGAAATAGTCAGAATTATGAATCAACTCTGCTTTTGAATAAATTTATAGCTGTAGCGGAAAGCTAAATCGAAAATACAATAGCTAAATACCCCTGGGATTTTTAACCTCCCTGATGGACTCTGCAAGTCTTTGGCTGTGGTACAAATCCATTATCTATATGACAAGCATTTGTTTGTTCTGTTCACTGAATAAGTTGCACCATTTGTAACAGCCAGGATAATTGCCGTTAACCAAGTTCAGCTGCCTGCAACTGCAGTGCATTTGTAGTTGGTTGGAAACCAAACTCATAAGCATCCTCTGGGAGTTTCATCCACCTGCTTTTATCAGTTCCCATAACACAGCAGAAAAACCTTATTTCCTTTGAAGCATGAGGACAGATTAACAGCGAGGTCAGCACTGTCACTTGATGCCATTTTAAGTCAGAGTGACAGCAGATGATAGGGGTCAGTTGCACTGATGATGGTTTTCCTCACAGCAATGCAGTTGGATCGCTTGTAGACCTTCACCAAACAACTGGCCAGGTGTTCTGTTCACAACTGCTCCTGGAGGTGTGCTAGCACTTAGCTGGCTCTCCATAAAAGTTAGATGGCACAATGTGGGAGACTACCATCTGGGATTTGTTTCTA
The DNA here is from genome assembly GCA_013397195.1 of Hylia prasina. Lineage (NCBI taxonomy): Eukaryota > Metazoa > Chordata > Aves > Passeriformes > Sylviidae > Hylia > Hylia prasina. The sequence continues at coordinate 255,958 of VYXD01008192.1, read as the reverse complement.
CAGAAGCAAAATTATTCTCTGTTTTCACATTCTTCATGTGGGTCTCACATGTCAGTTTCAGCTTCCTTGTGGCTGCAGTGTTTGCTCCAAGATGAAGCAATCAGCATCAATGGCAGCCTCTCCTTTCTATTTTCTCTACAGCATTTTCTATCTGCATGCAATAGCAATTGACACACTCAAAAGGTTTCCATGGCACAGTAATTTAACTGACATTTCCTCAGCAGCAGTAGATTATTTTTGTAAATTCAGGGCAAAGCCTGAGTTGTTCAGACAATGGTACTCTGTCCCTTGTCATCTTTCAGATCTTTGTTTGGGCTATGACATAGTTGCCATTGAGTGGGAATTGTCTTCATCAACACTGTAAACTCAGAATTGACTTTCTGCTGAAGGAGAGCCTACTTTCCTCTTTTACTGTTTCACCTATCTCCTTCTATTTATATTCCTTTCTTTCCTTTTATTTTGATAAATAAGACTTTGTCCTACGCTGATATCTTTTAAATATTTATCTTCTATATAGGTTTTGTCAAAGCTTATCTGTTCAAATTTGGTTTCATTATGGATATAATAAGCTCTGCAATGGAAAATGTCAATGTCATACAGCTAGGTACTGTCTTGATCTCTGTATATTATCATAAGAAAGACCTTTTGCAAGTGTACATTTAGAAGTCCTGTTTTGTATTTTTGTTTTTACGTGGTGTTCCCAGCACAAAGCAAGCAACTTCCAAAGCAAAGTTTTGAGGAAGCCTGAAAGTTTGCACTGTGTGTGTGAGGAGTGTGGTTTGCTGGCAGTCACTGGAAAGACTGTCACAGGGCTGGTGGTCACGGGGCTGGGTGGCCCCAGAGGGGCTGCATTACCCCTCTGCCTCACTCACAGCTATCACCCACAGGTTAACAGCCTTAGAGATCAAAGATTCTTGATAAAGCTATTTGAGACCGCAGAATTAAAAGCACTGTGTGGAAACTAAACTGCTCATGGTTATTCACAGGGTTTTCAAGTTCACTTCCAATATGAATTTTTGGTTTCTGACACTTTTTTCACTTTGGTGGAATGTTCTGATATAATGCTATGGTCATTAATCCTACTATAAATGCTGTTTCAGACAGCCTTCCAAACACTTTTGCATAATAATGAAATCTAGATTTTTTTTTTTTTTTTTTGAGATGTCCTTTATTGAGGTGGAGTCACTGCAGCAAAGTAGCACATAGTGAAAAATGCAGTCTCATTCCCCTGCAGTCAGGCCAGGCTGGTTTCTTACTAAACAGTTACTTAACTTTTTCTGTTCAGTTTTGTTTTAAAATGTTTCAATAAGGAGGTTCCAATCCCAAGCCATTGCTCTGCTCCACAAGGGTTCATGCAGTTACAATTTCCCCAACATAGCCTACATTTCCTCTTTTTCTGTTTCACATACCTCCTCCTATTTATATTAATTTCTTTCCTTTTATTTTGATAAATAAGTCTTCTTTTTCCTCTATGTTTATATCCTTTAAATATTTATCTGCTCTCCTCCTGTCTCCCTGTAGTCACTGCTCAGTGCCGTTTGTGTTTAGCTTTTGGCAATTGCTCAGTAACATAGGGAAAAAACCCAAGATTTCCTTTTCTGCTAGATATCCTTTTAGAGCTCCAGCAGTTACATATATTTTTAGAGCTGTATATAGGGACTGAGATGTAGATGGTGAGATCGTATTAATGTCAACAGCGGTTTTACTATTGACTGTTTTAGGGCCATGATTTCACCCAGTAACTCTCTGAACTTAGTCATATCTTCCACAACACTCCCTATACGGTAGTGGGCTTCAGGCTGCAAATCAATTCACAGTTGTTTGAGGACTGTGTTTCTCTTCTCAAAGGAGAAAACAATAAATCAGCCTGTTTTGTTGTTGTTGTTGTTATCTGTGTGACCAAGGCTTGCTGATTTCAAAGCTTTAATGAGCATGTTGATAACAGCAAAAGACCAGGCTTTTTCTGATGCTCTAATTTAGGAAATGACCTTGCCTTGACTTGACACCCTGCTTGCTGGTGGGACTGGAGGCTTCTTCAGTGACAGACAGCCGTCTCGCAGATGCTTTTTCATTTTTAGGAGGCAAACATATCAGCAGAGCTATATTAAGTATGTCTGCATCACATCAGGTCCTGGGCAAAGCAGAGGTTTGTTTTGTCTGAATGCTGACATTAAATGCCACAATTTTATTTCCTCAGCAATGCCTTAAATATACTAGTTACTTGTTTCAGAAACCAAAACTTTTGCAATTCAGTAACTGAAATGCTCATCAAAAAAATTTTGTTAGAACAAGTCAGATTGGACTGGCTCTGTGTTTATCACATCCAAGCAGCCTAATGGAAGGAGTGTTTAGAGTGAGAAGTCAGCATAGTGCAATTGTGGTCAGGACAGCTTAGGGAAAATGTTAACATTTGCCTCCTGTCCTTTGACCAAATCCATCCAAACTCTCCCTCCTGAGAAATGAATGTCTCACTGGCCAGCCACTGCCTCACGTTACCCATATCAGAACTAAGCTGGTAAACCAGTAGTAGGACAATGGCAAAAACATCACTTCATAACTTTGTATGTTTACCCTAAACCTGGAAGACATAGGGGTTCTGATTTAAAACTTCCTGGTGTTTTGTTTTTTTATTCTATCTTCTGAATTTATGTTACAACTAATAAAGAAAATATGAGTTTCTGATAGAGTGTCTGTTCACAAGAACAGGACAGTTGAGAGAAATTTTGCTTGACAAAATACCAGTATTAAGTATTTCAGCGGAATTCTTTGGTTTGATTGTGTACCTTTTTAAACAATATTTTATAGCTGTACATTATAATTAGAGTTAAGAAAGAGGAGACAAAAAAAATAAGACCCTTAACAAAGACTACTTTGATGCAGCCAAAATAATTTTTCTCAATTTAATTTTGGCAAGCATTGCCAAATTTAGGCTTTCTGTTCCAGTTTAGAGAACAAAAACCCACAGCAAAAACATCTTTGAAAAAATTCAAAATTGCAAGTTTCAAGCAGGTCTACAGAAAGCATTTACTAGCATTACTTCAGCCTATGACTAAAACTGCCCTGGTGGCAAATGACAGCATCCCAGTACATACGTTCTACACAGAGAGGAAATGCCACATTTCCTCTCCTTCCAAGAATTCTCACTTAATATTTTATAAAATATTATTGGTCTCATCCTTAAACATCTGAACTGGACCAGGCAGAAGGTTTCATACCATGCCATTAAACAAAATAGTAGAGGCTCATATAAATAACAAAAGAGAAGGGACTTGGGTGGACTTTAAATCATTCTCACAGGGGCAGTTTGCCCTGAGTTGGTGTGCTAAGAACTCCTTGGGGAGATCCTGTGCCACCCTCACCCCCTTTCACCTCTGCCAGGCATTGCAAGTGAATTAGTAGTTGCTCAAAGGTCCTGAAGGAGAGGAAATGCCCCTTTCAGTACAGCTGGCTTTTTAGACCTGGAGAGACTGAATAAAGAGGACAATTTTTTTTTTTCCTGTGGAAGGATGGCATAAATATCTTTGCATTTTCACCCCTGAGCCAGTGTTCACTCCTCATACTTTTCAATCATAAAAGCTATATTTTTGCCTTTGATGATATGCTGCAGAAAGTATTTGTGGTGAATACCAAAGCACAGACAGCTTTCACACTTCCAGACTAAGGTGATGCCACAAACATTATTCAGCGCTCCCTGTAAAACCCACCAAACAGGTGTGTTTTCAGAGCAAAAAGCAGCAGTGCTTGATTAAACCATGCTGGGCTTCAAGCTTAAAAGGCAAGCGGTGAAACTCATAACCCTGAGAGACCCAGCAGTTCCTGGACGTCTGCATCATCTCTATCTCAGGCAGGACAAGAAAAAAATAATTGCTTCATTGCTTCTGTTGGCTTAGCAACATCTCCATTGCAAAACACAAGGCAGACACTCATTTGATAGTGGGATGCCCCATGGATAGGAAATATGAATCTTGGTGCTGCCTCTTTTTGCAGCTGCATGTGAGTTAGCCAGCACTGCAGCAGGGCAGGAGCTGCAAGGGAAACAAGGGTCTCCCAGGAGATAGGAGAGGAGTTTGATGGAAAGAATTCATCCTCTTTAGACTATTTAAGAGTAGGACTGAGGACCAAATGTGTTGTTAGTTTCTTGTATGCTGGCACATTTGAAATACCTATTTTGGGAGAAAAGGCCACCTGTCTCATACATGCTTTAAACAACCTTTCTTTATTGCAAAACTATATGAAACCAGTTTCTTCCTTCAGTTCATCATAATTTCCAGAGCTGCTGATGAATAGTGTTTACTGGGAAGTCTGAATTCTAAGGCCAGCCTTATTATTTTGTCATTTTGAGATTATTCCTAGAGCATAGGTAATTATTGCCTGTCAGTAAGAGTTAGTACTGAAATTGTTATTTCCTGCAATAGTAGCAGTAATAATAAAAAACAGTTATAAGTCCCACTTCAGTACGACTGAAGCAAATTAAGTATGGGAGCATGTTACGCTCAAATTCAAGAAACAAATGCTTTATTGATGATTTCACAGAATATCACATTCACTAAGGTAAATAAGTTTAAATCAAACATATGATTTCCATAAAAAGAAAAAAAAGCTCCAGGTGTACCTCTGCAGAGGTGTTGACAACTTTCAGTTTTGCACAAGTTGTGAACAGATGTATTTCCAGCTGTAGGTTTTGAATTTTTAGAGGAAGTTCCCTTCTAGCAGATGGCATCTTGTCTCTTCATCGAGCTGTTTATTGAGTCTGGTTTTAATGTATTTAGTTAGAACTGATTTATGCAGTCATGAAAGGTGTAATTCTGACTTTGCTGGTGATGCACATCACCATAGGATTTGGCTTATTGGATACCATTTCATACCATCCTTAGCTCACAGACCTTGGTGGGGAATGGTTTCACCTGGGAGCTATGCCTAAGCACATCTGTGGATATTCAGTGGTTCATTTCTGCTTAAAAATACACAAAAATTGAAATTTCACCTCTGCATAAGGACATGGGATTTATGTGTTTGTCTGGCTGTTCTGTCAGTCAGTATTTCTCTAATGATGGGGTTGAGCCTGACAGCTAATTTCAGCCAAAAATCTAAAACACACTTAATCTTCTGCAATGTCTGTGAATTTTTTTGGTCAAGTAGAGAGATCCAAGTTGGTGTCCCAGTGAGGAAACAGCCGGAGGTTGCAGCTGCCAGAGTCTCCATGGGGTAGGAAGGAGGCCACTGTGCAGCACCCTCAGCTCACCAGGCTGCTCCTTGCTGGGCAGGGCTATGAAGAAAACATGCCAAGGGCTCAGGTTACTGCTCTGAGGATTTATTTTCAGCTGAGTTTGTATGTCCTAGAACCCATGTGTTTGCTCCTGAAAAGTCCCATGTGATTTTTTTTTTTTTTTTTTTTGTAGCATCAGACTTCATCAATCTGTTCTCTAATTCTCTTTGTTGGAAAATTGAGCAGAGGTACTTCAGAGGGTTATTGCAAGATTTAATTAACTTTTACAAACAGAGAGAATAATGAATAGGTGATAAAGACTATAAATGGGGGTTCAATACTAAAGTGTAGTATTGATTTACAGACGTGTCATTCTGAATCTCAACATCGGAGCATCAAGGCTACTTTAAAATACAACAAACAGAGGCGACTCTTTGATTTCTTTAAAGCCAGATGTGTTGTTTCATGTAAAAGGGAAAGGAAAAAAAAGGAAGGGGGAGATACAGTGATCTCCCCCAGACCCTGGACTTCTAAAACCCAGTCTACACTCTTATTGATTTTTCACAGTGCCCTTCTACAAAGGAGTGTCTCCTGCTCCATAGATCTGTTTTTTCTGCCTTGGCTGCAGAAGCGTAGGTCTGAGTGGTAAAGCTAAAATGGCTCTTTCTGCATCTCTAAAAGGTTCCAAATTTTGCACCATAGAGGATCTTTGAGAAAAATAACCTTCACACAATGATATGCATTTCAAAAGAAAAGCACATTAAGTCCCTCTGTGACATTATTGGTGTGCTTCTACATCCAGTGTGTCAACAGGATGCTTTTCTGTTTTTCCTTTGTGTTGTAATAATGCTCTGCTGATGAAGGTGCAACATGAAAGGCTGCTCTTTAGAGGATTTGAGTGTAGTACTGTGTGGAACAAAGTCACAGTAAAGCAAATAGTATTTCCAAGCAGAACCATTGAGGCAAGACTATGATCACTTTTAGAAAGCCTGTATTTCTCCATAGCTCAGGTAATTAGGCACTGCACACGTACTTTGTCTTCTGGACACAGGCAGTGTGGATTTGAATTTAGAATTTAGCTCTCTACTTTTGCCTACAACAGACAGTATTAAAACCAGATTAAAATAACAGCAATAGAATTGAAAAGGATGTTGCAGAGGGTTTTATGTACATATTCTATTTTCTTTATCTTTTTTTGTGTTCCTGTGCTATGTGAAGAATTTGAAATTGAGTTGCAAGTTCCTAAGCTTGAGTCCAATTGTGCTTTTGTTCCACTTGAGGCAAAGAGCTGAGTTTTAAAGAAGTGAGGAGGGTAATGCATGAAATTTAAAGCCATAGCTTTAACTGATTGTTCACTGATTTATTTCTCCTGGTGTGATACTTTTTGATGCTGATTTAACTAAGTTAACTTAGTTTGTAGCTCCCCTTGTTCTTGCTTTATTAATTAATTAATGCCCCACTCCTAATTAAGCAGTGACATTTTTTTATTGAAAGGTCATTTTGAAAGGTAGGGATGAGCAAATAATTTATAATCAATAATGCTTTTTGCCAAACATCTCTGGTCAGATTGTGAAATTTTTGTGTATTTTCTGTGTGTATCTTCCTGCAGAAACAGCTTTCTCTAAGTGGCAGATGCTTTTGTCACACATGCAGGGGCATTTCTCTCCCTGATGTTTCAGGTCAGGGGATTCAGCAGCACTTTGGTTAAAATTGTCAAAAAGGACAAAAAAAATTGAGAAAATACTAAGACAGCAAACCTATCATCTGACTTCCCATTCCTAGTTTAAAAAAATTTAAGCTTTCAAAAACCAATTTCAGCCTGGTGACATCAAGACAGTTTACCAAATCATTGGAGAGAGACTGACCCACTCAGACAGGCAACCAGAGGACTCCGGGGAGGGACCAGGCTGCAGTACCTCAATGCAGTCAGCAGATATTCACACTAGGACTTTGCTGTTTATCACCTTTGCTTTGCAGCCCAGTGCCCTTGGCCAAGGCAGTGCATTAAGATGTCTGTAATATGCACTGTCTTGCTGGATCTTTCTCTAAAGAGGATTTTAAAGAGGAAAGCTGTAAGTGGAAAATGGTATCTGCCATGGGAGCACTAATTTAGAGCATCCATACCCTGACAGGACCCAGCTGGCCCCAAAGGAAGCATGGTGGGGCACATGTGAGGCACCAGGGAGGTCTCAGCCCAGGGAGTAGGGAAGAGTCCATCCCACTGCCATGCACCCTCATTAGTGCTCTTGCCACCAAATGGTGCCTGAGGGGTCCTGGGCTGGCCCAGGCCGTATGAGGACAGCAGTGCCCAGACGGGGACAGTCCGTGGTGCTGCTGAGCCTCCAGCTTCACAAGCCTGGTTTCTGCTCCCAAAAGACAGGCTTTCAAAAGGAAGTGTAGCCCCATAATGCAGCAGCTACAGGTTCAGAGTGGTTACAGGGCCATGACTGGAGAGAAAGATGTCTTCTGTGGTGATATCACTGTATCTTTGCGTTTGGTGTGCCTCTTGTTGCATGTGGGGACAAGGGTGACTTGTGTGGTAACAGGTCCACACTCAGTTACCACCACAGCAGCAAGCAGGGCACGGGGCTTTGGCAAAGCTGGGCCTTTCCCTGTTGAGAGGTTAAAATCGTGGGGGGAGGAGAGTGTGCTGCTATTCTGAAAGCCTGTTCTGACAACTGTGCAGTGCAAATGCAGGTAGGCACTTCCTTAGGCTGCCTAACCAAGCTTAATGGGAAATGTCCCACATAGAGTGTCCAGCAATGCCCAACTATCCAACACAAATTCCCACCTGGGATCATCCCTGATGGACAGCTCAAGAAATGGTCTGTCTTCACATAGGTTAAGCATTTTGTGAGTGCATGCTGTGATTTTTACTTGAGGGATGATATTACGATTCCACAATTCCCTTTTTTTTAATTTATCTACATGGTATCTTGGGTTGAATGAGCGAGTAAAGCTTACATCGTTATTGGCCTTAGTAAAGCATCAAAATAGTAAGAAATCCAAGTATATCACCAGTGCTATTTAAGGTTTTCAGAGCAGCTGGTTTGGACCTATTTCTGTGCATCAATTTTTGAAGTACAGCAATAGACAGGGGGTTTTGTTATGGAATGTTCCTTACTTGGGTGCTGACAGTACTCAGCTTCTGAGCAGCTCCACAACACGACTGCAACGACAGAGTGACTGAGATCTTAGCTACCTAAAATAGTTTCATAATATCTCTTGTAGATGCTTTCATCTGAAAAGTGTATTGGCATTGTGAAGAGAAAGAAGAAAATGCCAATACTTTCAATAAAATAGTGATTGACTGAAAAATGCATCTTTAGGATCAAATTTGATAACATGGGGACTTGAATCCTCCTCAGTGTCTGAATGTTCTGCTAAATGGCTTTGGTATGAAATCTTCAGCATTAGTTTTGTTTAGCTTGAACTCAGCTCACCTCTGAAATTATGATTTCCTTTTCACTCTATTAATCTCAACCACAAAAAGTATTTTTCTCACTGCTATCACACAGTAAAGTTATCTCTACACATAAAAATAATTAGTTACTATTTTTATTTGGAATTTTTCTTTATTACTGGTTGTTTGGGTGGTGGTTTATTGGAAGTTTTGCATATTGTATATATTATATAGCACTTCCAGAAAGTGCTATCCAGTGATACGTCATAAACACTGCTAGCATCAGCAAAATACAATAAATTAATTTGAGCAAGATTAGTCTGACTTGCTCTGGGACTGGTACATTCTGTTTCATCTTAAATGAAGTAAAGTGATTGATTTTGTGTAGTTTTCATTTTCGCATTAACATTCCCTTCCGTGAAGCGTTGTTGCCGTCTTGTTGTTTGTAGTACTGTGGTGATTTTAGCTAAGGCAGCTCCCTATTGGGAAGGACATGGGGCCTTCCTGGAGAACTTGCTGCACGGACCAGACAGTCAGAAATACAGGACACTGCAGTGGTCTGATTTGCCTAAGGTCATGCAAGCCATCAGCGGAGTGAGAATCAGAATGCAGATTGCCAGATCCTTATTCCAGTACTGTATCCAGAGACCATGCTGCCTCTTAATATGTCACTGTTCTTATTGTTCTTTCTTTGTAGTTCGAGATCGGGTACGATCTAAAATGGAGAGAGATATTTTGGCAGAAGTGAACCATCCGTTCATAGTCAAGCTTCATTATGGTAACTATAATAAAATATAATTTGTGTTTGTTCTTAAATCGGTTGGGGAATTGTGGCTAGATGTGCAGATACCATGCAGATACCCCCTGCCTACCTATGACTCTGTTTCTAAGCAACTCCTAGAGGCCACCTGTGTGAAATTCTTTGTTTAAGCTAAAGGAGAAATTCAGTATTTTTAAGTTTCAGCCATTCCACCATCAAAATAAATTTGTTGTAAAGTCTGATGTGGTAGGTAGTTCTGGTGGAGTAGCTGGTGAATTTACGTCTGCCAACACCTTACCTGCTGTCAGGTATCACTTAGAAAGACAGAGAATTTAAATAAAAGCTGGGTTTAATAATCAGTACCAGTCTAAATTTGTATAGGTGTGTACATGAATGTCGTGTCTTCCTGGAGCTGCCTCCGTCCACGCCAGCCCCATTATTTCTGTAACAAGTACCCTGAGGACATTTGGGTAGTGTGGAGCCTCCTCTCACACAAACGTGGGAATTTCTCTCTGTGTCTTGCTCTTGGTGACTCCTGATACCTTATGGACTGGGAAACACTGATAGTTCACAACTGCTTAGCATGGAAATGAATGTATTAGTAATGCACTGTTGTCTCTCAACTGACACTATATTTTCCCATAGCCTAAGCTCAACTGCTAAGTTCTATACAGAAATATTTCTTTTTCCAAGTTTTGAAATGACAGTGAAGCAATGGTACAAATGATACACTGCTAGTCAACAGGACTTACTCGTTGGGGACTTAATCGTCATTCAAACTTCCAATGTGTTCATCCTTCTCTAATGCAGCATTTCAAACAGAGGGAAAGTTGTATCTAATACTAGATTTCCTGCGGGGAGGGGACCTTTTCACCAGACTCTCCAAAGAGGTAAGCTGATAGATCTTTAACTCAGAAATTAAAACTGTCTTTGATTTTCAGAACTCAGATGGAGTTCATGGGAATGAAAAATGGCCTTGGGAATAGTCGTATGTGTATGTAATAGAGTTATCTCATTTTGCATGGTTAAGTGGGTTCTTAATATTTGTATTTGAATTATTCCAGGGGTAATGCAGCACATACCATGTAGGCATCACTGCCACAGAAAACTGCACCACTGCTAAGCTGTTCCTGTAGCAAAATAACCCCAGACTCGATACGTTCAGAATAAGACTTGGATGTGATGAGACACAGTCTGAGAAACCAATCCCCAATACATTTTGCCCTCGGGATGAGCACAGAACCACTGGAAAAACACACACACTGCCAGCAAAGGGAAGAGATGGCCATGGGTCAGGACCAGCACCTGCAGCTGCTGGGAATAGGCCAAGGGCCACACACTGGCCAGGACATGGGAGATTGACTATCAGAGCCCTCACCTGCCCTCCTCCTACCTGCCAGGAGCAGCTGCTGCTCCCATACCCTCCCCAGGCTCTCATCCCATCCCTGTCCTCTGCATGCCATGCCCCTGGAGAGGGACTGCTGCAGGCAGGGAACGTCCCAAACCTGAGTCTCACTGATGCCCATACAGAGCAGCTGCAGTAGGTTTTCTAGGTTTATTTAGCTCTCTCCTGTATCTCCTCCAAACCTCAGTGAGCCAGCAGTCCCAGAGAGGCCCCTGCTGGAGTGCAAGAGGCTCCACTGAGGCAGGATGGCCACCCTGCAGTTGTCTGTGCCATGGTGTTCTCTGTCACCAACACAATGTCCCCAGCCCTTGGTACTTCTCAGGGTGTGGGGACAGGGGTGCAGGCAGCCACTTTTCACAGAGTCTTTAAAGACAGGAACCTTTCAGATGCCATCTTGAGGGGAAGCTCTGTAGCTCTTCTTGGGTTTGGGGAGCTACTGATGGTCTAAAAAAGCTGTGAAGACAGTATTTTGAATAAGAAGTTCCCTAGCTTTCCCCGCCCCCCCGCCGTTCAATTCCTATTTCAGTAATGTGCTGCAGGATACTGTGTGCACTGCAACTTGGGACCCCAAGTGTTTGCTTTTAAGGTTTGTTTGCTAATGCAAGAAGACATTGGTAACGAGTTAATTACACTGCTTAGTAATGATCCTTGTATAAATATTCTGTCCCTGGTGACAGTTATTTTTAATATGAGGAAAAAGATTTTAAAAATTTAAATGTAAAATGTTCTTCAGCTATTGTCAGGAGACCAAGCTTTATTAGCAAGGCAGCGCTGCTGTCTCAGCAAGGAACTCTCTGGTTTCATGGAAGAAGACAGAAAATGTGGCTCTTGCCTAAGAGGGCAGGTCCCTGTTCAGCACAGCCAGGGAACTCAAAAGTGGAAGATAACAGCTCAGACTTTGTACTTCTTTAAAGCTTCATGTTTTCCCCAAAGCTTTTCCAGGACAATTCACCAACTCCTGGGCTGTGTACCATCATTAATGACTCATTATGCTGATAGTAAAAACACACTTCTCTTTTATTCAGTGTTTGCAGCTCACCTTGCCTGCCTATACTTTGCAGCTGTTCAGGGGGAAGGTATTGCAAGGGAGGAAGTTCTGGGAAAACTTGAACTATTTGCAATTTGTTATTATAAATTTGATTGAAAGGTATTGATTTCAGTGGACTTTCAGTCAGATCCCATATATATATATTGCATGAATGCATGCAGAGCTTGCCTATTTCTTTTTGAGAACATCTGACTTTAACTAGGTGTATATGTATAGACTTTTTTCTTGATTCTGTTAATTTCTTGCCTACATTATGTATTTTAAATCCTATAAATAATTTAAATTTCTTCTAAAATTAATGCAATTTTTACTTTCAGTGCAATTAAATTTGTGAGCTTTTGCTTGTGTATTTATTATTTTCCTTGTGTCTTTATTTCTAGCCTTTGCAGTAAAATTCTTAATTAAATTATGTGACATCTGTTCTCCAAATCATCTCTTTTTTATCTCAGCTGTCTGGAACTTCTTAAAGTACTCAGATATTTTGGCTACCCCTTTTTGAGAGAAGAGACTTAATTTTAAAATTAAGTCTGCAAATTCTTCTACTGTAGAATTTACATTTACACGACAAATAAATTTGTATTGAGCTGACTCATTTTACTTCTGTCATGCATAATCACACTTGTGTATCCAATATATCAGCTTCTTTTTCTGCATTATTATCTTTGTGCATATTGAAATTTAATTAAAGAGAACATCTGAGATATAATGGAAGTTGAACCAAAGGGGTTTCCTGCCATCTGAGTTTTTGAGAGCTTATTGGTTTTTTGATTACAGAAGTTTCTTCTCACCTAAAACACAGCCTTCAGTGTCAGCAGTATCCATATCAGCTACAGACAACACTGTCTTCAGCTGGCACCTCATCAGGTCCTGGGTGTTAGCACATCACTGCTTAGGGCATCTGTACTGGTACTCCTTGAACCTCCAAGGCATGAGGTTTTAAATCCATCTCTGATTCTCTTCGTGTGTATTCTGTTCAGACTTCGAAGTATTCCACTTCCCCAAAAAGGTTTCCCATGCTATTTCATGGGAATTTGGTAAGCAAATGCCAAGTTTGTAGCAAGTTGAAGGGATATGAAAGCAACATGGGCTGCACTGAATGTGTTTAATTTTGCTGTTCATTTCCAAAGGCTAAGGAGTTATAATTTATTCCTAATATTGTGACATAATGTCATCTAAACAGATCAAACAGATGAATGAGACAAGCATATTTTAAGGAACAGAGGTACTCAACAGATCAAGTTTTGTTTTATAGGCAGAATCTGGTAAGAATTGTTAATGTCAGTTCAGACAATTATGGAAAATTGAACCTGATATGGTGGTCTTTCCAGCATTCCCAGGTTAGACAATTCCTTTCCCATGTCTGTTTAAGGCAAGTCAGCCCCACCACTGTCTAATAAATAGATGTGGTCTTCTCTTCCTTCCCTCTAGGTGATGTTTACAGAAGAGGATGTCAAGTTCTACTTAGCTGAGCTGGCCTTGGCATTAGACCACCTCCATGGTCTTGGAATTATTTACAGGGATCTAAAACCAGAAAAGTAAGTTAACAAGGAAAAGTGAACAGAAACATATATACTTGAACTTTTAGGTTGCTTCTGCTCCTTGTCACGCTACTAAATGAGAAGGAGCCAGGGGCTCTGCCTTCCTTCTTGTTTGTGAGACTCTACACGAGACCATCACAAACAGCAGAAGAGTTTTTCTATCCATCTTAGCGTGAGGCCAGTTGTTTTGACTGTGCTCCAGTACAGTGGGACCTCAGTGTGCCTGGCCTTCAGTTTTGTGAATGGTTTCAGTAAAGCATTCAGATCCCTTTAACTTCACTGTCACTGTTCTCTGTTTGCAGCATTTAGTCTGGCCTTCCTCCTGCTGCAGTGTAAACTACTCAAAGCAACTCCACTTCCAGCTCATACAGAATTTGGCATGGCACCATTCAGTTTTACTGTAGCCATTACCTAAAGTAAATTAGCATGTCTGAGAACTTGTGTGCCTGTTAACTCATGGGAGGCATGATAATCAGGACTTTTGCATTAACTGTGCAAAATATTTTCCAAAATATTTGTTCTCACTTATATTTGCAGCTATTTTTCTCATAATATGGTCTTAGTTTTCCTTTCTCTTCTTTATTTGCAATACATCAGTAGAGCAAATGACACCCTAAGTGCTGTCCCTGGGAGTGATGTGATACTGTTTTTATTCAATGCCCTTTGCTTGGTGCTTTGCTGGATTCTGCTGTGACAACTCAAATAAATCAGGTTGCAACATTTCAAAGTTCCTTTTTAATATAATGGTCACCAGCATTTATAAAAGATAGCCAATCTAAAGAGGGCAATCTGTTTGGCAATTGCTTACACTTTCGAAGTCTAATAGCACAGCAGCATTTTCCTTCTGTGACATCAAACTGAAAAATATGCACCTCTTTCTTTAAAATGGAATGTTACTGCTTTCACTCTTATGCGCAAAACATGAGATCAAAAGTGATGGAAGGTGGACTTGTAGGTGAGAAGTTGAAGGGGAGGAGACTGTTTATCTCCATTGCAGTTTTATTTGATCTAGATTTTAAATTCGGTTTTATGTTTTGGTTAGAAAAATAGTAGTAGTAGTAATAGTACTGTGTGGATTCAATAGATGTACATAGCAAGAGCTCTCAGACTTTTGGGCTAGAGGACTTCTTGCAGTTGACCAGATTTTCCAATTTTGCCTGTTTATGCAACCAAAACTGGAAACCAGAGCCTTTGGCAAATATGGGAAGTCATCCTACAAATTAAACAACTGGAGGGCGAAAAATATTGGTTTGTTCCTGATATGAAATGCAGGTAAGCTGTAGTGACACCCCAGCTGCCACAGCCACAGGCTCTTGCATCGTCTGCCAGCAGCTCCTCAGTTTCAGTTTCATTCTGAATTGCTGTTTAATCCATTCAGCATCAACAAGCATGTACACAATAAAATAACTCCAATTATAGCTTTTCTGTTTTAAGTTTTGATTCTAGTGAGGATTTGTATGAATCGTACACTGCTTTTCTCTCTGATGTTAGGTGAGGCTGATCTTTGAGATAACACATGATACATGAATTTGCTATTAGAAGGTATCCAGACATGAGCTTGTATATTCAGATATGCCACAATGCCATTGCATTTTTAGGCATATGCTGTAAATTTTTGCTTTAGAAGTTATAAACCAAGGAGAAAATTAAATGTATGTCAAAACTGTTCATTGTAGTTGAGATACTGAGAACTGGATTTTTCTGAGTTCTCAGCAGGAAGTGTCACTTCTCAAAAAACATCTCTCAGTGACTCCAGTTGCAAGTGAGAGCATTTTATATTACTGCAGACAAAGCTGCAGTGCTTAAAATCAGGAATCAGTGAATCAAGAAATTGGAGCTCATCTAAGGAAGGAAGGTGTCACTGATTTGTCATTGTCAAATAGAAGCATGTTGAAAAGGTACAGATGGAATCTAGCTTTCTCTGTATTTCTGTCTGACCTGAGACCAGCCATCCCCTTCACTGTACTGCTCTGCTAAAATCCCTCTCTGAGTGTTACCAGTCTACCAGCTGAGACAAGATTTCTCTGGAAGACAGTAAAAAGTATCTTCACATAACTGAAGACCTTTACACAGAGAGATCACTGTGTAAAGTTCAGGTGGCAGCCCTCACTCTTGCATTTTCTAACTTTTGTATACATAGTTTATGGTCTTTGATGTAGAGTTGAATGGATTAACTGTAATAAAGTTTATTTTGGATGCAATTGACATAGTATAAAATTAGTTTACATGAATATAACTGTTGTATAGGAAAGGGAATGACCCAGAAGTTCATACATGGAGATCAAGCTCTGATTGAAAACCATATCCTCTAAAAACAGCTCTGTAAGTGCAAAGCCTATGTGTTTTCACACCTAGGAGAGCATAGCATGACAGCCATGATTTCTCTGGACCTGTAGGTTTGCATTAAAGAAATAGATACAGCAGAAGAAAACAATTACTATCGAGGGAGGAAAAAAAAAAAAAAAAAAAAAAAAAAGAAC
>VYXD01008192.1:160583-240101 GCA_013397195.1 Hylia prasina | reverse complement strand
AAAAAGGTCAATGTTTGAATTACATCTGGCAAAGAATATCTTTCTAAATAAGATGATAAAGAAAATTAGGGCCATCCCAGGATGTTCTCATCCTCCCCTTGCCCCCTGGCAGGATCAAGACCATAACAGTTGTGTTGCTAACCTGGGCTTAAGCCTAGGAGACTCCATGCTCTACACAGGAGGCCTCTTGGCAGTGCTCCAGCAGTTGTTCATCTAAATGTTGCTCTTAATTGCTAAATTGAAAAGCTAGCTTGAAATTTCTTCACTGCCACTGCAGGCCAATACTCCTTGGCCTGTCCTCCTAGAAGCCCCGACCTGCTTGTGCTGCTCTCAGCAGCAGCCTCGGGGGAGATTGTGAGAACATCCTTTTCCTTAGACCCTCTTCTATACCCCAAATGATCCAGGTACTGAACTCTTCTTCACCAGTCAGTCTTCACAGGGGTTCAGTCATTATCATTGCTCCCCTTTGTCTTCCCTTGATTCCTCTCTCCTTTGATGTGCAACGTGCAGAATCACACAGACACATCTTCAGCAGAGGCATTACCAGCATGATTACAGCACAAGGTTTGCTCTGTCAGATCTGCAGAAGTGGAGATAAATTAATTAATTTGTACACTCCCAATTCTCTCTCTCTCCCTCTCTCCCTCTCTCCCTTTTATGAAAGATAGGCACTGCATTAGACCTTTCATTGTTCAATGCTTTTGCTGTTCTTCAGAGGCTCCCAGAAATAACTGCTGATAGGTTTGGGTTTGCTTGTCAGCTCTGTGAGTGTGCTAAAACAAAGCTCCTTGGAATTGTTTTTGTTAAAAAAAAAAAAAAAGAAAGAAAACAGCACTATTCAAACCACTTGGAAGAACCCTTAGTACATTAAAATTTAAGGTCCAACTTTGTTTTTTAGGATTCTCTGAGCAAAAATCCATGTTAACAATTCAAAGCTATGAGTTAATTTCAAGTGCAGCTGGGAGTTGTTCTCAAGTCAGCTGTACTTAGTTCAAAAAGACAAGTAATTGAGCTTTCTGGTTAAGGTCTTGTTTAGAACAAGCAGATGCTCCTCTTGAATTGTTGCTGACAAATTGTTCTCCTTGAGTTGTCTTGGTGATTTCAGTGGCATCTCTTGTGGGACAAGGTATTGTTCAGTCACACTGGGAGCCACTGGGTTCCTGATATGGTGAGGCATATTTTTACTTAAGGACTGCACAATCAAGCGATAAAATGTGGTATATATACCCTGGTATATATGGTAAATATACCAAAATAGAAAAATGGGAATGTATTAGAAAGCAATATATGATGCATATGTCATTTCTTACGCTGTGGTTTAAGGGTATGAGTGATATAGAAATAACTCTACCATCTGAAAATGGACAAACTATTATTAATCTTTACTATTTCTCTTTTCAGGAACCTAAATGCACCTTGAGTTTTGGAATAGGGGCTTAGGTTAACGAGGAGTGATGTACATTTTAAGGCCCTCAGTTGTCTACACAAGGGACAGTTCATATAACAGCTCATATAACAACTTCAGATATGTTGAACTATACTCTAAAAAAGCCAAACACACTTCTTAACACAGCATGTTGCCAACCTTGCCAACCATGACTATTGATTTATGAATGTAACTGCCCTGTATAGAGAGGGGAGATCTGAGAATCAGTAAAAGACAAAGGCTTAAGGTGGAAAGCTTCCATTGATGTAAGCAGTTCCTTTTTTACTTCATGGTTTCAGTGAAGCTACAGCAGAGAGGAATTTGTGTTCAGCAGGGTGAGATAGTGTGGGGTCGTGTGAGATAGGGTGGGGTCATGCAAACACTGAAATGTCACAAAACACTGACAATTTGTGAGAATCTTCATCTCTTCAGTAGATATTTGACTGCTTCATCTGGTACATTCCTAACAAAACATGCAATGAAAGAGAACACTCTTGATAAAGTCTCGGGTTTTATTTCCCACCTGAGAATTTGGCTACAGTTTCTGATTAACATAAAGTGTGGGTTGAATCTTCTTCAAAACTGCTCTCACTTAGAAAGACACTTAGATCATCCAGGGGAAAAAAAAAATAAAGAAAAAAGAAAAAAAACTCAAAACCAACCAACCAAAAAAAAAAACCCAAAAAAAAAAACAACCAAACACCCTCAACCAAACTCCAACCCCAGAGTTCCAGCTCTATTAGATCTGGCAGAACTCCACATTGATTTGGGGATTTTGGAGCTCAAAGTGAAGTCCAGAAGACGTGACTCAAAACTAAAAATAAAGAGAGAAATGGGAGAGAATTTTTCAGGCCTTGTTTTAAGACATGATATAAAGCAGTGCCAACAACCCATGAAAAAAGCTTTTTTTCCCCCTGATAAAGTTGCAGCAGAAAAGTTGATACAGGTTTGCATTCCTGGCTCTGCTATGAAACTTCTCCTGTAACTCAGACTATATCATTCCTCTGCTACAAATTTAGCTGCCCCAGCCTCTAGCATGGAGACTCCTAGCCTTTATTTTTTCAAGGCATGCTCTTAAACTGAGGTCAGTGAAAGCAGTTTGAACGTTTGTGGGATGATTCTGATGCTAAGATGTTCAAGCATAGAATAATAGAATATCCCCAAGACAAACCCAAGAATCACACCAAGAGTCTGAGAATATTGTCCAAATGCTCCTCAAACTCTGTCAGACTGCTGCTGTGACCACTTCTCTGGGGAGCCTGTTCCAGTGCCCAACCACCCTCTGGGTGAAGAAATTTTTCCTAGTATCCAACCTAAACCTCCCCTGACACAACTTCAGGCCATTCCTTCATGTCCTGTCACTGGTCACCACAGAGAAGAGATCAGTGCCTGCCCCTCCTCTTCCCCTCTTGAGAAATCTGTAGGCTGTGATGAGATCTCCCTTCAGTCTCCTCTTCTCCAAGAGACACCCTTATTTGTGGCATTTTTTTGTTCCAAGCCAATGTGTTGTTCACTTATTTATGGTGTTGGTATATTTTTCACCTAATAACTGTTATTACTGCTTTGAAGAGAAGGTTGACAATGACAGTATCCTGTAAAAGCACTCGAGCATTACACTGAACAAACAAAATTTTAAAAAAACCCTCCTAGCTGAAGTTTATCACTCAATGTGATTGTAACCTAGTTTAGCATTTTAAAGTAGGCTACTTTTTATGGTTTTTGTAATTTCAGGACATTAATTTAGATGAAAGATTGTTCTCAAGCCTGAATCATAGTAAGAACTTCTGGTTCTTTTTCCCCTTCCATAGAAAAATACTATCTTATTTCAGATTAGTTTATCCTGCAAACCACAGCTAAAGTAATTGTGATTTTCACAATAGAATGTCTGCTATGGATATTGTGGGATGAAAAGGAATTTTAGAGTGATAAAGATAAAAAGAGAGTACGGAGTATGATCAGATAATAAGTTTGTTTCTACTGTCACAGGAAAACTGTTTGTCTGTTGTTGTAATTTGCATTCTTAGAAGCAGGTACTTTGTTCCTTTCTTCTTAATTTCACTCTAAGGTAATTCCATGCAACAGTTGCCTCTTTTTTTCCTCACTATTAGCATATTGTTTTCTTTTTACATGAAATATGATCTTCAGTTAGTGACTGTAGCATTACTTGTGCTGCCAGATGGCAAATGTGGAAGCACCCAGATGTCCAAAGGCTGCTGCCAAGGGCCACAGGGAAAGCTGCCAGCAGCTGAGGGCATGGTAGAAGGCTGATTAGGGAACGTGAGGTGGAGGAAGGAATTGTAGATCACGTTTTAGGGGATATAGGATACACATCCATTGGAAGCCAGGATCTGTCGATTTTGCTGCTCTTGCAAAAAGTTGCTTTATGTTTGTGACTCAACATCAGGCAGTATTACCAGTCTGAAAGCTCTGTTGGTGTTGCCTCTACCCCTTTAATGAGGGCAAGGTGTGAACCCTTTAATCAGGGCAAAGTATGGGAAGTATACATCATGTACATACCAAAGCAGCATGGATTTTCAATAGGAAATGATGAAATTTGAAACCTGTTAAAAGTAAAATCAGTGTTTCTGGGGAAATCGCACAACCTTTGAATTGCATAGTTATTCACAGGTGCTTCCTGGGTGTGGGGCAAAATTTTGGGTGATTTCTGTGAGCTCTCTTCCCTCTGCTGTTTTTCCAGATCCAGGTCTGGGGAGTTCATGCCTTCATGCTCACTTCCATGCTGGCAGGTGTTTTATTCTGTTCCCTTCTGAAGCACAAGTTTAGGGGTTGCAGTCACAAAGATACATTTAAACATGCCTGGTATAGACTAGTACTTGAAAATTCTGTGTTCGAGGAGACTGTGGAGAAAGAATAAAGGTAAGATGCTTTTATTGAGAAGAAAAGGCATTAATTATTGGATACATGGCAGTGACTTAGTTGCTGGCCTTTGATGACTTGCACAACAGTTTTTCTAAACACATGAATGACTGAAGAGCATCTTTTTTCAATTATGTTTCAGTTCAGGCACAACTTTTCACAAAAGCATAGCCCAATATATTTGGTTTACTTACATCGTATTTTCTTCCTGAATAATTAGATTAAAGTGGTTCTCTAAGAGAAGAGGAATATAAAAATATCTGGCACCATGCTAGATCAGTTTGAAAAGAGAAATATACTAAGTCTAACTAGGACAGAAGAAAGACCACCTTCATTACTATGTCAGTTTTTATTTACCAAAATCATTATTTTTCAAATTCACTGTTGCTTCTTGTTTCCACGAAAACTAGCACTGCTTTGGTGAACTGCAGAAATGTTGGAGTACCTTTGTGAGGAAAAAATATGTTGGCAGGTGGCAAATGTGAGAACACTTGAATTTGGCTTCCAGGTTGAATTTTCATCTCTGCTCTGGAGAGAAAAAATAAGCAGAGGCTGAGATCCATGCAGTTAGGCTGTGACTAGTCACTATGCTCTGTGATGACTTTTATTACTTCAGCATGAACCTTTGGACTTAATTTTAGGTCTTGTGAATCCAAGCCCTGATTTTTTGTGTGATTGCCATTTATAATGACAAGAACAGGAAATGTGTAGCTCCTTCTCCTGCTGGAAGCATATACTCTGCAGCTGTTGGCTTTGAACACCCAGTTCTTTCTGAGCTCTATTTGCATGCCCACCTTGAACATCCTGTGGAGCACAGAGGAGGCTCCTCATGGAGGTGCCTCAGGTTGTGCATGCTTCAGACATGAGATTAAACAAACCTTTGAGATTGTTCATTTTTCTTTCTGGAGCCATAGAATCCACTAAGGTTTTGTTTATGTAATTATTTGAATCCTGCATATCTCCTTATCTGACTTAAATTTTTTTTTATTCCTGTTTTATAACTGCACTTTGTGCCTGGCTAATGAATGAATGTTTCTTTTTTGCTTTGTAGCATTCTTCTTGATGAAGAGGGTCACATTAAGATAACAGGTATGTGAGGAACAGAAAACTTCGTGCATATAAGCTGTTTATTTTTTTTTCTGCAGTATATTGCATGCACCTGGCCTTTGGTTGGAAGGAGTTTGCTTGCAAAAACTAGAAACCAGAAGAGTTTGAGTGTTGAGCTTCTCTGTTGATTTGCCAACCCCCATGCTGCACAGCACATGGAGAACATTGCATTTTCTTGGTAAAATTCTGCTCTTGACTAATGCGAAGCAGGCAGGTGTGGCTGCCTGCCACTGTGGATGGAAAGATACTTCCAATATAACTATTTAATCCAGGCAGAGGATGGCTGGAAAGACATCCCTTTACCCCTCTGTGGCACTGTCTAGCCCACCTTTTCGCTGGAGTAATCTGGGATTATTATTCCTAATACTTTGGTTAGCTACGCAAGAATCCTCTTTAGCATTGCCTTCACCAAACCTTAACTGCATATATCTGCTTATTTAAACTGCCTCCTGCCTTGAGCCAGAACCTCATTCTGAACAGGGAAAACGATGCACTTCTTTTCAGGGTGTATTAACAAGCGCCAGGCACACCACGTTGGCAGGGCTCCAGCAGGCGCGTGCCCGCGGCCTCTTTCCACACACGGACAGGAGGGCGCTTCACCAGCTGCTTGGCGTGTTTTGTTCAAACAACTTCAGCAAGCAAAAGCATAAATATCAGTTTACAGAGACCTGATGAGTCCTTTTCTGCTTCAATTTATGTAGATTTTGGTCTGAGTAAGGAAGCCATCGACCACGACAAGAGAGCGTACTCGTTCTGCGGGACAATAGAGTACATGGCCCCAGAGGTGGTCAACCGGCGAGGACACACCCAGAGTGCCGACTGGTGGTCCTTTGGCGTGCTCATGGTAATGCAGAAGTTGTGCTTGTTTGCTGGAGGGGGGCTGTGGGAGGGATCAGATCCCTCACATAAAAACTGCAGTATCAGTGAAGTTTTTTCAGAGAGGCACTGACTGCACTCTCCTCAGGGCAGCCTTGTAAAGTTACGTGTTCAGATGCTCACCCTGCACCCTCCAGCCTCCAGTCTGTGTGCTGTTGTTGCTGAGGTAGATGAAGAAAAGATCAAGAAGCTGGTTTGTGACGCTGTGATTTTTTTCAAAGCTGTATGAACGCTGTAAGTTTTTGGAAGCAAGTGTTGGCAGCGTTGTCTCATCAAGCACAGTGCTGTCCCTTGAGCCCAGACATCTGCGACTCTCACAGGGATGTGTCTGGATGGTGGGGCTGCTCTCTCCTGAAGTGTGCAGGCTGCAGATCTACCCTGTGCTCAGGGCGTGGCCATCACCAGGCAGCTGTGGCTCCCAGGGCGCCTCCCCGTGGTTGTCACAGCGCAACCAGGAATTTAGAAATTAGCATAGCAATGTGCCCTTCCAATTTCCTGTGAAACCATTTCCTGGGGTATGGAGGTTATTTTGGGTTGCTATATATTACACTACATGCCAAAATCCATAGAATAGGTTTAAATTTTGTTTACCTGAAGCAGACAACTGATGGCACCAGAGGAAGTGTAGGAAGCAATGTGAAAAACAGTGAAAATTTGGGTTGGGGAGGGCCTACATCACTGATCTAGCAGGTTGGCAGCAGTTAATCTACATAAATATTGTAATTTATTGCCTGAATTATAAAAGGAGTGGAACATCCTTATCTCCTGTGGCCACAAATCCATTTGTGGATGCTCAGCACTTCTGAACCATGTACATTTATTCACAAAAATCAATAGGTTATGTCTCATAGAATAAATCTATCCCTACCCTTTAACTTTTTTATTACAAATTTATTTTTGGTGAATAGCTATGTCTTCTCACTCTTTGTCTATCATTAAATGATAGTGCATTTGGTGTATAGATTGTTCTTCTTTCACCAGCTAATAAACTCTTAATAAACTCTTAATAAATATTCGTCTGTGGGTTTTGCTAGGCTTTCTTTTTTTTTTTTTTTTCTTTCCATTGCTCTTTTCGACCCTCCCCTAAGGATTCAACATATTAGAATTAGAAAATATAAGAATCCCTATAAAAGGAGGTGAATTAAAGAAAGTAAAACCCTTTTAACTCCAGGCTAATGCTTTAAGCCTTTAAGTGTTACCAGACATCTTAGAGAAAAACATATCAGTCAGTTCAATCTTTTCCCCTTTTCAACATTTAGCTGCTTGGGACCAAAAAATGTCTATTTCCACACACTAAACCTCTGGGAGGATTTTCTAATGCTGTCTTTCACTCTGCTCTTTTCTCCCCGTTTTTCTTGTTCTGTCATATGTATATTCTATTATAGAAGCTGCTGTTCTGTCAGTCTGAAAAACTGAAGATAATTAAATGGTATTCAAATGATTTATTAGCATTTCTTTCTAAGCACTTTGCAGTATGATGTAAAATAAATGAAGAAAACATACCAGTTGATGAAATATGCATAGATTCAAAAGGAATGTGTGTGATAGTGTAATTTTCATATCTAAAATTCTTATCAAAAAAGGGAACATATTAGGCAGATAGTTATAGCACGGTCTGCATCTTCCTCATCATCAGAGCAACCAAACACTCACTTGTCTGCTCTGTTGTCTGAAGGGGGGTTGATGCTTCAGCATGAAGAGTCGGGCTGTGCTGGCAACCTCTTGCCAACCTGCATTGACCAGGGCAACCAGGAATCAAACTGAATGATCCTTGCACACTCCTTAAATGTGGCATGTTGTGATTATTAATAGCGAGACAAACTTGTCTGGAAATGATTAAGTTCTGGTCTTATTTATTAATTATGTGTTATTAATTATTTTGTGAATTACTAGTCACCAGTAGTTTTACTGTCAACAACAGTAAAACTTTATTTAGTGCCAGCTAGGTCTTTGACACAGGCCAGAGAACTGAAACTGTTACCTGCTCTGTTTGCTACTCCGTTTATTGAAATTGTTTTGTGGTAGCTTACTGCATGTCCGCAGGTACAGTTACGCAAATCTTAAAATTCACCATTTCCAGCATTCCAGAAGACAGTCCCTGCTTCTCATTAAATATGTGGTGGTGACTGCTGAAACCCAGCTATAATTTCTACTGGTGAATTTATGTGAATAAAACACACAGTTTGCCTTTTTTGCCTTTCTGCATCTTGCTCACTGCATTGGAGGTTTTGGATAGGATAAACTCTGCAAAAGCTTTGCATCAAGAGATCTTCACAAGCAAGTGTTTGGCCTACATTGTTTAGAAGTTGGATAAGTAACTAATACCTTTTCAGCTGCACTGCAAGAGTCTTGATGCCCACACTGCCATCTCTGAAGCCCAAATAAACTGGTCTGCCTTATCTAATATGTACAAACCTCTTGGAAGGCCTCACAAGGAAGGCAGTACTTTCGTAGTTCATCCTACCAGCCGATTTACAAGGTCACAGACCTTATGGAAGTTGTATCCCTTTCAGTTCAGGAAAAAAACACTGTACACCTTTGAGAGTCATGTGAGCAGAGGGGGGAATATAATTAGAGAAATGGCTGTGATGACTTGGTAGCAGTCCGAAACAAGAAAAAATGTGTTCATATGTGTCAGCAAGTAATTAAGTCTTCACAAGAAAAGAAAATGTCCCTTTGGTATCCAAAGTATTCAGCTCTGTACTAATTTTGTAGAAACTATACAGTGGCGTTGGAAAAATCAATGCAAGACATCAAAGAATTACAATCTTCTTTTACAAAATCCCATTATAACACTTGTTTTATTCCCAGTGCAAGAGATGGTCTTTGTGAACATTATTTTGAATGTTTATGCTTGTTGCTATATTAACCTTTGTGACCACTAATTCATTATGTTTCACACACACAGATAATGAAAAATATTTAATGTGTTTTGCAAGTATTAAACTGAGTGCTTGAGCAGTTCTCAGATACCTGGAAAATGATTGGAAGTGCTGAGAGGAGAACCTGGCCATTCTGATGAGAGTGTCTCTCTCTGTTTTCCAAAACTGAGTGGTATCAAATTTCTTTGTAACTCTTGAGTTTAATCCCATGTTCACAATGCTTCAGCAGACTTGGGCTGAAGTAGTTTCCACAGCCCGCTCTCCTTCCATCTCTTAGGAAGATGCACATGGTAGTTACCCAGGCTGAGGATTGTTTCTCATTCATTATCTTCTCCAATAATCTTCCTGGGTCACTTCTCAAATCCTGAATTTCCTCAGGAAATGTGGCACTCTTTTCCACAGTCTTCCCACACGTGTATCTTCTGGGAAGTGCTCGTGTTTTGGCTACTGAAATTGGAGACTGCCCTGAAAACTAGAGAAAGGAGGCACTGAAGAGTATATTGAGACCTCAGCAGGGTTGGATTATGTGACTCCAGAGGCCCCTTCCCATTAAGCCTAATTCTGTGGTTCTCTAAATAGGCAGCTGAACTGGCACAAAGAATATTTGCCTTTCTTGCACTTTCTTTGGTACAGAAAGGAAGTCAAGGTTGGAGGGAGG
This sequence comes from Hylia prasina, assembly GCA_013397195.1. NCBI lineage: Eukaryota > Metazoa > Chordata > Aves > Passeriformes > Sylviidae > Hylia > Hylia prasina. The sequence goes on along the minus strand of VYXD01008192.1, from coordinate 230,275 downwards.
TGCAGCCTTCTGAAGTACTGTCTAACAGAAGATGGCCCTCCAAAACACCTGGGAAGTGAATCAGTCGGAAGGAAGGAGCAAACAGATTATACAGATGGGGAAGTAGGCAGAATGAAAATTGAGTCTCCCAGCAAAACTATAGGGACTGCTTTAACAGACTAAAATACTGCAGAGGTCATTCACCCCTAGTCTCTGCTTCTTGTCAACTTGCTGTGGCTGATACAGCTCTGTATTTCTGTGCAAGAATGTAAGAAGCATGTTCTCACTTCTGTTTTCATGTTCAGGTTTAGCAAGATTTTTGACTTTTTGAACAAATAAGCAGGGAGACAAGTCTCTGTGCAGTGAAATGATAGCTTTAACTGATGAAATCAACGATTTCATGGGGCTTTTTTTCATTTTTAACCTTCAATTTAGTCAGGACTGCAATTGAGAAACTAATGCTTTCTTCTAGATGTTGCTTAGCTAAGTTCATTGCAGTAAAAAGCCCTGGTACACTTAACTTACATGGCTGCCTTTCACTTTAAATATTGATGTTAAGTGCATTTCTTCTGAACCTGAATTAATCTCAGCATTAGGCCTGCACAATTGGCCCTTACATCAGCACAGTAAATGTTGCCTGCAGCCTCCACAACAATCATTCCCCCTGCTCCCTCCTGCAACTTAAATTTCTTCCAAATTCCTTTCTTCTTGTTTCTGTCCCTTGCAGCCACAATGTATTTGCAGGTATCCCTGGAATATTGGGTGGGTGGGAACTACAATCCTTTCCCATGTAGTTGCTGACCAAGCAGTTGCTTATATCTCTATTATCTGCACCAGCAGTGTCAAGCCCATTTATGCCAGTATAAATGAGATGTAGCAGCCATTGTTGGTGCTGTTAAATTAGATTTGTTATGCTATGAACAAGTCTAAGTGAACATTAGGTACTTACCATGAACATAAGTGCTGTAGAAGTCATGAGGAGGCTTTGGTACAATCTGTACCATTTCTTCTGCTGCCCTGGGAAGCAATGTTCTCTGGCCCTCATTCCCAGAGTGTCTGAGCACTTTTATCAGGACTAAGGCTCTAATGGGTCAGAATTACTTTGAAAATGGTATTTAAGCTCCAGCATCATCTAGGGACATTTAAAAAATTCTCCCCCATTATGTTTCTTTGTAGAAAATGAAGCTGCTTTCCTCCAGGTCTACCAGGCAGCTCTTTTCTTGCCTCTCCTAACCAAAGCAGAAGTTAATACATTTGTTTTTTCCAAATCTTGTTCATATTTGGCAGCCATATACATTTTTCTAAAGTGGGTTTATTTTTGTTTCTACTGTGCATTTTAGTGCCTTGAGGTAATTTGTTACTAATGAAGATTAATCCTTCAATTAACTATATTCAATTAGTCATCTGGCTTCTAAACATCTCTGCCCTTCTCCCAAAATTAGCATAGGAGTTTCACCCTTAGTTTTCTTCTGTTTTCTATATTTTTCTTCTGGTATAGCTGTATTTAATCTGGGCAAAAGGGAGAGTCAGGCTGTGGGGGCAGTCTGACACAAGTTTTGGTAATGAAAGATTCCTTCTTGGCACAAACGTGCTTTCTGGGAGCACTGCGGTTTCTTGTGGGATAAAGTACAAAAATTACATAAGGCTTGAAAAGTCTTTCCTGCCTTAACAGGTATTTACTTATAGCAATGAATATTAATTATTAGATTAATTAATTACTCTAATTAATTAGCTTATTATAGTAGACGAGATCCAAAACCTGAGTGACAGACACAAACAAGTAACAGTTCACTTTACCCCCAATGGACACTGTTTTCCTTTGTGACCAGCTGAATTATGTTCTTGGTGTCTTCATATTTGATGCACAGCCTTCAGCCTCCCTTAGCCAGAGAAAGCAGCAGCCACTCCATAAAACACCATGATGAGGGCTGTGTGAAAGACCTGGTATGGAATCCAAGTTAGGCAAGCTTCTTTGGCTGGGGCTTTGTTGGGTTTTTTCACTTCTCACAGATACGATATTCCTGTCAAATTTCTTGAAAGCACTAATCTGTCTCCAAGGAGCCATAACTGATTGATGTTTCAACACTTGAGTTAGGCAAATAATTGATGATGACTGCTGAGTTTTGCTTTGAGATTTGGGTTCAGTGAAATGTGACACTTATGAGATTCATCACTGGGTACAGCCAGAGGAACCAAAGCAGGAGAGAAAAGGCACACTCAAAAGGTTTGAGAATGTGGGGGTTAGTCTCGTTGCTCCTGCAAAATACAGTAGAGGCATCTTTAAGTGCTTCAAATATACAATCAAAGAGGTGGTTTGACTCAACCTAAAAAGGTGGGGAGTGGCATATCAAATCCATTTTCCTTGCTTGGTAGTCCATGCCAAACACCTAAGAAGAGCCATATCCATGCAGGCTAAGGGTCCCTCAGCCAAATACCTCATTGCCAGCATTGGTCATAAAACAACAGGTGCTGGAGGAAACGCCATATATGACACATCTTCCCAAACATACCAAAACTTGACAATAAATATCAGTGTAAACAGTTTGTAACACATCTCTGGAATGGAACAGTCATCCAGACTTGCTGTGCCATTTTTTTGAAGCACAGCTTGTTGGATCATTTCCTCTAGCTTTCAGTTGTGTTGGAAATAGAAGATGGATGTGGTATCTTTCAGCTATGCAGACCATCCCAATGCACATTTGATTTACCATTTTGTTGCTACTCCACAGTTTGAGATGTTGACGGGATCATTACCCTTCCAGGGAAAAGACAGAAAGGAGACAATGGCACTCATTCTCAAGTGAGTATCAAAACTGCTTTCATTCTTCTAACTGTGAGTTAACTCTACCCTCTGGAGACTCCACAGGGCCCAAGTATGTCATGGGTAGAGAATAATGATGTGCGTAATGAATTTTCCAAAACCATGCAAGGCATGACTTTAGTAAGGCCCACATAGCTGATGCCTGTGTTTAACTCTAAAATTGCCTTCAGAATAAGCTGTAGGAAGTGAATTACTGAATTACCTTGTTACAAAAGAAATTTATCTTTTTTGTGATAATGTCAGCATCCACAAAATATGGGAAAGTCAGATTTCTGCAGGACATCTTATATTTTGTTGTTGCCAAGTTTCAAGTCTTTTCCTTTGCAATGTCCCATTCATTTAATGTTAAATGCAGACAAAAGCATTTGAATCTTAGCTTTGCTGACGAAGGCATTTTTTATGTAGTGGTGAATGGCCAAGAGAAAAGTTTTATTCTCTTTAAATAGTATGCAATTTGGTATATGTTTTTTCACTAAGTTTGATTGTTTAAATTCCTCTTGATTCCCAAATTTATTCCAGCAAACTAAAAAGTGAAAAAAAAATCTGTAGGAAAATGACCTATTTAGGTTGCAAAAGTTTTATGAGATTCAGTAGATCAGCTCTACCTGTAGTGAAGTCAGTGGTTAAACCTTCCTTAAGATCAACAGAATAAGATCAGCATCTCATTCGCCATTTCACTAAGCTTAGGTAGCCTTTGGTCACTGATTTCATGTGTCTGCCCATCCTGGCTGCTGTTTCACTGTTTCAGCCACAGTGGGATGGAAAAAAAACTTGAAAAATCTATTTTCTTTTCAAGTGTTGTGTTCTTTCAGAGCCAAGCTGGGAATGCCACAGTTCTTGAGCATAGAAGCCCAGAGCCTGCTGCGAGCCCTCTTCAAAAGGAACCCCTCCAACAGGTTAGGTACGTGTGTGTTTGATCAGGACATTCGTTATGTGCTCCCTGCCTTGCCAGGTGGTGAGTTGTACCTCTCAGCTCATCTTTTCCAATGGTTATCTTCTTCATTAGGTGGTATTTGGCATTCCTTCCCAGGGCACAGTGAACCTTCAGCAACACTAGAGAAATTTGAAAGGAGTACAGGCAAAGCATTGAAATCTAAAACACGATATTAACTTGTGTTTCTTTTTTTTTTGTAAAGAGGGTGAGTGAACTGCCAGCTCTTATGAATAATTTAATATACCTGCCGTGTATGATAATACAGGGAACTGAAAAACAAGTGTGGTTTAAAATCTGTATAATTCAGCTGCAGATCTCAGCTTTCATCTCTCCCATTCTCAAAGCATTTCAATCCTGTCTCATTCTGTTAGCTAAGGGCAGTTTTGCAGTAGACTTTATTCTTCTATTGCCTAAATACATAATCTCCTTTTTACTGATGTTGATGCCTTGGACTGGCTACCTAGAACAGAAGCTGGACAAAGAGAATAAAGTGGGTATTTGTTAAAGGCCTTCAGTACAAACACCTTGGGCGGTGTAAAAGCTTCACAGAGGCTACACCCAAGAGGGTGATGGTCACAAGTTTTTCAGACAGATATATTTGATCTATTTGCATATCAGGGGTTAATTCTCCAATTACAGCTTCAGGTAATGAAGTCATATTCCCCCAGCTCGCTCCCCCACAATTCACTTCTGTTTATACTTTTCAGGGCCTGAGGCTGTGCTGTGTCCTTGGATCTCAGGCCTACAGGCATTGCTTTGTCTAACCAAAACATGAAAACAGTTAGCTACACTTTAAATGGAGTTTAGACCAATGCACTAATGCAGTATTGGATTTGAAAAATATGATATCTAAAATCTTAAGGCATCAAAGTGTCTTCACCCTTTATTAATAATCCTCTTTAGATTGTGATAAACTAAATGTATATATTGGATAATGTGTCTTATCTGTACCTTTCTTTATGGGTTTTATTAAGAAATTAATTGTATTTGATGAGGTCATGGACAATGCCTATGGCATGATTGTCAGTGCAGATTCTGTCATTGTTCCCCACAGGCATGTGGGGACAACCCAGTCAAGCCCAGTGCTGGGGGGCAGTGGGGAGCCAATCCTGCAGGATGTCACTGTGACCCCCCTCCTGCCAGGGGGATCCCCTATGGCCCACAGAGGGAATGCCTTCCCATTTGTTTTACCTCTTCATCTAAATGGTAGCCTTGTAGTCTGATACACTGAGAACACAAGAGTAGAAAACCACACTGTCTCAGCAGGTTTCAGTAGCTCTCAAACAATTTGTTTTACACTGGAAAAAAATAGTATTGGGGTTTCTAGGTTTAATCTCTGTTCAGAAAAATTAGATGCTGCACCAAGTATGAACTTTTTCCCACTCCCCGCCTCTGTTTCTTTCTACTGTTTCCTGCCTGTCTCCATCTCTTGGTTTTATTCTTCTCTGCTCATTTTCCATCCTAAATGGAGCTCCCGTGAAGTCAGTGGGGAGTCTCTGGATACCAATCCTTAAATAAAAAGCTACTCACTAAAATTTGGTTTTGGCCATAACAATTCTAGCCCTCATATGTTAATAATGGGGAATTGCTAGGGGTCAAGGTTTTAAAACCTGAGGTTTATTGAAATACTGGGAAGGCTTGGAGAAAAGAAAGAAAGAAAGAAATTATTTGTAATACAAATATCCAAGGAAATAAAATCTGAAACAGTAACAGAAAAATAGATCTTAACATTTGAGGGAAAGCTCCTGAAGGCATTCTCTATTTTAACTGGTAGAGAATCAGCACAAAGGAAGATGGAAAGGGACCTGTTGATAACAAGAGAAGAAAAGCTTGAATAGTTGGCCTAAATACTGAACAGAAGTCAGTAGATAAAAAGACTGCTTCAACCTTGTGCATTTTAGCTTTTTCTGGGAAAGGAATAATAATATTTAAAAAAGTAGGCTTAGACATCTAGTTTTGAAAAATCTTTGGAAAATTAGTTAAGCATGCTAATATTAATGAACCGTATTATGGATCAAAACTTGATTTCAGTCATTGTTTCATAAATTTGCAAATATGGAAAGTGCATTTAGTTCCAAAATCCAATTTTAAACATTTACGAGATAAAATATGCTTTTTGCCATTTGATTTTGGTATCTTAAAAAATAGAAGTAAAGATTGATGATGTATGTATTCTGAAATTTGGCTTTGAAATTTTGTTTTGAGGCTTTGGATTATTAATGGAAGAAATACTGGGGTTGAAGCAAGTTAGACAAGACTGAAAAGAAATTTAGTATTCTGATTTACCTGCTTCTATTTTTAAGTCTGTTGCCCATATTAATATTTGTGACAAGTTTTTAAGGATGGAAAGTCTTCCTTTGGTATCCCTGGTTTTGGGCACTGTCTGTTCATTTCTGAGCCTGTTTGCTGTACAGATAGTCTGCATAGCACTGCTTTGGTAGTATTGCTCTACATACAATAAATTTCAGATTATGGATAAGCGTAATTTTAAATTCCTAAACCAACTGAATACCCAGGCAAATAAGGAGTAAGTACTCAGAAGTAAAACTTTATAATGAAAGTGTTAGTTCATTACATTTCCAGGAACTTAGATAAGGGATTTGCTGTAAGGCCTGGATCTCCTCAGGTAGGTAAATAAATTATCTCTTATTTAACGTGATTATTTATCAAATACATATTAAAAATTTATTTTATATAAAAACCCATATTATCTAGCAAACTCCCTATGCTGCTGAGCAGTATAAAGGGTCCAGAGTCCTTATAATTGAGAAGCTCGGCTAAGAAAGTTTAAAATAAAAGCATATACCCATGGGCTCAGAGTAAAAGCCAAGGAAATCATTATTATTTTCTTAATCCCATGTTCTCAGGTGTAAGATACATTCTGTTTTGGCACATAGAAAACTTTGGGCTTCAACTTTATAAAATGATGAGTTTAAACAAAAAACAGCTTTCACCTTTGTCAGCGTGACTGTAAAGCTTTCTTGTAAACCTTAGAAAAATACCTCAAAAATTCTAGCTCACTAAAAAGATTCTGAAGCTGTAGAGACAGTAAAGTTTTACTACCTGAAACGAAAAATCTGGAAGCTCTTTCTGATAAATTTGAATATCCAAATAATTGACTTTCAGGTTTCTTAGGTCTTCTTTCTCCCCCTTAATATTTCAAGCCTCATGTTGTCCATAATGGTTCAATAATCAAATCCAGTTAAAAATAAAACATTCGACTCTTACCCGCCTGTTTGCAGGCACTTTTATTGCAGGCATAAAACTTAAATAATTATGTTCTCACTTACTAATGTGAGGTACTTTTATATAAATGCACTCTATAATGTGTTTAAACCGGCAATTCGATCTAAAAGAATTTTTTCATCTTCTTGGACCCTCATGGGACTGGACGGCCCATAAGAACATTTGCAGGCAGTAGGTTTGATTGTGCCGATTATTCTTGACTGATAGGTCTTACTGCTAAATTGAAGTGAAGCTAAAAAACCCAAACTCACTAGAAGCCTTGAGGAAGGTGAAAGGTTTGTGTTTGTGCAGTGCACTGTTGGGTGCTGTGCTTCAGATGTTTGCTGAGCACTCATCTCTGTGCCAAGAAATGCCCATCTCCATGCAGCCTTTCCAGTCCTGACCTCGGCAGTGCTTTGCTTTTCTCCATGAAAGCACATCTCTTTGCACTACCCCTGCAGATTTGCGGGTAGTAGATGAATGGCTGAAACATGCTGAGCAAATCCGGAGAGACTCCACCATAAGCACTGATGCCTAATGTCTCCCGAGGACTTTTGCAGCGGGGTCAGGGCTCTCATCCTGCCTCCCAGAGCTATTCCTGAATATACCCTTGGGCCGCTTCGCTCCTCCACCTGAGGAGAGGACCAGGCCACACGCTGCTGCTGCCTGCAGCCACAGCACACAGTCCAGCAAGGGGTTGTGGGCTACACCAGCAGTTCTCATGGCAGGGAAGGTCAGGGAATAAAAACTGCAGGAAGTGCTGAACCTTCTCCGTAGCATAAAATCGGTTGCTGAGAATTGGAAGTAGGCCACTCCTTGCAAAATGAGGCTATTACTATCCTAAATCTCTTTAATATATTAAGCCCTTGCACTTTACAACACATGTTCCTTCTGTGCTGGAGCTGAGGTGGCCCCAACTGGGAAATGAAACTTTTTCAAACAAATGCCTGCCTCAACTGCATGCTTGCATTCCTTACGAAACACTGCAGCCCCCACTAAAAGAAGTAGCTGTGGGTGGACTTTTTTTCTTGGTCCTTATTTCTGTAGGTTTGTGGAAAAAGGAACAACAACAGTAGCAAAAAGTGTGGCTTTCTAATACATGGTCTGGAAAAAAGCATGTCATTCCCAACACACAATGACATATCCATTAGGCTAAACAAGACAGAAAACAAAAGCAGTGGGGAGGGGGCAGAGCAGAGAAAATTGAATGCATTAGCAATTATCCTCAGTCTGAGATACAGTATTAGTGTCTTAGAGAGTCTGAGCATTTATTCCCTGCAAAATCAGTCTGGCACTTGGGTTTCATCCTGATGTGGTAAAGAACATTTACTGCACGTTGCAGTTTCCAATCACCACCACTGAACTCAAAGCATTTTTCTCAGATATTTCTTTTCTGAAGATGTGCTTAATGCAGTTCTCTTCAGAGTAGCACTGTTGGTTTAGTGTTTCTGTTGGTATTGTTAAAATCAGAATGAATCTGCCAAGGGAATCCTGCAGACTTCAGACTGTGCATTGAACAAAAATACACTAGACAAGTCATAGAACAAGTCCCATTCTGAGACTTCTTATTTTCTTGTTCAGTACCCATGGACCGTAACCAACTGCCTAGGGGCATGTAAGGACAGGATATACATATATGTTGCTTCACCTAAATTTTCTCCTACCCTATTCTTGCTTTAAGGTCAAGCAGGGGGTTTCCTGAGCCTCTTGTGGTTTTTCAATGAAGTAATCTTCAACAGATTTCTTTTCAACAGACTTTCCTGGCCTCCCCATGAACCCATATAAGTATTTTCCACCATATCATCTTTTCCAAGGAATTCCATATCACACAACTGTTTCCTGAGGAAATATCTCCAGGTTCTTCTGATTCCTGCTGGCATCATTTAGTGATCTATTTTATACTTCATCAGTCATCATTTCCAGGCTGAAAAGTCCTGACCTACTCAGTCATTCCATAACATTCCTTGTTGGCCTCCTTTGATTTTTCCGAACTTTAATAAGTGTACCCTTTTACAGGGGAGTGTGTCAGCTACAATCCATACTCCAGTTGCAGAAATGCAGCAGATTTACACGGTGATAGTGCAGTGATGTTGTCCCTTTTGTCCTCTTTTCTTTTTCTAAGATTTGATTTCATGTTGTGTTTGCCTAGAAATATCTGTCTGTCATAACCCACAGAGTCCTCAGCGGGGCTGATCACCTCTGAGCACATCATTTTGTATTGCAGGCTAGGATTGCTTACCCTCGTGCATCCACTTGCATTTGCCTGTACTGAAAGATTACTGGGATGGGGAATTAATCAGGAGATCATCCCCCTTCACTGTTTTCCAGCAGGCCTGACAGACAATCCTGCATGTTATGTTTACAAAGTGTTTGTTTCCCGTATCCATGCATGAGTGCATGTTAAGCAGGCTGTGGGAAGCTGTTCCTGATCATTGCATTTTGACAAACATTGATAACAGTCTTGTACACAAGGAGAGCAGACATCACATTTTACAAAAGCTTCCATTGACAAGGTCTTTGTAAAGCTGCTTGTAATGTTGATCTTCCCAAAGTAATATTGCATGTATAAAAAGCTGACTCCTCTGGGGTGCTGAGTGCCCCTTGCAAGGTGCTTAGGAATCACAAATCCTTTTGGGAATCAAGGTTTCTCAGCATGCTTGTGAAGAAGTAAGTGGGGTATCCTTCAGGAACTAATGCCAGAATTGCAGTGCAAAGCCTTTGCTTCCAGAATTTAATTCTTGAAACGAAAATGAAAGGTGCTATTAATAAGGTCAAATCAACCCCAAAAATGGCATTCTAAATCCTCTCTGACAGTTTTTTTAATTACTACTGAGTACCTCTTTGGTTCTGTGATAGAACTGAAGGAAATAAATTGAGCTAAAGGAATAAAAACATCAATCTTCAGTGAAAACATAAGGCCAAAGTTATGAAGGAATTAGATTCATTACCAGATCTCAGAAGACTTTCCCTAAATTTCCTATAGAAAATGTAACAGAAATTTAATGGGGATGCAAACATAACACTGAGAGTGATGATTTTGGTACTCACAGGAATTTGAAGACAGTATATGAAGAGGAGGAACCTAAAACTTTGGCTTACCTCAAATCATTTTGGAGCCTTTTGGCATTTTGAGTCTATACTTCCCTGTGATGCAGCTTTCTGTGCCTGAACAGTAGCTAGTCATTTGAAAGTCAGTGTGGAAAGAAAAACTGCCAGTGGTGGAGCCTTGCCAGAGTATTGGCATATCCTGGGGCCTTTCCTGACCTTGCTGGTGCATGCACTCAGCTGTGGCTAAAATCCCGTATCTCACCCAAAGCCTTGGCTGCAGCCTCAATTAGAGAAAAGTGGAAGACCCTTGGAATGAGAGTCTCATTAATGAAGTGCCCTTGTGTGTATCTATGGTTTATACAGTTTATACTGTGATGACAGTTGCACCATTCAGAACTTCCTGACTAAAAGTGTTTCATATGGGGACTCTCACTTCCTCAGAAGAGAAGTGGGGATGGGGAGGGAGAGTGGAGAAGAGACATGGAGCTCTTATGAGCATGACTTCATTTTGATTCTTTCATTCTCTTCTCAGGTGCTGGATTTGATGGAGTGGAAGAAATTAAACGTCACCCTTTCTTTGTTACTATAGACTGGAATGTAAGTGGAGCAGCGTTGTCTTTTTCTTAGCTACATTTTTTGAATGCCGTGCTTAAACTGCCATGCTTAGGAAAAGATTACTTTCTCTAACATAGAGGAGTTAGACCCTTTGCAGTGGGTGCCTCTGTCTCTCTTGCATGCATGTTGGCATCAGTACTCAAAATTGGAACAGTTGATCAAATTAAACATGATTCAAGTAAAACATGTCAGATGTGATTAACAGAATGGTAAACAAGGATTTATTTTATTACTATCAGCTACAGCTCAAAAAGGTGGCGGTGCAGATAATCTGAGTATTTGATCTAGACTTGTATGAGGCTCAGTCTCACGTTTCCAACATTGTAATTGTTCAAATTAACTTATTCTTAGACAAACCTGGAGGCAAACATTTTTTGTTCTTGATCTGGACATCTGCCAGCGCATCAGAGCTGCTGTTTGCCACATCCCTTAGCATTTTCTAGTTTAGTTTTATTCAACCCATGTTACAGTATTGTTGTGTCTCTTCAGTATTTAATGCATTCACTCACAAGTGCTAGTACAACAGGTAACACTGATGTAGTTCTTATGAGAAATTCTGGTAAAACTGCGTGAATCTGCGTGACAGAGCCATTCTCAAACTGCTGCCCAGGACCTTGCAGCTGATTCCTCTGTGAGAGAACATTTTGTGGTGCCCAGGTAGCCTTTCAAAGGCCCACAAACCCACTCATTTTGGAGAAACTCATTAGAAAAGTCTAATTTGAGTTGCATGTTGAAGAGTTGTCATGACTCATAAACATATTAAAATATAATCAATGAAGAAGGATTTTGAGACTTTCCTTTATAGTCCAGCTAACTTTTAGGCCCATTAAATATATTCTGGAGTGTAGAGTGTCTTTCCTTTTCTGCTTCTTACTAATTGTGAGATTCTGTATGAAGACTTTACCTTGATGATAACAGTAACTGAAAATAAAAAACAGAGAATCCAAAGGCTTGGGTTGTTGATGATGATGATAATTGCTAAACAATAGTATTAATATCAATAACAATAATGTTATTTTCTGTATTCCCCCAATATCCCTGCAGTTCTGAGCTTTGCAATCAAACTGTAGGTCAGATGACTACATCTTGGTGTAGTAAGAAGCACTGTGACAGCGAGAGGGTTTTTCTTTCTTCTGTGTTTGCTAGGGGAGCAGCTCACAAACTCATCATAAATAAATGAGGCTCTGCCTCTTGGAAGGGTTTTCAGAAAAGTCTGTTCTGTCCCATGACAGTACTCAAGACCACCTTCTGTCATGGTAATTGGTGATTGTTTCAAGCTTCATTCATTAGGGAACAATTTCGTGCCTGTACTAAGGAAACTCTACAGTCCTCCATCATTTGAAAAAGCTCTTATGGACAGGGAAATATCTACCACGAAGAAGATAGGTATGCTTGAACATGCCTTGGAGCTAGAGAGGAAGGTGGATTTAATTGCCCTTTGATGTGTTATCCAACCCTCTAACTCTGCTGTGAAATATAGCTGTAAAAATCCAATTTAATCCAACATAATTAGTGCTTATTGCGCTCTCTCAGAGACAGATCACTATTACACCGATCAGCTATCATCTTTGTAATATATTTCCTCATTTTATCCTAATTTTGCAATCACTCAAGGAGATCTTGGGAGGCTTATCTTGTTCCAGCAGCTACAGTACTGTATGTATTTTAGAGCAGTGTGAACCTGACCCTGAGCTGAAGCCAGGACTTTGATTCTCAATAATCATCCAACCAGTTTTTAACATGTTGGACACAAACAGAACAGGGTCAGAGAACAGAAATGGATCAGACATAGATGTTTAGCACTGATCTCTGTACAGGTGCAGGAAAGTCCCTGGTGCCCTCATTTTGTTCTCTAATAATGTATACAGAATCTCCCACATCAGTTTGCATACAGTCAGCAAACAGCACGGTTGAGATGGGACAGAAATGATGATTTACTTTATGCCTTGGCAATACAAGGACCTCAGAGAGCAAGAGGAAAGCTCTTTTGGAGAACTTCTGTGATACCTTGGCAGCTATGATACACAGGACTGCTGTGACTGGCAGCACAGAAAATTTCAGCAACTGTAGTAAAACAGTCTCCATCAAAACCTCCCTTATTATGAAGGGTAAGAATTGGTTAGTGTCTGCTAGAAATGCAGTGTGGAAATGGTTTGCTTTTAAGCAAGATTTTTCCTACAAGAGAACATGATAACCAGAAACAAAGCACTGAGTTGCATCATCTAATTTTAAAGAGAGATTCAAAACAGAAATGAGTTAGCTTCTTCCTTCTAAACCACGTGTGAAGTCTTGATGTGAAGTCTTGATGTTGCAGTGATACTGGAGCTGCAGACGGAACCCTGTGACTCGGGCTCTCACTTCATAGTATTTTCAGAGCTGTTCCCTTGGGGTTTGGGTTGAAACTGGTTATATTCTCTGTCCCTGAGGTGTTTACCTCTTGGGGCAGTCATTTCCCATCTTTTACTGTCTTCAAACAGACACAACCAGATATAATGTCTGGTTTGGATGAACACCCAGTGGAAATAGCATACACAGGGCAGGAATAGCCCCTGTCATGATGCTGCAGATGCTGCTGCCAAGCACAGTGTGCTGGTAGCATGTGACCACTGCATGCAGAGGCAGAAAGGGCAATCCTGGAAGACATCAGTGTGCCCAAGCCACCCTCCTCCTCCTGGCCTTTCCCAGAAGCCATTCCTGTGTTCCAGGGTGCCATCCTTAAGTAAAATCTCCAGCCACCTTAGGTTTAACTTCTGGCTAACTTCTGCACTAAATGAACAATGAACTAAATGGACAATCTGACACAGAGTTTTTATGCCCAGACTTAAATGGTGGCATGAGACTCTCTGAGACTCATATTTTTACAGCTAAATTCCCACTTTCCAGAATGAAAAATAGCTGGAGGTTCCTGCAAATATCAGTCTTGCTGCTCTGAGGCATTTAGCAGGCACCATGACACATATTCAATAGATCTGTTGTTAATGGATGGACTGCCTTTCATGATCAAGGCTGGGATGCTCAGGAGAGAGATTAGATGTCCAGCTCCTTGACAGTTTTACCTGCTTATTAACCTTGCACCTCCTTTTCCTCTCAAGGCAAGCAGACCCAAAATGAGTCGACCTCAGATAATTTAAGTCATTGGCTCTGGGAAAGCACAGTCTGGTTCCTGATTTTTTTACTACTGTTTCTTCTGTCCAGGTCATGCATAATGAATTTCTGGCTTTTCATTGAAAATGGAAAATGAAATCCCTTTTTGCAGACGGCTGTCGGAGGAGTGGGCTATAAACAGTAGTTTTTGTTTGGATGACAGACTAAATTGGAACTAGAGCAAATGACATGCTTGAAAATGAACTGTCAAATACAGCTGAGGAAAGGAGTGGGACGAAAATGAATCCCAGTTATTTTTCCTTTAATATTAATCAGAGACCAAACTGAACTGAAAATGTGAATTATTTAATTGCAGATTTTACCAACAACAAAAAATTAATCCTGGGGTCTGATTTCTGCTAGCTTTTCTATCATTTGCAGGCAATAACATTGTGTCATTAATCTAGGAGAGGATTGGCATTTCAGAATGTAGTTCATCCTTTTGTCTGCTTATTGGCTTTGCCATGACAGGTAAATGTATCAAGGGAGTTTATTCTCACTGAAGTGCACCACTGTGGAGTGTAGCATCTTTCTATTTCTTGAAGGTGTCTAAGGAGTAATTCAGTTCTTCATCAGAGAAACTCAGTTGAGGAAATGGCTAAATAGTTTTTAATGAAATGAAACCATTTTCTTTTTCTTGATATTTACCAGGCACATGTACAGAGCATTCTCTGGGGTTTTAAGGAGTGTGTTTTCTTTAAAGATGATGAAAAATTAACTACTTATAAATAAGAAGAGAAAGAAACACAGTGTTACAGCATTTTATTACTAGTCTCTCTTGTGTATTACTTAAGTTCCAGCTGAGGAGGTGTTCAGATGAAGATCATACTAGGGATGTGGCAACATATTTCAAGAAAAGGTCAATGGCACCTGGATGAAAATCAGTTTTTTCAAATAAAAATGGTTTTGTCTGAAATCAGAAAAAAAGTCAATACAAGCTCATAGTTTCTTAAACTGCTATAGAAATGGTTTCAAGTTAATTCATAGGTACTTATTATGAAACTATTAAGAGGATGTGAGGGGTTGATAAGCAGTCAGAAGCATGGATGTGTATCCAGGTGTGAATATCTAAATCAGTGTTTTCACACCTTGGAGTCCATCTCCCTCATTCTAGGGATCATGCACTCCCTCAGCTCAGACTCCGGATCTGACAGCACTCTCTGTTATGCAGCGATTCTTCGTACCTGTCAGTCACATTTTTCTGTGCTGAATCAGTGCTGTGGCCAATTGAAAAAAATTGGTGATGGAATGTGGGAGCTTATTCTTTACTGGGAAAGAGAAATAAATAGTATTGTCAATAAAACATTAAAGGCTAAGGAGTGCTATTCTCCTTTATGGATGTGGGAACAATGTGGAAGAAAAAACAATCCTCAGCTTCTTATACCTGTGCAAGATAACAAAGTGCCTAATAAGATGCCCCAAAAGAAAAATTTGAATACCAAAACTGGAATTTAAACTGAGAAAACTGGGACCCTGTTCCCATTTAAACAGATGATGGAAGTCACTGTAACTTTTGCATGCACTACTAAGACTACCATGACTTAGAAAGTACATAACTGCTTAAACTTCACCAGTAGTTATGGACAGTCTGATAGAAATGGTCGAAGGAAAGATTTGAAATTTAACCTTCTGTCATTTCCCACTCTGGTTGGTTTCTGCCAGAAGACGTCACATCATCTCTGAATAATTTGGGGCCAATGGTAAGAGATAATAAATTTCCTAAAATTAGAAATATTGTTGAAAAATCCAAAAGGATCTCATATCCTCCAAGAGATTCACTCTCTATATGTATACGAAGGAATGGCTGTGATTCTTACATCTTTTCTTAGATCAGCTTGTGCCACACTGAGTTTTGCAGTCTACAGGATCCAGGTTTTTAAAGGAAGGGGAGTTCTGCCTGCAGCAGGCCTTCGCGTTTAACTGTGTTGGGCTGTCCTGTGGTTTGGTGATTTGGCTTGGGTTGTAGTGGCTCACTCAGAGAACTGGAGCCAGTGTGGGATGGAGAAGTCTGTAGATGATGCTACTTTGCTTTTCCGGGTCCTCAATGATTTCATTTAGTTACCCTATTCAAGAGCTTGTGGGCAGGGGGGAATATTTTAGGCACTTTACCTTTTGCTGTTGTGTTGTCTAATTTTTATCACAATTGGGTAAGGAAATGGAAAGGGGAGTCCTCTGGGTTGTGCTCAAAGGGTGTAGCTTTCACTCATACAAGCAACTTCTTTGTTTCCATCCCCTCCCAGAAAGCAAATTTGTGATTATAAATCTTTAGGTGGCGTGTGACTCATGATGAATCTTAAATCCCTCGCTAGTAGTGGAGGATGTGGGTTAGGGACTCAAAATACAAATGTAGCTCCAATAGCACTTAAGAAACTGCAGATGGGGGAAGGAATTAAGAGGCCAAAGAGAATATGGTTAGGTTAATGAAAAGAGAGTGCAATTCCTGAATGATGTACAGCTCTGAAAAATTTTCCAATTTTTGGAATCACAGGATAAGCTTATCCTCACAGGATAAGCTTTGCAGTTAATTCCACGAGGAAGCATGTGCGTGTGACCATATTGCTTTCTGCAGTAGAAGCACTGCAGTTGTGAATTAAGACAAATAAAGGGAAGCTGAGAAGCAAATAGCTTTCTCAAGGTGAAATCCTAGCAACAGAAAAACCTTCAGTAGGTGCTAAGTTCTCTTGTAAAGTTCTGTGCAGACAGAAAAAAGATATATGTTAATTACTAGGTTGATACTGTTCAGCTGATGAGTGACACTTCCTGCTTAAGATTGCAATTGGCTTTTAATTATTTGGAAGACTGGCTTTCCATTGTGGCTCACAGCAGTTATTCATCTCCTTTCCTCTCTGAAGATATGGAGCAGTTTTACGCAAGCAGGAACTTTTTATGGTGAAATGGCCATTAATTATTGCAGAGTCATTTCCAACCTCACTGTTTCACTTTCCCAAGGAATCATAATTCAACCACAAGTATATCCTTTATGTTAAGGCTCATACTATGCTACAGAATGTTCTGCTTCAAGTACCTTTATTTATCAATGCAAAATCAAATTCAAACTATGGTGATGTATATATCTTAGATATGACCACATGCTGTGTATTACAGAAGTTAATTCCCCAGAAAACGCAGTTAAAAAGAATCTTCCTGCACGCAAGGAGCTGGACAAGCATTTAGTAATTTCCACTAAACATTGTGGAAAATCAGCTCATTAGGAAGTTGTTTTCAGAGCTAACCTAAAAATAGATATTGCAAACAGTCATAAAGTTGAACTCTCCAGTTCTTATCATGACTGGAAAGTTTGCATTAAATGCTATATTTATGCTCAGACATGTTAATCATGGGGAACTGTCTGTGGCAACTAATTCAGCCCTTTGAAAGCTGAGAACAAAAGCATTTCTAGAAAGGCAATGCAGTCTAGGGACTGCAGCATGGGGCAGGGAGTCAAACTGGAGCTCTGTTCCCCATGCTGCTGTCAGCATGATGCTCAGTTTGGGCCATTTCAGGCAGAAATGATGCAAAGATGGCTGAAATCAATAGGGCTCTTTCCATTCACCTCTACAGGCTTTGGATCAGATCCAGACCTCCTCACCTCAGTGTGCGTCTGTGTGTGTATGGATGCTTGCAGTGGAACATGGAGTTTCTTAAAGATCTTGGAGAACTAGTAAAAAGACCCCAAAGTTCCTCATAAAAAAGGCAGGATGTATTAGGATGAATTTATGGCGCCTCTTACTTCAGTGATCCCCTACATAGCCCCTCAGCCACCAGCAGTAATTTGCACACCCTAGTAGTACTTACCTGTTACACACCTTTCTCTCTTATATTCTTCCTTTGTTTTGTTCCTCAGTTCAAGCCACACGTAGAGCTTCAGTGTGATTGCCCACCCATCCACAGTGCTTTCTCCCTGGCATCTTTTGATGGGAATTTCATGTAATCATCAGCTGTAATCCCCCTTCCCTTTCACCAGATATGCTAAAAGAGCAAGTCTCTGGACCAGGCAGCCCAGCCTGTTGCTCAGCCCAGTCTGGCAGCACATCAAACACATTGCTGGTTCTTGACAAATAATAAATGCTAAAGCAGTCATGACTTCCTAACAGTTCTTTGTGTTGATTGTCACTGCTGCACTGCTGAAGCCACCCTGTTTCCTGGTCTTACCACTGCACATTCCAGTCCTGCCCTTAGACCAGTGAATTTCCAGATGCCCCAGCTGGAATACCATTTCAGTCTATGGGCTGGATTTTTGCCGGGAACATTTGCATTTATATTCAGGATTCCAGTAGCTAAAATATGCAGGGACAATCCAGGGCACAGATTTTAATCTGACCAGTAAAGCAAGAGCCAGAACCACAGCTACACCATCCTTTATCTGTCAGCCCAGCAAGGATAGCATGGAGCTGAGAGAGGACACCCTAAAGAAAGCAGGGGGAGTCTATCCCCAGACGCTGGGGGTGTACACATTGATGCTGACTGTGATCTGTTTTTCTCCTTGTAGAAACTGTACAGAAAAGAAATCAAGCCACCTTTCAAGCCCGCAGTGGGGCGGCCAGAAGACACCTTTCATTTTGATCCAGAGTTCACATCTCGGACCCCCACAGGTTAGTAAGGTGGCACATGGGTAATAGACCTTTTCAGTTAGTAAATTCATTCTTCCTTTCCCCTCCCTTTTCCAACACAGTCTAAAAGTCTGATCACCTGTGGCATTACAGGGTTTTGCCATATCCTGCAGGAAGCAACGACTGGTTTTGCTTTTCCAGCAAAAGAAGCTCATAAGTATTTCACCGGCTTCATATTAACTTGTCTTCAGAAAGAACAGATTTCACATTCTTCAAAGGAAAAGTAACTATTGTTTTGCTATTTTATTACTCATCTTTGGTTACATTAGCTGAATTTAACTATTTTAAATTACCTTGGCTTCAAAGAACTTTGTATCTCTGCAAGTTAGTATGTAATTATACATTGCATAGGTGTTTTATTTAATTATGACCTCCCACCGACTGTGGACTGTTGGAAGTTAGTGTGTGGCTAAAAGCAATGAAGAATCATCAAGTTCTCAGGTCAGCAGAGTTATGCCAACAGGAAATTTGGCCCACAATATTTAGAAAATACTTGCAGAGAAAATGTGTTTCCTGTAACTTCTGTTGCCTAACAACAATACCACACTTGTGCACTATGTATATGAAGGTGACTGTTGCAAAAAACTCAGTCTTTCCACTCTTTTAAGTGGAAAGCAAGAATATCACTAACGTCAGAGTGGTAATCCCACATATAATGTTGCCTCCTGCAAGACATGGGTAAGTTACATTACATTTCTGCCTGTGATGTACCTGTGCAAAGAAGTACCTGTTTATACTTTCTAAAGCGTAAAAATTTAATTAGTTGTTTGTAAAACACTTCGAAGGTGGTAAGCACTGTAAATGTCACATACTATCATGCTAATAATCAAGTATAATGTCTCAATCTTCAACCTTCAAATTGCCCCAGAACTGTTGCAGTGAAAGGGAAAGATCTGAGCTTTCAGCATGAAAACACCTACATTGTAACATGTGAATCAGAGCTGAGATTTCCTGCAGTTTTTGTTCAGGCTTTGCATGACCTCCACCATTTTTTGTTAAAACTAGCCCAAACTTCTATTCAAAGCCTGGCTCAAATTTCCTTTCATGGGGTTTGAAGTAAGGGTATCGACTCCAAATCTTTCCTCAGTCAGTGGGGGGTTTTTTGGGTTGGTTTTTTTGGGGGGGAGGGAGTGTTTGGGTTTTTTTGCAAGGATGTGATAACTTTTAGGAACTGTAAAAATACTACGTTCTTGTTTTTTCAACTGTTTTTTTCTCCAGTATATGTTGATCACATTCTGATATTCCTATTCCACTGCATAGAAACATGATCTTTGGTTTCCAGACATTTCACACATCTGATATTAGCTTTAATTTAGATTTCAGAGGCACTAACTTCTCTGAAATATTGGAGACTTCAGGTTAGTCCGGTCTTGAGGGATGTGCACTCTAGTGCTGCCATGGGAAGTTTCTCTGATGTGCAAAGAAGCATTAAGAGTGTGGATTGCTTTGAAAGTTCACACTTCATTTCTTGTACTGATGCCTGGGGCTATATTTTATACTCTACATGTTACTACTGTTGCTAATTAAATTTGTTATTTCATACAAGACACTGACTTGGAAGGTTTGGTTTGGGGTGGTGGCTGGGGTGGGGAGATGGCCTGTCTCAATTCTGCTTTTGCCTACCATGGACAGTGGCCTGAGAATCAAACATTTCAAAGTAGGTGTAATTGGAAGTGTGAATCCATTTTCAGGCTCAGGATGATGGAAAAGCCCTTACAGACTGGTAGAATACTTTGCAGCCCCTGACTGGTGACTGGTTAGGTCAAACCAACTGGGGAGAGTATCCATCACAAATGTGTTTAATACTGGCTCACATTGCCAATGGAATAGAGCAATAATGTTTTTTATTTTGTGGATTTTAGATCAGGACATAGACCCCAAACAAACAGTAACCCTGTTACTGAGAACACCCTCAGACAGAAAGCAGTGTAATAATTCCTGCTTCATGATCATGCAGTTGTGTTTTCATGAGGCTGTCAGTCACTACCAAGGAGGGGATGCAGAAACATATAGTAATTTTACACTGTCTTTATGAATGAGTTCTCCCGTCTGAAAGCAAGTTTATGTCAAAGTTTTGGGTCCAGTAAATCTTGTCAGTCCAGTGATTTGCTGTACCTCAGAAACTTCCTTTACCCTGGAGGTTGAAACCACATTCTGTGGATTCTTAACTTCAGATCTAATGTGCCAAAGATGTGGTTTCTGACACTGACAGATATTTATGTGGGTACAGTTTCACATCACTTTTTCTCAGAGATTTGTCCAAGTTGGGGTTGGATTTTCTGGGCATTTGCTTCCTAAATTCACTACTATGGACCCACATCTCGTTTGTGGTGACTCAGCTCTTTACAGGGAGCTGGCGGCTGAAGCAGTCTAGGCTAGAAATGGTGATTTGCACAAGGATCAAACCAAGATCATTCTTGTGACCCAGCGTAGATTTCAGTCCACAAATGTTTGCACTGTTGTAACTGATGGGAGAGCAGGCAACCAGCAGGGATGTTTCAGGCTGGCTTTACTTCTGAGAAAAAGGTATTTAAAATTTCACATGAAGTATCTAAATATCCTTCTTTGCAAATAAGATGTTTGCTAATCCCAGTGAAACATAATGAAGGAAATTAGTTAAGAGATATGAAGCTTTTGAAAACCCTTAAACTTAATGCTTTAGTGGAACAAAGCATTTTTACTTTTTCACAGGAAAAAAGATAACCATTACACGTGACTGGTGCTTGTAAGTGGATCTAGTTTGGATTTATGAAATGATTCTGATTTATAAGGCCTAGAAAAATGATTTAGGTTTCTGAGCTATCAGTTAATTAATATAATTTATGCATAATTTTGCACTTAGCAGAACTGCTTTAATGGGCAAACCAGTTGTTGGTGATGAATATTTAATAGTGAACACCAAATCATCAATAGTTCTTCTGCAGTATTTGCTGAAGTGATTGGCAGTGAATTATGAAGGAACAGTTATTTTAAAACAGAGCTGACCTACCACTTTAATTTTAGAGCTGGATCACATCTTTTCTGAGGTTCAGTAGTGTTCAGATGTGAATTATTTTCATTCCTTATTTTTAAAACAACCATTCTTTCCTCTTAATTAATCCCTTGTGTAAAAATCACTGTTACAGATATGCCATGGTAGGAAGTATACAGTGATGCAAGAGGTCTGGTGTGATTCATCCAGGTATTTGCAAGGAGAGTGCCCATCAAAAACACTGAGATAAACAAAAAACGCACGTCACTTTACCAAAAGACATTTTTCTCCATCTGAGCTCTGCTTGCTGTGCAATAAGAGCACCCTGACTCCTGGCTCCTGTCAAAGCTGAGGTTTTTGGGTGATGAGAAACAGAACAAGAGAATAAGTGGTTTTGTTTATTCCCAAGCAGATTTATATTGGTTTTATCACATTCTGACTTCAGTTCCTCTATTCATTTGACCAGGGAGTGTACATGCTAAGAAGTACACATTCTCATTTATTTTCAGGGCCTCAAGCAGGTGAGTCAGATATAAAGCTCAATGGGGATGTATTTTCTTTAGATAAATGGGTATTTACACACTTTACTACAAGGAAATAGCTTTCTAAAGAAAGTTTAGCTTTGTAACTTTGTCAGTAAATCACATGGTGCATTGGAGGAAATGTGAAAGGAAAAATTAAAAAAAAACCAAAACACAACCCCCCCAATAAAAGGTTAGCAAATTTTAGTAATATAGGCTTTATAATACCCAGGCTGTTGCCACGGAATGGTTTACAAAGTGATTCTTCTTGCTGATGAAAATACCTGGCATAAAACATATGCTGGGGAGAAAGATCTCTTTAAAGCTTTTCAGAATTTTAAGTGAAGCACAGCTCTGCTTGCTTTGTCATGCTGCTTCTCTCACTGAACAGTGGTGCAGGTACAAAGAATTGCTCTCTGCTTATTTCATTCTAAAGGTAGAATAATTCAGGATTTTTTGAACTGTAGCCATTCCTTCCCTCCTTTTGCCATGCCAGGGGAAGGAATGGGCAGAAAATCTCCATGAAGGTGAGTTAAAACAATCCTGGTAGTTTTCTCTACCTGAGGACAAGTCAGTCACTGTCTTCTCTGGAATAGGTCCCAGCTCCTAAAGCTGCTCCAGAAGATTCCTATAAGGCTACAAACCACCACTACTGGAGAACTGTGCTTTTATATTGGTTTCATGCATTTTCTGTATTCTCCTGACCCACATAAAGGTGTCACTTCAGTCTTAGTAATTTCTGTAGCCAAGTTGTGCTGCAAAGGACAGATAGAGCAGCCTGTAGCTTTGTTCCACTCCCTAGAGAACCTCTGCCAAGCCCTGCAGGGTGCCCTGCCCTGAGTCTCCTGTCTCTCATCGAGCCTCTCTGCCCTGTGCCTTCCCTCTCTCTGTTCACTCCTGGCACAGGCAGTACTTTGCCTAAGAATGATCACTCCCTGTGAAAAATTCCTGTATCCAAGAGGATATTGCAAACAACACCCCTGCATTGTTCAAATCCAGAGGAAAGGAATGGAGAAAGTGCCCCAAAGCTTCCATATGGAGATGGATTATATTCCCCTGTGCCTGCCAGTTTATCAGA
Source organism: Hylia prasina (assembly GCA_013397195.1). Taxonomy (NCBI): domain Eukaryota; kingdom Metazoa; phylum Chordata; class Aves; order Passeriformes; family Sylviidae; genus Hylia; species Hylia prasina. The sequence continues at coordinate 207,329 of VYXD01008192.1, read as the reverse complement.
TCTGCTGCTGACTGGCAGGGGTGACTTTGTCTGTTGTGGTGCCATGCTACTCCTTTCTCATCTTTTGTGCAGCTCACAAGGCCACTTTCTTCCTTCTCCTACAGATTCTCCAGGTGTTCCTCCAAGTGCCAACGCTCATCATCTTTTCAGAGGGTTCAGCTTTGTTGCCTCTAACTTGGTGCAGGAGCCTGCACAGCAAGATGTGCACAAAATCACTGTTCACCCAATTGTGCAGGTACTGATGCTGGTTACATTTCACATCTGATGTGCAGATACAAGTGTGCATGTTCAAACTGCCTGACGTTCTCACTGGTATTTCACAGGTACCTAGTGAAGGAAAGAGGTGGGGTTTTTTTTACATGCAGCATGCAGGTGTTGGAAAATGAGAATTTTTTCACAAAGGCTTTTATGTATAAAATGTTCCTCACCACCTTTGCAAAGGAAATAGGAACTGCACTTTGTCACAACTAAAATGAAAAGCACTTCTCAATACCTGAAACAGGATTCCAGTTGTGCATGCAGGGCAGGTGACAAAATACTGCTTTTCACTGAATGCATTTCATTCTCAACAGTTTTGTCTTGGATTATGTGATCCAGCCTGTGCTGGCAAAGGGGTGTGATGAACTTTGATGAACTACTGCTATAGGCTCCCAGAGACACAGAGCCCATGCTCCTGTGTGTAAGAGGCCACCATACTCCTGTTGCTATTGCACAAGAGCCTGGGTGTACTCACCTAAACCAGGATGCTTGATGGGGAACATGCCAGGCACTCGGTTCTTTGCTGCCATTCCCCTAAAAAAAAAATCTATCCAGTTGTACATTAAACCAGAAATAAATTGCTACAAAAGGTCCAAGACATCAGAGAAGTGAACAGGGACAAAGAACTGTGCTGCTTAAAGATGCAGCCAGTTTTCCCACTAGGAAAAAGCTCCCTCTCCTACCCACAGCCACAGGTATACATGCCTCAAGGAGGGAGACCCTGCCTGTGGTTTTTGTAGGTTTTCATCTCTATTTTAATTATTTATAGAGGAATGTGTCATACTCTTAAAGATGCTCTTTTGCCGCAGTAAGTTAAATGTTACACAAGCAATTACATGCTAGAAATGTTATATATATTCCTGTGATTTACTTTGTAAAAATATGTTGAATATTGACATAAACACATCTTAAAATTTAGCAGATTCTGTGTGGACTTTGCTGCATTTTTAGACAGAGGATTCTGGAGGACTTTTAAAGGTGGTGGTTGTTTCTTGAGTCCTGGGGTGGAATTTGCAGCAAAGCCTCAGATCTGGGGCTCACCACTGAACCAGTCTACCTGCCCAGACATTTTCCAAAGAGCATATGAATTAATGGCTTAAAATATTAACTTCTCTCTCACAAAGAAACAGCAGATAAACATATTCTAGACAAGACCTCCAGTGATCTGGAGGCACTCCCCATATATGGGATATCTCTCTTGAACGCTATGAAGCTATTAGTATTTTATATGTTATCTGTCCCTGAGTAATTAGAAATATATTTTCAGTTTATCTCAGTTTATATTGCCAAGATATGTGGATTTGTCAGGAGATTTGGGCCCACGGTTTCCTATGAATTTCTAATATATGGCGATTTTCTGCATTACAAAGTAGTTTGGAAAATCACAGCAGTTTTGCTACTACTTCTGCACGGACAATTCCATCTAACAGACTGGAAAAAGGTAGAAAGGGAAGAGACACATTTTTTGTTTAAGTAAAGAGCTTCAGAATTTTTTAACTGGATTTGAAAAGCTGCTAAGGACAAGACAGCCCTGTGGAGGAGAGGACATCAAGCACCTCCTTCAACAGGAGGGTAGTCCTTGCCTTTACCTGTTCTTGCTTTTACATACCCATGTCCTGATTACCTTGTTTCTTTTGTTTTTCCCTGTAGCAGTTACATGGGAACAACATTCACTTTACTGATGGATATGAGATCAAGGAGGACATAGGAATTGGCTCCTATTCAGTGTGCAAGAGATGCGTTCATAAAGCTACAGAAACGGAGTTTGCAGTGAAGGTAAGAAAGCTTCTGGTAAATGCCAGAAATGCAGCTGAGACTGCTCTGCTAGCCTGGGCAGCAGTGGGGTCACTGGATTTTTTATTGGCTTATTTCTTGTTGCTGAGTGATGCTTGGGATTTTTTCTGTTTTGTGAGATTGCAGGTTCCATGATAAGCCTTTCATATTTTTTCACACTTCGGTCCTACCACGTAGAATTCCTCAGTGGAATAAATCTTTGCTGTCTTGCATGGAAATCCTGTTAATCATTTCAGCCATGCTCCTTGCAAACTGAATAAGATTTTTAAGATATCCTACACTGAATCATTATAATTTTAAAAAATGACATATAGAATTATTGCAAAGTTGAAACATGATTTATTCTTCTTTTTTCAAGTTGTTTAGATCTGACATTCTTGTAATGAGACAGATTTTTCAGTGAAAACCATGATCACATAGAGAAACTCAGATTTCCCTTTGTCTTCTTCACATTCCAAACAAATGCTAACAAAATGAGCAAAGGCCAGTCTTCAGCAGACATTTAAAATACTGATTTAGTTGGGCATTAAAGACAAGTCAGTGAACACCAGACTTGGTCAAGCAGCGGTGCATAAAACAGAGACACCTCAGCCACAGAGGCCAGGGAGCTGCTAAGAGGTGGGAAGGACCTCAGTAGGACTATTTTGGAAGGCCAGGCTCAGTGAGCTGCCATCATCTCCACTGAGTGCTGTTAAATAAACAGCATGCAGCCCTTTCAGGGGGCAGCACAGAGCAGTGGTTGTGAGATAACTGCTCAGAGGAAGAGTTTCAAACGTGCACTTTTCTTTAAGGAGAAGTTTAGCAATGGAAACACTCATATGTTAGAAAAGTATGTCATGGTTTTGTTCTTGTACCAAAAAGGGACAAGATTAGATTATTACACAGAATTTGAAAAGACAGGAAAAGTTAGGTCAGATCTTTTCACTCTGTAGCATCTCATGGGAACAGATTGCAGTACACAGAGAAGTGTACTTACCAACTTGCAGTAAATGAGGGGATCTAGCCAACTGACACTCTACTTTTGCTGTTCAAAATTTTTGGAAAAGAGATGTAAATTTTACTAAAAAATGAGATTGTGTCTTTGCTATTAAATGAGATGATGAGAGCTTAAGGAAGTGATCCAAACTGCAGTTCATGAGATAAATGACCTCCAGATAGTCAATAGAATAATATTAAACATTTTATTCAGTCTTATTTTCCACTACTAGAGTTATTTTCACTGCTAGTATCTGTGAAAATCCATGAAACTTTTCATGTTTCCTCATGATGGCCACAAAAGTCTGGAAACCACTTTTAACCTACAATCTGTTGATGTCACTTTTCAAACAATAGTTGATTTTCCTAGGGTACACCATAATTATGAGCATTAGGATTTTTAGAAGCAGATCTGTGGGCTTGCATAAGAATGTGCTACTATTTTAATTCCTAATGAATTAAAAAAATCAGAGCTTTTCAGTGCCCAGGTCATTTGTCAACAGATGGCATTATGTTATAGTAGGTGTGGGTTCTGTATAATTTAAATACATCCATGATGAACAAAATGTATACTGAATGTAAGTAATAACCTGAGTATTTCCTTTGTATGAAGTACTGTGGACAGATTTATCTGTGTAATACAGCCAGAAAAACCTCATCCCTTGAAGATGTCTGAGTGCCCAAGTCTGACAGGGTCCAGCATGCTCAGCAGACTGGGTGTTTGGGGCACCTCAGAGGATCCAGAGCAAACCCAAGGCATGGAGACACCAAAGCTCCAGAAGAGTTCAGCACTGTGATTGCTAGGTTTATGCTCTTTCCCATTTTTTTAATATTTTCTCTTTTTATTCCTTTCTTCCTCCACTTCTTACAACTCTTCTTCTTATAAATATGTCTTGATTTTGACTGCCAGTGTAGGCAACATGTGCAGCATCTCAGTTTCTGACACAGTGTGAGTCAAATATGTAGCACAGATTTGGGGTTGGAGACAGTTGGTGGGTTTCTGTTTGTTCTGTCTTTCCAGCACATTTAGTGCTGCCTCTTCGGTTATTACTCCTAATAATATATCAATTCTACTTTTCTTTCAATTTTATTGTAATTTCGTAATAAGATTATATCATTTTGTTGTCAGAGTAGCTCGCTTTTCAAAAAAAAATGCACAATGCCACCCATTTCAAGTAATTAGATAGCACAGGAGTTGCAAGTGATATTATCATAATTATATATCAGTCCCTTTTGACATGCATCCTTTATAACTCTCTTTATAAAAAATCACTGTAATTAGGCTCTTTCCATTTCTGTTAGTAAGTATAATTTTCTCAGTGTTCTCTAGTGCATAACATTCACAGGAAAGAGTATTCTGCATTGATAGCTTGTGTGATAGGCAGCGGCCCCATTTGCCTTGCACCACCTCATTAAAAGCTCCCTCGTTCAGAGGAACTGCCAACATGTCAGAAAACGCCATCCTGTCTCCCTGAGGGGAGGCTGTGATAGGGAAGCAGTTAAGGAAATTACATGGTGGCATCACTGCGGGAAGACACACACCCTGTCACCGTGTAAATAACTAACCCTTCCACGGAGCCTGCCACTCACCTTGTTTACTCTTGTTGTGTGGTGTCTTACTGAGACAGGAGATTACCTGCCCAGAGTAACTTGAGTCAGAGGACAGCCAGCAAAGCAAAACCTTTCCTATCCCAGAAGCAGAATATATTTATTAAAATGCAAAACACTTCATCCCTTTTCCTTTTGCTGGCCACCTGCTACTAATTGGGGGGCATCTTGTAGAGGTAATTACATGTATAGCAGTGCAGAGAAATTCTCTGCTGGTGTTGTAAAAGCATTTGAGCAGATCTGGAATTTCACTCTTTTCAGAGCTCATTGACATTGGGCACATTGCTCACTGAGGAGCTTTTGGAATTTCCCCCAGACACCTCTCTGCACCTGTAGGCAGCTGTACTGCCTCTGCAAATCCAATCATGGAGCCTGCTGAAGAGGAGAATTTTCTTGCAACCTATTCCCTCTTCTTCCATGTCATCTGTAAAAATGAAATGCTAATAATAAACGCTAAAGCTATTTTAGACATGCCCTCCGGCTCCTAAGCGCAATATTTCAGAATTCAGACATATCTCCACTTCTGAGAGCATTTCACTACCCTGCAAGAGAAAACCCTGGTGACAGCCAGATTTCCTGCAAATTGAGTCTATCCTGAAACCAGTAACCACCTATCTAGGTCAGTGCAGGTAGGTGTTGGTTTAGCAAGTCCATGTGTCATATTCCACTTGCACGTATGTACTCTGAGGAGCTTTTAAAATTTTACTCTTAACTTTCTTTTCATCTCATTCCCAAGTGGAAAACGTAAAAAGCTCTGAAATACAAGTAAGGATTTGTTCATTCTTCTGAATTACAGAATATTCTGAGGTGGATGGTTCATAATACTCTGGTAGAAGGAAGAGAGATGGGAAAAAAAGTGTTTCTCCTCTGATGGACACCTACTGTGTTTCAGATTCATCTGCTATAATAGTGATCATCTTGACTACAGCAGGCCTAATGATTTTTAATAGCAAAGAGAACTGGCATTGTCAGTGATAGTTACAAACTTCACATGGGTATAAATGTACTGGTGAGGTCAGAAGCAAAGGAAAATCAGATCAAAGTATTAAGTCACATCAGTATCTATAGAAAATGAGTTAATTAAGTAAAAGAATTATGCTAGAGGGGATGGTAGGGGTTTCTGTGGGTGGAAGAAAGTTTGCAATGGAAGCCTAAACAGATTAAGCAGAGCTCTTGGTGAATCAGATTTTTCAAAACCTTCCAGAGATATGATGCAATTAGCATATTCCAAATGTTTTTCTTTTCTTAAAACTATTGCACAGCTTTCAAGCTTGGAGCACCAGTGATGCTTTCAAGCTGGACTTTTGGATGTGCTTCTTACTGATGCCAGATTAAGTGAGTTAGAGAAGGACTTGATTTCATCTCCTTGTTTCTAAAGGTTTATCTATTCAGATTGACTCCTGACCCCCAGAAGAGATTACTGGTGGATAATAGCCAAGCAGAAATTTCTCCTGCTGGGCCAGTTCTACCCCAGTACTGCCCCCAGTATTGCAGAGTAGGTGGTTTAGATGCCAGATTCAACACCTTGATGTCAACTGCCTTTTTCTGTAGGTCAAAAGAATATCCAGCTGGTTAAGTCTTGTGGGTTTTTAGTCCCTCCATGCTGTTAGAGGCAAGGCAAAAAGCTAGGTTGTATACCCTAAACACAGGATATACAGTTTCCCCTCCTCTGAAGAAGAAAAATACAGTAGAGGTAGTCCCAGCTGACAAGTCCAATTTTGCAGATGCCAATATTACGGTGGAATATGGATCTTGAAACACATGTGAATCTCATGGCTTTTTCCTGTCTCTGTAATGTACCAACTGTTTGGCTCCAAATGTTCCACAGTTGTGAGTAAAGCCAAAGTTTGCAGTCTGTGCCTGCCACTGGGATACAAGTTAGTTTGTGCTAGAGTCCGAGTGACTCCTACACTCATGTATAATTCTGGCAACTGCAAAGCACTGAGAGCACATCTATCTAGCATGTTTTGGTGTGTGCAGACTGGAGAGATGGAGCATTTAATTAGTTAAAAAAAAATTCAATACCAGCAGAGAAGTGATGTCAGCATGCTGTCAATAAATAGAAATCAGTAACTCAAGAGAGCTAGTGTTAGCAGGCCTGTGTAATCAGAATGGTTGTATATGTCTATTTATTTGCTAATAACAATGAGTCACATACTCACCAAAACCCATTTAAATTCCAGAGTTTTTTCATCATTTCCTTAAACTTAATTTTCCTCTTCCATCAATGTTCATGGTCTTAGTTTGGTTGTTTCTAGGTGGTTGGTGTAAGTAGATAAAATTGCACACTGATCTAAAGGCAGGAGGTTACACAGTAGTATTTCATGCCTCTGTATTTTCTCCTTAGCCTGTTCTATGGTTAGGTCAGGAGTTTAGTGCTGAGTGCAGTAAAGAAAATAGTAATCTAGTTAGTGAAATAAAAAAACAAACCAGAAAAAGAAAAAGAAAAAGGAAAGAAGGAAAAAAAAGAAAAAAAATCAGTCCAAACATCATTAAATCTCCTTGAAAGTTAAGGTATCTGTAGATCTAGAGAGATTTGCTTGAAATTGTCTCTCCTTAACCATAGAAAATAACTAAAGTGAAACACACAGTGGAAATTTCAGGGAAGGCTTTGTATCTGTTTTTGTCTGTCTGGGAGGTACTTAGTGTCTGGTGGAAAATGGATAAATATATCAGCATTTAAATAGGAAGGTCAATAGAAAGTTTGCTAGATGACCTCAGATCTCTTGGCCCTGAGTCTGCCAGCTGGTCAAACCAGCAGGTACTCATCCTCTTGCTTGTCCAACCTTTCCCTCCTGTGCCTGTGCCAGAAAATGATACAGAGGTCAGGCCCCAGGGTATGTGCACCAATCTCCAGGTCAGAGCCACTGGTAATGCATGCCTTTTAAATTTGGCTTTTAAATTTAGCAGAAGTTACCTGGTGCTGCAGCAGAGCACTGTCAGGACTCTGCCAGACAGAGGGTGGGCTGGATGGGCATGGGTCAGATGCTGAGGTCCTGCCTCAGTTCTTGTTCAGTCCCTAGTAATGCAAACCCCCTTGACTTTGCTGGGTGGCTGTCACAGTCAGGTTTGTATGGGTTTGTAAGAGTATGGTTTGTATGGGTTTGTATGGGTAAGAGTAGGCCTCTATCACATCCCACACTTGGGGCAAGAATGGCACCAGGAGGAATAAAATGTCATGTAAAAGGACCTCATTATAAAACCTGTTAGCCACCTGAAGGGACATGAGTGACAGCTGTTCTTCTAACTGAAGCTTCTAACTGTCCTTGCTCTTCTCCAAGATGGCTTATCAAATTATCTATGAAGAGCACATCTTTTGCTTCTGCAAGCTCATACTAATGATACTGAAAGATACTTTCTGATATTTTGTTGAGAAAGTGTCTTTGCAGTCTTGCCAAAACTTTTCATTCCTATTTGCTTTCCTTCCCTGAATATCTAATGCAGCTATTCAGTGTTCTCAAATAATTAATAGGATGGAAATACAAATATTTGAATATTTGAATACCAGCATCAGAAAAGCATTTCATAAATATATTCCTAGTGTAGTTACAGTTTTATTAATAAAATTCATATACAGACCTATAGATTCTGTCTTACATGCTTGCATATAAATGAGTTTTTCTTGTTGTACCTGAGTGGGAACACTAAACCCTGTGAGATCATGTGTTCTTTTGATATCTGCAGTTTAATACAGAAGTAAATTAGAGAAAATCTGTAGCAGAAAATATGCAAGAATTACAAGGCAAGCTCTAACAAGAGAGTGACAAATATGTGCGATGTAAGACCGTCAGGAGCTTGGTGGGATGCGATCAAAATCTATAAATATCTCTAAGGTGATATAAATGATGGATGACAACCATTTGGCTGCTAAAGACAGCAAGGGAAGACAGAATGTCTTGAAGCTAAAAAAAGGGAGTTTCAGGGGAAAAAAAGTCTGATTGTGAGAGCAGTTGGTAAAACAAACTCTTCAAGGAAATGACTGAGATGTCTTCCCCTTCACATGCCAAGCAGTTGGTTTTGTCATATTAGTGGAAATGTAGCCTTACAAAGTGCAGGGTCAGAGGTACAAGACCCCTTCTTACCTTGATAAACTGCAGAGAACACTTAGCAGGTTTTCCCATGAAATTTGGTTTATAAAGCTGGGTATCAGGAAATAATGTGGTCCAGACACTCAGGTAAAAGATGGTTTTGAGTGTCTGAAGTATACTCAAGCTTTTTGGCAGTGAGGCACCAAATGTGGTAGGCTGTAGGGTGCCATTTAGGAGATACAGGCTTTAGAGCAGATTTAAGCACAAATCTTTGTCCTTTTTTGAATTGGCATAGGGAGGGCTGTTTTCTAGAGTGCTGTGCAAAGAAGCCAGCATTAATAGCCCTAATAAGGGCTGGTTACCATACTAAGAGTGATTGCAAACAGCATGGAGGTTATCATCTAGATGTGATGCAAAAAGAAAATTATTTACAGTGAAATGGATGAAGCAGCAAAGGGTGATAGATTGTTGTTATCTATGAGGATCTTGTGTCTGATCTGTGAGAGTTTTTTTGAAGGCTTTCTTGGTTTTCCCATTTCAAAAGCTTAATTAAAGAGCCTGACTTCTATCCTGGACCAGGCTCACTCTGTACAATCACCATAACAGGAGGCAACACAGCATATTTTATATGGTGTCCTCATTTTTCAAGATTTGGGTTTTCCAGAATACCTGCAAAACTTCAATGGGTTTCACTTTTCAATTGTTTTGCATGTGTTCAGACAGGAGTTGGACTCAATGATCCTGATGGGTCCCTTCCAACACAGCATATTCTGTGATTCGATGCTTTCTGCCAGATAGTCTCCCCATAGAAAAAAGTCAGTTCTCCAAGGAGACACTGCTTGAATGGACAGAGCCCTGCAGCTGCAGCTTCAGAAAGGCTAGGCCAGTACAGAGTGCTGGGCTCTGCTGGAAGGACGTGGGAGAAGGCAGGGCAGAGAGGCAGGAGTGGCTTGAGCATTTCTACAAGTAGCCAGCTTGTTTATAGCAGCAAGAGCCATTCTGACCCTTGGAGTAAACGGGGTCGAAGCAGTGCATAAATTCTTAACAAAGTAATCAGAGAGGGCAGGTAGAAATACAAAAATGTGTGCAGGCCACCTCTTAATCTTAGCTTCAAAGCAAATCTTAAATGTGTAGTGGTTGTACATGTCTGGTTTAAGGATTCCTGCAGCTTCCTTCCCACTTCTTAACAAAGCTCTCAGAGTCTCTTCCCTTGGCATGGCTGAACCTCTGAAGAATGTGAGAGTGTGGTATTTCTCTCTGCTAACTACATCTTTTCCGAGACCTAGGATCAGGCAGCAGTTTTCCTACAGCTTCATAATATCATGTTTCTCTTCGCTAACTTGCTTGCCAAATACCTAAAGTATTTTGGATGGAATTTGGTCCTTTTTGCTTCTGTTTCTCTTCTGGGGCCATTCAAACTGTGTTTCTTGTATTTGTCTTCCATATTGATGTAATAATTTTTCCACTTTATAAGTTCTGAATATGATACACTGGTTTCCATCCCTGAAGCTTTTTGTAGATGGTGAGAGGAGCACTGCAATATCTTACGGACTGAAAACTCACCAGTCTGATCCAAGGATGTGTGCTGAGCAAAACAGACTGTGCCGAGCCTTTTCCCACCAAACTATTCTGCTTCCAAAACTGAAGACTGCTTCCTAAAATGAGCTTTTCTGTTTCACGGGTGTTGTAGAAATAAATTCGTTAATCTTTCTGCTCTGTTTAGAAAATGTGTGCTACCATGTAAGTGCTAATTAACAAGAGCAGTTAATTAACAGTTCCAGCTGACAGCTTAAGAGTGCTAAGTCAGCAAACAGTGTCAGCATGCTCTGTGTGCAGAAATGTTTAATGTCTCACCTGCACACCTTGATCAGATGGACAGTCCTTATTTCAGAGAAGTATTACTAATTAGGCATGTTTCTTCTAATAGTCATTTTTCACTATTTTCCTGAAAGATTTAAGTGTGGATGGAGGGAATGAATTTCTGAAGCTAATCAAAACTAACAGCACAGCAAATAGTCCCTCAGAAACTATTAGGCTTGGAAAAGTTCTCCTTGGAGATCTCTTAAATGTAAAATTATACCATGTTCTTTTAAATAATATTAGCCTTTCTGCACTGATTTTCATCCAACTTGAGTTGACATCAAAAAAGGAACCAAATTAAAACAGATGCTTGGCATGAATAGAGCTTATTTTTAGAAGAAAGTATTACTGAAATGGAAACCTGTACAATTTCCAGCAGCACAGAACTGCAGAACTCTCTCTCTCTGTAACACTTTCATTGGAATTAGTATTGTAGATGAAACTGTCAGGTTAAAACCTCTGTGTGCTGTCACACCTCCTTTTTTCAGAAGAGAGGCAAATTCCACTTACAGTCAGTTTGACTAGTGGTGCCCTGAATTTTCAAATACATCACAACATAGATATAATGTGCAAAGGGACACAAAATTAATTCTCCTTTTGCTCATCCTTCCCTTCCCAGAAAAGGAAAGCATTTTTACAGAAACTATCACATCACACTATGTAATGAATCTGTTCTTAAAGGAGATTAACCCATGCTTACTCTCCAAAGAGACTATAGAAAAAAACTGTATATAACAGAAAATAAAGCAGCTTTAGAAAGCATAAAAACTCTCTTCCTGCTCCATGCTTTTTTTCAAGAAGCCATTCAAAGTTCCCTGGTGCTGGCTGCAGAAAGCTTTACATCATCTGCCTAAATACACTGCCTAAATACACTGGCAACCTCAGATGTGGCTGTACAAGGTATGACAGTGCCCAGGTGTCTTCCCTACCTTCTGCTGGACGTCGTGTTGCAGCAGCTGGAGCAGATGGGGACTGTACCAGCAGCTCAGCTGCCCCAGTTCACACTCTGCTATCTCAGTTTCAGCTGCCAGGAAAGGTCACTTGGGGCAGTTGAAGACAAGGCAGAGGCTGATCCCATTTGGGACTGGGGGCAAAAAGAGTATGCCTTATGCCTCTGCGGTATGACCCACCAAAACTCCTAATTCAAAGTTCCTCAACCAACTTTTTATCTATTCCCATGCTGCAGGGTGTACCTTCAGTGCTTCCCCATGTTTGTGGGTTTTGTTGTGGAATAACTCTATAAAGTAAAACGGAGAAGCTTTGCTGCAGTCCATGGTCATGGCACACACCACATGGTGTTAAGGGTTAAACTGCTGTGACAGTGTTAGGTGCATTCAGCTTCCCCAGGAAGGGAGGTGGCTACCATCACCCATTTCAGCTGACATGATCAGACAGCTTTTGAAGAGAAAAATCAAGAAAAATCAAATCAAATCAGAGCCAAGCAAATGTTTTAATACAGTCTTGTTTGGTCATTAAAGATGCACAAGGTCCTTTCTCCCCAGCACAGAAAACCCAGCAAAGAAGTTTCCTTACTGCTAGCTCGAGCACAGCCTGGCCAGAGCCTTGTCCTTTCCCATCAGTGCATCTCATGTTTCATTTCTGTCCTTTTTCTCACTCTTGCTTCTCTCTCACCTTTTATTTTAGGCTGTTCAATTTCCAGAGAGCAAAGGCAGTTAAACCGTCTCCTCCCATCTCTTGCCTTTTTCCAATCTCACAACTGTAGTGATGGAGAACTCCATCTCAGAAACACAGCCATTCTCCTCATGCACAGCCATTCAGGTTGATTTCAGTGTTGGAACAGACAATTTGTAGTAGCAGGGCTGGTTCACTGGAAGTGGATTAGGGAGTGCTCACACGCACCGTTTCTTTGGCAGGACTGTAAAGGCTGTAAGTCCCAGCTGGTGGGTGGTATCAAACAGCTGAATGCTCCAACATCTGCTAATGGCATAACTAGATCCAGAAGAAGAGATTTATCTACAGAGCTGAAAGCATGCAAATACCTTCACAAAAAGGCAACAAGCAAATATATACACTGTCTATTTAGTTGCTGTGCCTATTTCAGTAAGGCTTTACCCACACAGAATTTTATTGATACTCTCTTTTATACTCCTCATTCTGCTATGGCAAAGCTAAATCCATTGAAAACCTATTAGTAAAGGAGAATTAGGTTATTTTTTCCATGCAGAAGACTTGTAGAAGTACTTGTAAAAACTGGACAGATGCGTTAATTGGGATGCTGAAAATCCTCTGTCCTGCTCCTTTCTTCCTTAATAGAGAAAGTGTTCACTGTTGTCCTTTAAAGGAGCTTGACTCGGTTTAAAATATCATTAGGTTATTACCCTAAATCCCACTGAGGAAAGAAAATGCACCTTTTCCTTTCAGTTAGTCAAATAGTCACACAAAGGATGTGATAGTTAAAGAACAAACAAATCCCCTATCAGAACAAAGGACACTATTGACTCTGCTGAGCCCATTTTACTCTGAAATTCTTTGATACACTATTTGACACAGACGAATTTCTGAACAATCCCTGGGTGTCCAATGCAGAGAAAAAAAGTCTATTTGCTTTATGGCTCAGTTTCTTTCTCTTCTGAATGGCAATGGATGACCCTTGTGCGTCACAGCTCTTCTGGGCCAAGGCACAGTAGAGCTCTTCTTATTTTCAGTTACTTATATGTTATGCTGGCTTTTGGAGTTGGTCTTCTTCACCACATCTCAAGAGAGAAATAGAAAAGTAGCACCATTACGTATTACTCAAATTCTCAGGACTAGTAGATGAGATCTTCCCGTAATTCTATAATAGAGAATGTTTATATGTACGTTTTAGTTGAATTCAAATCAGAATGAGCTTCCTAAAGAAAAGATACTTGCTTGCACACAAAGAGCTGCAGGAGGTTCATGGGCTGTCCAAGAGAGCAACAGGGAAGAGTCTGTATTCATGCAAAATACAGTGTCTCAGAGGAAACAGGGACCGGGGTGGCAAATGCTGGTTTTTACCACAGGAAATTCTGGGTGGATTTAATAACACACCAAAAAACTCTCTGAAAATGTTGTGAATGACTGCACAGACTGCTCAGGGAAATGGTGAAGTCACCGTTCCTGGAGGCATTTAAGAGATGTAGATAAGGCACTTTGGTTTAGTGGTAGACTTGGCAATGCTGGGTTAATTGTTGGACTTGATGATCTCAAGAGATCTTTTCCAACCTAAATGATTCTGTGACTTTGTGAAAAGGAAGATCAGGAGAACTGAGTATCACAGTGGAGCTATGGGGCATATTTAGTGGACTGATGTGGCCATTGCAGCATACAAAAAAAGAAACTGTGCGTACTGCAGCCAGTCTGAACTGCAGAGGGATTTCTGCTGAAGTTGCAGCAGTAACCTGCTGCTTTAGCGGTCATGGGCCAAGTGTAAGTCACAGGCACACTGAAGAGAGGCACTGTCAGGGTGACAATCTCTTGCTGTGGAGGAGAAAAATGGTTCTGGTCTGTCCAGTCAGACTGCCTAGGAACTGAGAGGAATTTTGCAGGTCCCTTCACAGCTCTGACAGTGATTTGTAGTGTGGTTTGGGGCAGCTTGTCCATTTAATCAGTGTATTGCAGGTTGCACACACATTAGAACAAAAAGCATGCATATTTAGTGGGACTGTCTTGCAATTTTTATTTACATAGCATATTGTGAATTAGAAGCATTAAATGTCATCTGCTGCTGTTACTACTACATCAGTAGCAGAGTGCTTTGGGTTAGGTTGGTTTTAGTTCTGTCAATAGCTGAGACTTTTTGGTTTGGATTTTTTTTAGGCCATATATATGCATTTACAGTCCTGCATTATTAATAGTCACTTAAAATTTTCCACAGCTCTGGATATTTCCTTTCACAGGGAACTGCAACAGAAAAGGAATCTGGAATATATAGCTTTCTACAGCAGCATAGTGATAGTGGTACTTCACACTGGTGGTAATACTTGCCACAGTAGGTTCTTCTGGTTTGTACAAGGCAGGCAGATGCTAACAGGGACACATGTGAGTTATTCCAGTAACTTTACAAGGGGTTTATCAGTAGTGGCCCTGAGGATCTTTTTGTATGTTAGCCTTCCTGGTTAAGTGGGACACATTCAGTCACTGTGGTGGTACTCATCTGGAGTCAGTTGAACAAGACTTCGTTGATAAAGTCTCAACTAAACTGGGAGAACAACAGCATAAATTTTTATTTCATTCACCTGTTCTTGAGGTTTTTCTTTATTTATTCAAATATAGACAAAAACCATTTACCTGCATCAGCTGCCTGTTGCACTTTCATTTGTCACACTTCTATTAATTCAGAATCAAATCACTGATAGGACTGCAGAGGCATACCTGAGCCATGGACAACTACTGACCAACATTATCATTGCACATACGTGCCAGTCATGATGACTGTGAAACTTCTGATTTATATTCAGTTATGCATGATTATGGCTAATGCATAAGATTCTACTCATGTACTTGAATTTGTATCACCATAATTAAACCATGAAAAATGCATGCATTTTATAAAAAAGCAGGCAGGCATTTATCCTCATTAGCAAAAGAGGTTTTTAAAAAGCTGGGTTTTTTTCCCTGCTAACGCCATAATTTAAAATCTGTGCTCTGTGCCTAGTTCTTGGAGAGAACTAACCACATTTAAGTTTGGAAGCCTTGAAATCCAAGGCAATAATGGAAACGATTTTCTGAAAATGCCACCCATTCCGCTTTGGTAAACCTGTTATTCAAAAGCACTGCTCTTGTTTTCTAGCAATAAGAAATAGAGCTTGAATAGTGTACTCCTTATGAGCTTCGAGTAGAATGAGTATTTCACCATTTCCTGTGCAGTTACTTTTGGGATTCCAAAATGCAGAGATTTCACTTAAGATTATTTTTTTGTTCCATATTTATCATTTAAATCTGCAAAGTGAGAAACATTAATCAGTGCTCTCAGCTGGACAAGTGACTAAAGCTCCTTGCCTGACATGCCAAATATAAGTACCAGAATCACTGAAGAGAAGTCAGTGCTCTCCAGACAGCTGGTTTTCCATGCAGTGATGGTCTCTAAGCAGCATGTGTCAAGTTTTTCTAAGACCTGCTGCTACAAAACTAAAAAGTTTGCATGTCTCACTATATTTTCCCATGAGGCAAAAGATGCTACATAAAAGTGATCTATGAAGCAGATTTCTTTCCAGTTTAGGAATGGGTAAAGAGTTTGGTTATGGCCAAAATACAATGTCTGGTCCCTCTGTTGTTCACTACAGCAGCTTGGCCCAAAGAGCCAAGTGATTACCAGTAGTTTCAATTCAAATTTCCCCTGACAGTAGATGTCCATACATTTTTGTTTCTGAAAAATCTCATGAAAAATAATTTCTAATAATTTATCAGCATATATACAAGCATATGCCAATATTATGATTCTGTCAATTTTTTATGTCAGAGGTCACTTTAAAACTATGATTATTTTAAAACTCTCAATGTTTTTTGATTTCCAAATGACACTTCTTGTAACTGCCATTATTTATGGATAAACAGAACTGTAGGCATCAAAAAGAGGGCCTACGCCTCCAGAATCTAGACTAATTATTTCTCCATCTGCCTTTGGCAGACAGTCAGCGTGGCTCTCATTTGCACATGGTTTGAGCTGTCCTCTCCTAGAATAATGATTAACAGAAGAATTTTGAATAGTAATTTGCTTAAACTGTCGGAATTGGTTGGTTTGTGCTTAGTGCTGCTAACTGGTATTTGACTACACTGTCCTTCATTTATTCCAGATAATTGATAAGAGCAAGAGAGACCCCTCTGAAGAAATTGAGATACTCTTGCGATATGGACAGCATCCAAACATCATTACTCTTAAAGATGTGAGTACTCTTTGAGCACTGCAGCATTAAATGATTTTCGCCTTACAGTCAGGCTCACTTATTAGTCGACGTCTGGAAAATTCTTCAGTTGAAGGCCCGAGCTAAAACCAGACCCATTGAAATCAAGGAGAAAAACATGACTTAACAAATTACTGGATAGCTGGTCAGGTTATGCATTCTCCAGTTACTGTCTAACAAACTGTAAATAAAACCAAAGGGGCACAGTGCTGGAGAGTGAACAAATGGGTCTGGGTTTGCAACACTGTTTAAAAGGAGATGTCCCTAGCTGGGTGCTTTGGGGCACTGCTGAATACATGTAGTGGTGCAGGGGGACAAGGGGATGATCTTTCTCGAGCAGCAGGCCTTCCTGTGCAGCCTGGGATATCTGCTTTGCTGGGAAGAGAAGAGCTCACAGAGTCACTAGGATTTTCCCCGATAGTGTTTTAATGCCAGGGACTATATGCCTTCTATCCAGCAGCCTGAGAAGTCATTAAGGTATTTTTCTTCAGCATTTCATATGAAAAATAATCCCTCATTATGCTTATATGAAGTAATGGCCTTTAGTCAGAGGTGTTTCACTCTAGCTGCTTGAAGTCTTCCCTAGGATTGTTCGCACCATGCCAGATTCAGAGTTTACACAACAAAATCCTGCTTGGTCTTGTGACACTGCTTGTGTCAGTGGTCAGTACATTATGGTTTAGACCTTAGAGAAGTATGTAAGATTCTCCTAATCACATGCCCTCAGGAAAGTCTCACCTAATTCCTAAGTGTTAAAGAGTATCTCAAAATCTGTGCAAAATAAGTTTTTATATTCCTCTCCAAAAACATACAGCATTGATGATTAGAATACTACCTATTATTGCAGTCCAGATAAAGGATGATGACATGAAAATGGTTGTCCTCCAATTTAAATGATAAAATGTCTTTCCCAGCTGCCATTGACATTGAATATAAATATGTCTTGCAGCTGATATGAACAATATATTCCCCAGAATTGCAAATACAAACTATATAATATCATTAGATGTAAGTTTTGGCCAACAGTATAATACGGCTCTCTAGCTGATCATGAGTCAAAGGGAAATATTGATATTTGAAATGGCAAATGTAACCCTGTGGAGGTGGAAAGGCTTCCTATAACACTACTGAGAAGAATGCTTGGGTGAGAGCCAGCAGACATTTGAAGCTGTGTGGAGTGGTGCTGCTTTTTAACAGCTGAGCCTGCTCAGTTGGCATGATAGAAAACCAGAAAGCTACATTTCTTTGTGGACAAATCAGCAAGCTGCTACAGACACCAGAAAAAAGTGGTGATTTAGTGATGATTTTATAAAGTTTTATAAAGTTTTCTTTTTCGTTGTTGAGCGCAAAAAGCCCATTTCCCACACATTTGCTGACAACAACTTTTCTCGTTTGCAACTTCACACGCAAGCCTGAGATTAAAGGACCAACCTTTACCAAGTCTCTGGGCCCAAGACAAGTATCTGTTGTGTCACTGTTCCAGGTCTATGACGATGGGAAATTCGTGTACCTGGTGATGGAGCTGATGCGGGGAGGGGAGCTGCTGGACCGCATCCTTCGGCAGAAGTGTTTCTCGGAGCGGGAGGCCAGCGCCGTGCTGTGCACCATCACCAGGACTGTGGACTACCTGCACTCTCAGGGCGTAAGCGCTGCTTTTTTGGCTTAGCTGCATCAACCTTCTTAAAATTGAAATAGCAAATAGTTGTGATCTTGCTGCTCTGAAATGTATGTTCCCCACCCCCAAAAAAAACCCTCTACCTCCATATTTATAATTACATTTGTTTTGTGAAATAGGGTCATTGGCTTTTTATCCATTTTCCACCAAACTGAAGCATGTCAAAGTAGTATTTTCTTTCCCACACTACAGTGATTTTCAAGTTCATGTACCTTCTTGAGATATTAGTTCTTTACTTTTTATCACAGGACCTGAACTTTTAGCAATATTTCAAATAGGGTAGCTGAATCAGCAGATAGATAGAAAATCAAATGCTCAGCTCTCCAAATGAAGTGGCAGTTTGAGCAGCTGATGGGAAAGACTTCTGACATGCTGTTAAAATCTGACTTTTAAAGTATAGGCTCCTTACATACAACAATTTGAAAATCTCACATTTTCTGCATTTCAGGGACAAGCAGTTTGGATAACTAGTCAAATATTTACTGTTTTTCCTGCTTCATGGTTAAAACAAAGTGCATTTTGTGCTTTGGCTTCTCTGCTTTCATGGTAATTTGTCAGTCTTGCTATAAAAAATAAAGGTTGTTTTCCTGCCACTAAAATTCAGCATTGTCTAGTAAAACACACAGTCACATGAAATTGTGTGAATACATTTTGAAATTAGGAAAGAAATTAATCCCTCCTGTCAGGTGTGAGCCACTCCCATGGACAGTCACAAGAAGACCCTTACAAATTTTCCTCCCATAATTGATTTATTTTTCACCTTTCAGCTGAGTATTCAGAACCATCAAGCTCCAGGAGAGTCTGCCACCAAGGTGTTTGTACAACACCCCACTTTGACCACCCTCAGCAAGTGGTCTCCTCTTAGACCAGCAGCCTCCATCTTAATACACCCGCAGAGGCTGTCAAACATTTTGTTTCTCATTTTAATAGACTTTAATTTTTTTTCCCATCATTTGTCCAAGGCTTTTTTGTCCAAAGTAACTTTTTTTTCCAAAACTTAAATATTTTCAGCATGAAGTCTTGACCTACCTCAAGCAGCAGATCAGAAATGGCAGCCAAGCCCCAATGCTCCCTGACCTCCTCTTCTCACTTGTTTCTCACTGTTCTTTCTTAAGGTGGTGCACCGAGATCTCAAGCCAAGTAATATCCTCTACATGGATGAGTCAGGAAACCCAGACTCTATCAGGATCTGTGACTTTGGGTTTGCCAAGCAACTCAGAGCAGAGAACGGGCTGCTCATGACTCCCTGCTACACAGCCAACTTTGTTGCTCCTGAGGTAGGATCACATTTCAAAGCCTGCAATAATAAGTGTGTCCTAAGAAGTAATCCTTCCTCGTTGCTGCCTTTACAAGGCAGAAACCTGGCTACTGGCACCTGCACAGGCTCTATTACCATAACTTTCCGATTCCTAGTCCTGTCACAGTTGTTGTTCTCCTGACAGAAGCTGGTGTCTGTCTCGGACTGCTGCACCCAATGCTTTGGCTCATTACTGGGATAAATATCATTTTTTTCTCTAGCTGCTTCTGCTCAGACTGCTTTCCCTCTAGTGCACTGTGTCAGAACAGGATTAAGGCTTAAGAGGGGAATCTTCATGTCAGGTTGCCCACGTTGTGGAGTCTCCTCCTCCAGAGATATCCAAAAGCCATCTGGACACAACCCTGAGTGTTCTAGGGGACCCTGCTTGAGCAGGGAGGTTGAACTACATAACCCTTCCGACCTTAACTATTCCATGATTGTGTAATAAAACTGAAATTTTTTAAAATTTATTACACAATTTCAGTACGAAATCCTTACTATGCTGAAATCAGCAAGAGCTTTATTGTTGCCTTCACTGAGCTAAAGAAAAATATCTACTCTTGAGCTCTCCTAGTACCAATCCCCCTGTTCTGGGGGATGTAGGAAATGCTTTCTCATTTTTACAGACAGGAAAGTGGAGGAAGACAAAACAGCTTGTCCCAAGGACAGGGAGAGGTTGTTCTGCATCACTGGCAGGTGCTGCTCCTTTCATGCAGCCCTGCACGAGTGGGCTTGGGTCATACAGCTGTCTCAGGGCTTGGGCTCTTTGCTGTATTTCACCCATGAGATGTTCATATCTGCTTCCTCACAATGAAGGACCAAGAAGTTAATTTCTTGGGTAATTACCCATTTCTTGGAGTGATGAAAATCAAAAATTTTAGTGCTTGCAATACACTACTTCAAATATGTGTCTTCCTTTGTGTGTTTTGGTCCTTATAAGAAAAACAAAAAAAAAAGACTGTCATTCAATACTTCATCTGTTCTGTACTATCAAATACCAGTGTCTCTCTGTTGGTATCATCTAGCAATCTTTTTTTTCTCCCTAAGTCTTCTTTTCTCCCATGCAGTGTCCATCTGTGACTGGGAAGATAAAATTAGGATGATCTTTCTGTACAAGATCCTTTCATGATACCAAAAGTTACAGGAATCACAGCCTTCTATCATCAGAAGGAGAATTTATTATATGGAGACCATTGCCAGGGCAGTATAAATTCAAAACAGATTTTTCTTCAGAAAAAAAAAAACAACCCTTCCAATGCCAAGATAGATTGGTTTGGGGTTTTTATTGAAGTTTGGTTAGGCTTTCATTTTAGAAATGGGAATGAGCTGTTTAAAATTTATCAAAGTAGACTGAAAAACTTGTGTGGCACCACAGCCATTCAATTTCTAAACCACAAAAATAATAATATTTACAAGATTTGAAGCAGTCAGACTTCCTCCAAGGTAGAAGATGCTTAAAATAGGTGTAGCAATTTTTCATGATGAGCTATTCTATATAGTGTCTGTAATCACAAACATTGCCAGTTTCAGACCAGACTCTTCTGATTTGAACTGAAAGCAGAAATCACACTCCCAGACATTCATGATGAGTAAGACAGGTCCAGCTAATGCAGGAGACATTGGGGATTAATTGAAACATTACTGGCAGAGAGCTTACATAAAGCCTTAAGTGCTTTTACGTTTTTCCTGTGATATAATGCTGCCCTCCAGCCTAGATTTGACTTTCACATTTCCTGTCTGGGTCCAACTGCAACATCTGCCAAAGGCTCACGAAACTAATTAAGGAGGCAGAAAGTCAGCTGAGCTGGTGACAAAGAGGGCGGGTGACCGAAGGAGGAGGACATGTTTGCCCACTTGGATCTCCCTTTGTTTTGGAAACAGTTCATTTGGGGTTTAGGTGATAGCAAGAGCGAAGAAGGCGGCTCTCTGAAAGAGGCACGCTGCCACCTAGTGCGCGTCGTGCTGCATGCGAGGATGAAAGAGCCAGGCTGTCGTACCACTGATGCAGTAGGGTGCTTCTGGATTAAGTAAAAATATTTATTCTGCAGTTTTCCTACAGGATTCGTGAATAACTACTGCTTTGTGATTCGAAATTATGAGGTTTTTTATTTGCTTTTGTACCCATTTGCGTCCCTGCTTGTTACAACTGAGAAAAAAACTCTATTTGTAACACTGTTAACCCAGTGAATGAAAGCCTACAGAAAGAAAAAGGGGTTGGACAAATAGCTGAGCCATTCTCAGAATTGGATGAACCCAGGGTATCATTATCTCCAGGATATCTCTTGTCCCCACAATGTCCTGCTATGGTGTGGCACCAAGAACCAGTTTCTGCCTCTATTTCAAATCTCACTAAGTCCTGGAATCGACCTGATCATTTTGGGGTTGTGTAACCACTTGATTATTAACCCACTCCACTAAGTATCATCACTGCCCCATTTTTCTATCACTTACCTTGGATTTGATTGTCCTTGGTTATTGGAGGAAAACAGAGAAGGAGTGAAGTTGTTACTGTTCAAAGCACAGTGAGAATGACCACAACAAAAGATAAATGTTGGGTATTCAGTCTCAGAGGTGAAGCAGGAAGCAACTGAGTTTGTCAAATAGAAAATCAGGTTTTCCCATAAAAACTCACATTATTAGAGGAAGGATGAAAGAAGGAACTAAAGAAATAGAAATAAATAAATCAACCAGAAAGCCTCTACATTATGTGCAGGAGAGAGAGGCAGAAGCACAATTTTATCAGCTTTATTGAACAGGAGGAATTGTGGCTTTTTCTCTGATTGTTTTGTTTTGTGTATTTTTTTTCTCTGTGGGAGTTTTTTTGGTTTGTTGTCCAGGTAGCAAATGTTCTCTCAGCAGCATACCTGGCAGATGGTTGCTTTACCACTCATCATTTATAAAATCTGTCAGGGCAACATTTTCTCAGTTTTTCCTTAGCAGAATTTGGTCTATTCTGTGACAGACATCAGATACTTAAATCACTCCTGGGTAACAGGGCTGCAGGTCGGAGAAAGACTTGCTGAATTGGTACATTCCTTTTTCATGTGCTTTGCAAAAAGATCCATCTACTGGTCCATCTAAAGAGGCCAAAACTCCTTGTGTGTCAGAACTGAATAAACAGAGGGTAGTTTTCTTTTGCGGGAAGATATGGAGGTGATCTCTGAGCTTAGTTGGTGGCTTCACTTTCACCTGGACCTGCACTGACCCAAGCAGGCATTTCTTCTAGTGTGCAGTAGCACACATGAAATCTGGACTTTACCCTTACTGCTACACCTTACCATCCTGTATCAGTATTGCACCTTGATCCCAAGGCAAATATGCAGCTAAGCCCTGGGAATGTCATCAGACACAACCACTAATCAGTGCTTCTTGTAGATCGGAAGCTAAAAATTCAGAAATGCAGATTAACCTATTTTCATCTCTCTCTTTCCTTCCCACAGGTCCTTAAACGCCAAGGTTATGATGCAGCCTGTGACATTTGGAGCTTGGGGATCCTGCTGTACACCATGTTGGCAGGGTGAGTGGCAAGGTTCTCCTAGAGCAGCAGTCTCCAGTGGGCTCAGCACTGCAGCACGGATTAAGCCTGAAAGGAGCCACAGATAGGGTTGAGAACAGATAGCCTTGAGAAATATGTTCAGTTGTAAAAAGCAAGAAAATAGATGTCCAAACTTAGAATAAGTTTTTTTCTAGAATGCAAAAAGATCTTTGACACTTGACAAATTGTTTAGGTTTTTAACAGAAAGTGTATGCACTGAGACCTAGACTCCTAAAGGGTTCATGCACCATTTAAGCAGTGGGAAAGGTTTTCATTAGGAGAGATGCATAGGAGTATAAAGAGCCTCATCATGTTTCACCTTATCCATGGAAGAATGTTAATTCATTTTATTCATACATGTATTCTCTTCAGCTTCGTTATTCTTCATTTGTTATTGTTGTTGAGTGTATCTGAGCAGCTCTAAAAGCTAAAAAAAAAACCCACCTGAACTTACTCTTTAGATCCTATTTGAAAAATATGATTCAGAAAGTAAACTAAGAGATCAGCAAGAATAGCAACAGGCAGCAGAAACTTTTGAGAGATACTTGGCAAAAATACTGCTACCAATGTGTTGGCTAAACTGCAATATTAAACAGGAAAATCAGGGAAAGATGCAGATTGAAGTAAGCAGTGCAGGATAGGAATAAGGGGTGCTGGAATGATTGGGAAACAAAGTGTGCAAACCCAATCTAGAGTTATCAGGCCCCTGAAATTCATTTCTCAGACTATCATATGTGCATATTTATCACACCTAAGCACAGCTTGCAGCTTTTCAGTGACTTCTCTAAACTGTTTAATCTGATCACTCAGCTGTGACAAGAAGTTTGGATTCATTCCTAGGTTTCATACAGAAGACAAAGAGTTGGACTCTGACTTTCTGTTATTTGCATCTCTTGCCTTGTGGATTATAAAAAAGGTGCAAGGGGTCTCTATATCATCTATTTTATTCTTGACCACAGATGCATTCAAGGTCAGCTGAAATATATCAAAACATTCTGGGGAAGTTTCCCAGTCTGCTGGATCTCCAGGAGCCGGTTTCTATGTGGCTGATGCCCTAGACTGCTACACAGCTGGAATCAGTAAAATAAAATTAATACATTACCCACACCTTTGTTTGATTGATTATATTCAGAATGTATCTTTATTGAATATGAAGAAAAAAAATCCAAATATACTTGAATCAGAAATACAAATAGCACAACTTAGTGGATATTCAATTTACTGACAGGTGCCAGAAACCTTTATCTCATTTTTTCTTCACTTACCAGAGAAAATAATAGTAACACAATCAGTTGACTAATGCTTTTTTAGGTGCCACCACTGCATTTATGAATGGTCTTGTTCTTCCTCACCAGAGGAAGATGAGTGGGAACTGACAAGTATTTACATCCAGGACTTTTTTCTCCTCCTATAATCCCTATGAGCAGAGAAGGCTTAGACAGCCAGGACTAGAGCACAGGCCAGGGATCATGTTAATGATGGAGCCAGTGATAGACCTTAGAGTTTTTGCCAGTCCTTGACTCTTACTTGCATCCCTCCTGATAGCTATAGATTGCAATAACATTACCTGTCTCTGGGCTGAACTGCTATGAAGTCTGAAATGTTTTTGAAAATGAGAAAATACAGCATGAGGAATTGAATCTGCTACCTGAAACCAGGTGGGATAGGAAGCTGTGGCCAAACCAACTGTTTAACAATCTAAAAACCACTCTGGAAAGTTTGAAGAGGAGACAGATTGAAGGAAAAACATAAAAATCAAAAATACCTACTTCTTCTAAACCTACACAGCTATTGAAGATTGCAGGGTAAAAACGGGCCCAGTAGATGGTAGTCAGCTGCAAAAACTTTATCTCTTGTCACTTTCTGAAGACAAAAAGTGTACCCTCTGCATGTGACACTGCTTTTGTCACAAGCTGGGTGCCTGTTACAAGTCATTTCTGACTGGCTGGACAAGGAAGTAACCTATTGCAGGTAATTTCTTTTGCCCAACTGACTTGCACATTATGGTTAACAAAGCATTGCAAAATAGATTAGAAAGGGTTCTTTTTTCTTTTCCTTTTTTTCTGTTTCAGATCATATTTCTTGTGCTTTATAATGTTTGTCCTTTCTTGCTGTTACCAAGATACCGGTATTGGCAATAAAGGTGTTGGCAATAAAGCAGAGTTAAAATGAAGTAAAAACCTGACTAATTTTACAAGGAATATTTCATTCCTAAAAAATTGTAACAGAACAAACATTTAAAAACAATTAGGGAATCTGTCTTTTCCTCTGCAGATCAGTTTGAGGAACCACCAGCCTGTACCGTTTGAGTGAAAATGAAGCAGCAGTATCAGTGGTACATTCTGGAACCAAATTCCTGTTGTCATCAGTGGCAGTTAATACTAGAACCTAGAAATCATGTACTTGCAAATTACATAGTTTTCTCTCTCTCCCTCTCTCTCTCTCCTTTTTTTTTTTTTAATAGGTTCACTCCTTTTGCAAATGGACCAGATGACACCCCAGAGGAGATCCTGGCCAGGATTGGCAGTGGCAAATATGCTCTTACAGGAGGAAACTGGGATTCAGTATCTGATACTGCAAAGGTCAGTGAACCCTTTCTCAGATTTTCTCTCAAGATTTAAATACCACAGAATTCTTTTTTTGGTGCAACTACACTTGTAAAAGAAGTGTAGGTTTGTCAATGCCACAGATGTACAGTCCATGCATGAATCACCTTTTTGCTTCTCAGTTAACCAGGAGCTGGCAGTTTTAATTCTTGTACAGTTCACAGTTTAGGCTGTCCATCTATCACAAAGTAAGGAAAGCCCTGGGAGAAAAAATCATCTGGTGCAAGATCTTTAGGCATGAAGCTGTGCATTAGTCTGTGAGACAGGTAAATGGGCAGGAAAGTTGCAAGCTTCCAGTTGCCCAGCATTAATCAGAAACTTTGACAGGCTTTAAAGATTCTTGCAAGAAATTTCATTTTAGCAACTGTTAGTATCCAATGGAAAAACATTGACACTTTCCACCACGAAACTGCAAGTGTGGTCTCGGGGTCACCAGTTATGGTTGTGATGCAAGCAGTGAAAACAGGACTCATAGATTTCAGTATCAGAAGGCTTAAAGATTTATTAGAGTTGACTCCATTCTTTCTGGGCCTGGGCTATTCTCCCAGGTGAAGAGCATGCTGCTTCTTCTTTCCCTGCTCCGTCCAGTTCTCCTGCAGCACCAACCTCCCCCCAATCCTTCCCATACCAGGGAGATACCAAAACTTCACTCACTGGTTAGGAAGGAAAAACAATCCCCATCTTGTGGAAGACAGAGATACAGGAGAGAATTGTTTACGGAACTTGTGCTGCATTTCTCTGCTTTCCCAGAGAGTATTTGTCTGCAGGGAAAAATATATTATGTTCATGTAACATGCAAGCAATCCTAGTAACATACTAATTTTGCTACCAGCGCCTATAAGCCTCACAGTGGACTTTTTAATCAGCTGTCCAGTTTTGAAATTAAAATGTTTAGATGTTGTAGAGCTAACCTAATTGTACTTTAGTTACCCAAGTGCTGAGTTTCTATTCTGTTTCTCTTGTAAGCAATGCCTCAAGGTCAGCGAGGAGATGCCTGCAGATGGCATCCTCTCCCTAGGTGTTTCTCACTCCTACAAGATCACCAGTAATCAACAGTCCTTCAATAAGATGAATACCCTCCACGTTATGTTTTGACTGGATTATTAGCTGAGAGTTGAACATTACACTTGAAAATTTTGAAGATAAGACCTGACATTTAAAGAACATAAAGCCTGTCTAAAGTGCATCACTCTCTCCATTGGACCTGCTAATGATGACACTGTCAACAGGAAGATCTTAGTAAAACCTGCACTGCTGTTAATTACTTTCTCCCTTGTACTGTTTTCTTCCTTTCCAACGCAGGACATTGTATCTAAGATGCTTCACGTAGACCCTCATCAGCGCCTCACAGCAGTCCAAGTCCTGAGACATCCATGGATAGTGAACAGGGAGTACCTGTCTCAAAACCAACTCAGCAGACAGGATGTTCACCTGGTTAAGGTACCTCCTACACCCTTCCCTCATCCTTGCTTGCAGAATGAGCTGTCATTTGTGTAAATAGTTTGAAAAGTGATAGAGGAGTTGGGAAGATTATTTGCCACAGAGGCTAAATTTAACATGGCACTGTATTTTTGTATTAACTGTATTTTTTACAGTTAGTATTTAGTATGTATTTAGTATTAACTGGATCTTTGATTGTCACCTGCTCAGTATTTTTAACTTTAGGCTGCATTGTAATAACCTGATGGTGCATACTGCTCTTCACCATTTTGAATCTGAGATACTCTAGCTGTCTGCCAGCCTAAACAGTATAATTTCACGGAAATTGTGCATGTGTGACAGTTTTTTAGGATACGGAATAGGGGAAGGGAAAAGCATCAAAGATCTGAATTTTTTCAGCTCAAAGTTTTCTCTTTCTCTGTTTTACAGGGTGCAATGGCAGCCACCTACTTTGCTTTAAACCGAGCACCTCAGGCACCAAGGCTGGAGCCTGTATTGTCCTCCAATCTGGCTCAGCGGCGAGGCATGAAAAGACTTACCTCTACCAGATTGTAGCAGTACCCCCAAAAGGCCTCCTTGAAAACCCACAGTTTATTATTTGAGAAATTCATCTTTACTTGGCTAGCAGAACTTTTTGGACAACCTGCACATGAAATTGCCAGAATTAGCAGAAGCCCATGTAAGGCAAAGTTCTCATTTGCTACATCTTTTCTTTTACATTCCAGCCAGGGTCCTGAGTTTAACAACTTCACAAAGATGTGCCAGTTTTGCCAGTAGCTCTGTTTCTTTACTGAGATAAAGCCAAATAATATAGGCAAGCTCCATCCTTTCCACCCTACGAAAACTATTTTTGAGTCCATAAGATGTTCCATGGGAATGGTTTTCATTTTGTTTCTCAAGAAAAGCACTTTTTGCTGCGAAGAATGCAGTCGAGTTAGAATGATGTTCCAGCATGTGTCATGATGAAGTGACTTGGGTGGTCACCAGTAGACATCTACTGATCTCCACTCATCCCAGGAAGAGTGAAAGCTGCAGAGACACGAGTAATACCTTATCTGAAACAAGTGCTATACAACATGAGGTAGAGAGAGCTGATGGTAGTGGAAATACCTTCTGGTTTTGAGGAATCTTTTGCACTTTGCCCTTGCCTTCTCTGGAATGAAGCTAGCACCTCTCAAGGAGAGTGTGCCACCAGCACTGACTTGCTCAAAAGTCTCAGAGAGCAAAAAACCTCTGAGAAACTTGGTCTTCTGAGGAAAAGAATGGGTCTTATGAGACTGTGGGAAGGCATTCATGTGAAGTAACGTGAGTAGGAGCCTGTGGATCACGCAAGAAGAAAGGTGTCTGGTCCTGGCCAGCAAGCAGGTTTGGGAGGATTAGGTGAGGGGGCTGGGGAACCTAACAAAGGCAGGGAAAGCTGTGAGTGGCTTTGAGGACAGTAGGCAAAATAATCCAAAGGCAACTAGTGTACAAGCGGCGGGGGGCAGACTGTGACTCCCCCTCGAAGCGGGGGACAGTCCCCCTTCAATGAGGGGTGCAGAGGACTGTGGGTGGCGGGGCTGCCCAGGGGCCAGGTGGGTGGATGCAGCCGTCCTCCTGCACCATCACCCGGTCTGCTCACCGAGAGCTGACCCAGCAAGCCAGAGTGCCGTGCTGGAGCATGGAGAGAGGCCATTTCCAGTCACTGCTCCCTGCCTTCCCCTGCTGTTCACTCAGGTCTGCAGCCATCACCCAACATTTCACGTCCCTGCCTGGGTGTTCTGCTCTAGCAGAGCTAAACTCCCCGTGCCACGTGTGTGCAGAGAGAACCCACTTCTGAAGAGTTCAGCCAACTCTGTTACAAGCTTTAATAATAATAAATTATGATGAGATATGGGAGGATGCTCTGCTTTTATATTTATATGAATATGTACATGTGTATTTATATACATATAAAACAAAAATTCTGTGCCCTAATACCTGGATTTTCCAGGTCCAGGGAAAGAAAACTTTTGTTGAAATGGTCTCTGCAAAATGGACATTTTCTCATTCCCTGGTTTCAAAGACAGCAAGCAAGGTTTGTGGTGCCAGATGTGAACTATTTTTTTATTCTTTTTCTTACCCATCTTGGCTTATTGTTGGTCACAAGCTGACTAGGATTCTTCTTTGTACTGCTTTTGTTAATTTTTATTTCCTGAGTGAATTTTGTCACCTCAGATGCTTCATGGGAAAAGCTACTGTGCTGTGTTGGCTTTTTTCTGTTGTGACGGGAGAAAAAAAAAGAAAAATGTGAACATGGAGCTTCATATGCTAGACATGGTAAATTTTGCTTGTGAGTAGTTTGTGCATCTCAGTGCTCAACTGGAATCACCAGATCACTGCCTCAGAGTGTCCAAGGGGTTTCATTTGCTATAGTAATATTCTTCCTAAAACTATCTCTGCTTCAAAGTTGCCTGAAGTTTGTTTGTTTGCATTAGTCTATTTTTAAATTTAAATTTATTCTTAATAATTTAAACTGATATTTAATATTCAAGTTTATGTGCTGTGCACAGAGGATCGCTGCAAAGCAGCTCTCCTTGAAACCCTTCTCTTTTCTAAAATAAACGATGCTCTGAAACTTCACACGGAGGCTGAATTGGCTGGGACTGATGAGTGCAAGTGCACAGGTGGGTGTCTATGCTTGTGTACACAGCAGCCCACATTCTCTCCTCTGGCTAAGCTGTGCTCAGTGTCAGCTTTTTGCTGCCTTTAGAGTTTTCTGCTTGTTAGAAGTTAAGTCTCACATGTCTCTGCTAACAGCACACCGTGAGGATATCCACTGGCAGAGATAATCCTGGCTGGTGCAGAACAGCTCTGGCCAGGCTTGTTTCCCTTGAAGGGACTTCTGTCCTGGAAGAAGGCAAGGTGGGCATATGGATGCAAAGGGAAGCTTGGACGGAGGGCTGAATTTTCTGGGGTCCCAGCTGATATGTGGTGTTTTAACAAAATGTATTTTTAATGGTCAGAGTAATTGTATGGTATATGGACAGAAAGATTGTTGAAAATATGATGTACAGTTTTTGTCTCCCTCTGAGATTTCCTGGTCATCTTGCATTGCTACAGTTTGCTTTCTCTCAAAACCATTGGAAAAAATCTAATTCCCTCTAGATATACTCAGTCATAATTCTTTGAGCATTTTATTCAACTGAATATTATTGCAGGCCAAGCTTACAGGATGTTGCTCTTCCCAAAGTTTAAAGGTTTTAACCTCTTCCTGACTTACCTCTTTCTAGCCCACCAACTATTACCACAGAGACACATACAGACTCATACATCTTAATGCTCATTAATTACTTTATAAGCCTATAAATAACTATATCCCATACATATAGTGGGCTTTGTTTATTAAGGTTTTGTTGTCAGTGCATCCAGATGTGTGCACATATGTGTCTGTATGTAAACACATTTACAAAAGGGTGCTGTCCCATCTTATCCGAATAAGGGTAGAAGTATAGTCAGAGGTTGAGGTGATACTTGGGAGAGTTTTGTCTGTAGTGTTCTTTGAAATCTGTCATTGATAATGGTAATGATTGCTCTGGGTGTAGAAAAAAAGGCTGTGCCCATCCATGGAAGAAACTGCCCCATCCTCCCTTCTGTCCCAGATGTGCATCCCCATGCACTTCCAAGGGCAGATCAGTCTCCCCTCTGCAGTCTTGCCATGGGAACTGCTCTTCTGAGAATTTTCTGACCTGTTCCAGTCAAGTAAACCCAATTAAACCTTTTCCATTGTCAGTCTTGCTGATACAGTTGGCTTGGACTGAAAGAGCCTCCATCAGCAAATCCAAGGGAGGCAGAAAGGGAGGAGTATGCCACTGGCAGTCATTATTTCAGACTGATAGCACCCACCGCTTCCCCTGACCCAGCTGGATCCAGGAGAGGATGCTAGGCTGTGGCCTAATTACTGCAATGGCTGCCTTTACACCAGCAGCTCCTTTCTGGACTCCTGGCCATGGTATAGCTCAGCAATAAGCACTTTTTTTTCTAGGAGAAAACTGAAAAAAGCTTAGCCTCTCTCTTTCTCTCTCTCTCTCTTTATATATAACCCTAAGAGACTTTTACCAAATGTTATGTTTAACTCCTGAAAGTCTAAAAATCTCTTTGAATTACAACATACCATCTTGCAAGTTTTTAATCCATAAAGTGACCTAGAGCCTTAGGCTATTACAAATACTGTCTAGTCCAACCACCCTGCTAAAGAAGGTTCACTTAGAGTAGGTTGCACAGGACCATTATCCATGCAGGTTTTGTTGTTCAGTCCAGGAGAGAAGTGTCTGCCCAGCAAGGAGGAGGCATATCCCCACATTTTGCAGAGCTGGATCCCACTTCTGCAGCTCCAGGACTCTGAAGAAGCCAAATAGCCCTGATGAAGAATGTCATGGGAAGTTCCTACACAGCATTAGAGTTTGTCTGTATGTCAGAGGTGTGGGAGATGATGCTCAGGAGGAGAGCTGACCCTTGCCCCAGCCCCTCATGAATTTTCAATTTTTTTATTTAAAATCTGTTTAACTTTTTCTAAGCAAGTTTTAACAGCAGATAGCATTTATAAAGCCTAACTATTTCAGCAAACAGCAAGTGACCCTCACAGACACGTTTTTATAAGTCTCTACATTTGAAAAAGAAGTGTACCTGAGAATAGATTCTGGTTTCTTTCCTCAGAAAAAAAATCTTCAGTTCCCTGAGAGCCCAGGGTGCTGGGGATAGCCCAAGCACAGAGAGCTGAGTGAAGCACATCTTGTGTGACATGAGGTAATGACATCACATATCACACTCTTACAAGGTATAGATTGTGTGTCTCAGTACTTCATCTGTGGATGTAATACTGGGCTCTCTTTTCAGCCAGACCTTTTCAGCTCTCTCCAACAACTTGTACCCAGCTCTGGTACCTCTGAATAAATCCAAACCTCACTCAAGTATGCAATTGCTGTGTGTCTGTGATATTAATTATGACAGGGCTTGCCTCATCCCTTAACCATGGGTGGCACAAAGGTTTCTTACGCTGCTGTTCTACTGGATTAACACCAGCATGTGCTGACACTAAAAATGGCAGGCAGTCACTTTCTCTGGACTTCAGCTGCTCATCTGTCCTTTCACACCTCCCTTCGCCAGGTCACCGTGGGCAAAGCAAATGTTTGTGCGTCAGAACAAATGGCTGGGGACAGCAGGAAAGCAACAAAGAATCAGTTTAGCCAACAGTGCTGTCAACACATTGGAGTGGCTACAAGTTCAGTGTCACCTCTGTCCCTCTGTTGCTGCATTATGCTGAGCAGAGCCCAGATGTGGCTCAGAGTCAGGGCTATAAATGATGTGATGTTTGTACAGCAGCAGGTTCCCAGTGCCAATCCCTGTGCACAGAGAGGTGGACAAGTCCAGGCTTCTGAAAATCAGCCACAAGTTCAGACAGACTCCCTGTAACCAGAAGGTGTAGGGCCACAGATGGCATGTCATGGGGAAATAATGTTGACACTAATGTATGTATTTTTGCCACCATCCACTTAATAAGAGTGATAGAAAAACTCCAGGATTGGGGTTTTTTTTAATCCTCCATTTTTACAGAGGAATTTCTAGATTTTGGGGCATGCTACAGCTTTCTCAATCCCCAGGAATAGGGCAGTCAAACACAGAAGATACAGGAGATTACTATGGCAGAAAATATATTGTAGCAATTGCTGGAAAATTATTTTCAGGCAGGTGTTTTGAAGCTCTCCCTCTTAGGATGTGTGTATCAGAAATGCCAAAGCAAATATTTAGAAGCAAAGTTGTCTTGTTGAACATCCAGAGGTGACACTTTTAAGCAAGAGTCACGTGAGCTCCAAGTTTACATATCTAAATCCTAAAAGACAGGCAAGCAGCACAACCCTTCAGATATCCCTTACATTAAAATAAAAAGGCCTAAAATAATGTTAATAAGATGCTTTAGTATAGTTCATTAACAAAAAAAAGTGAAATATGCAAGCCAATTTTTCTTTTCCTCTTTTCAAGTATACATAATTTTCCTTTAGAAATGTATATTCTTACCTCCTAGCTGACCCTGATCCTGAAATCTTGTGTTGCCTGAAAACACTGCAGCTAAGCTGCTTCTGGTACCTCAGTTCCTGTGTGGACACAGTCCCACACTCTTCCCTCCATGTCTGTCCACAGCAGACACACACAATTGTGTCCCTTCTCAAGTTAGCAAAAACTTGAGAATTTAAACTCAGAAGTTGAAGTTAAAAATAAGGTTTTCCTTGTGTACAGAAAAACTAAAACTCATAGTATTCAGGTGAAGGGTGGATTGAAGCCTAAGCAGAACAAAAATGTTACAGAGTAAATAAAGTTACAGTAATTCTTGGAGCCAAATTTTATCTAAACTCTCTTCACAGACTGTCATGAAGCTAGACCTTGCATTTCCAGGTGCAACAGTGTGACAACCCATGTCTGCCAGCATCTGATCATGCATGTCATCACAAAGCTTGCACATGAAAATATTTTGCAGCCCAAAATTTGGAGTGTAAAGTTAAAGAATTTGTCCCTTTTTGTTATCCCATATTGTGTAAACCATGAGGTGCAGTGTTGAACTGTTCAGCCACTACTTCTTGCTTTAGTATACATAGTTACAGAGTCAACTTGTGCTGCTTTATGTTTCCTAAATGGATGGACATATTTTTCAGAGATGCTTTAGCCTGAAAGGAAAATGAGGAAAATGCATGCCCTCTTTGATGAAGGCAAATTTTGAAAAGAGAGGCTGGAAAATATTCATTTGAAGTGCAGAAAACGAAAACCAGTTGCTAAAAGATTGTTTCTGATTTGCTACTCAGAGCCAAATCTTGCTGCCTTCACTCCTTAATCCATGTGCTCCTTCAGTGACTCTAGTGGGAGAGCTCAGAGTCAAGTCCTCTTTCCTTTTGCAGTAGTGGAGTCTGGCCATTAGGTGATGATGTGTGTAAGGGGTTTACTTAGGTAGTATTAAATTGTCAAAATATGAACCATGATCTAGCACTTTGTTTACAGGCTCCATATTCATGTTTACAAAATGATGATTTCTGAGGCTCATGCTTTTTATGTTTCCTGTATGAAAAGGGCAGCCAGTGTACAGATATTTGTTATGTTTACCAGCGTTTCTGAATAGATTTTTTTTATAGTACATGGTTTTATGAAGTGTAATATTTTTATAGCAGAATGATGATCTTTGGACTTTATATATTGTTACCTACAATTGTTTGCAAACAAGCTCTTTGCTCCCTTTTTTCTGTGCACTGTATCCCATGTTGCTGCTGCTAATGTTGCTGGCCTCAGCTGCTGCTGCCCCACTATGACGTGGGCTGACGGTATTGTGAAACTGTGCAAACTAACTTCAAAGAGCTGTGATTGTGCTGAAGGGCTGGCTGCATGCTGGGTTCCTCCTGGCAGGAGGGATGGGGAGCTGTACCCTACCAAGGCAAGAGTTTACTGTGGGTGGTGCCCAAGGAGAAGCCTCAGTGCTCACCTTTGTCTGTATTCTGCCATTTTGGTTTGGCATGCCCATCTTTTCCTTTCTTTATAAAGAAATAAAAAGAAAAGCAAAAAGGATCCTGCTTGTTACTGCATAATTCCTTTCCAGTCCCCAAGCACTGGCCATGTTTGAATGCCATGTGTTGGTCACAGTAAAAGCACACAGTTACCTGTTGAAATTATACCTGGAACTGTTATCTCTGTGCAGCCTGAATACTCAAACCTCTGTTCTGGGAAGCAACAAGTAAGTTTAATGCCTGTCATTCATACAGTTCACCCACTAGACAAATTTAGGATTTCAGTGCCAGACAAATGAGTGCTTTCACACAAGCTGCCTCAGCATGAATTTCCCTTGCCCCCTTGAGATCTTCCAGGGTACCATTCCTCTGGAAACTGCTGGTCTCTGGCAAGCAGCCTGCATAGCCTTTTCTCTTTGCTGGACTTACTAGTGTCCACAAAAGCAAAATCAACCCCTCCTACTTTGAGGGATTGGTTCTCATCCCTGGCATTACACATCTGGATTGTCATCAGCCCTGGCAGCATCACAAAGGTGGTAAGTCTGGCTAAGGTTCCTTGCAGGAACAGCATGTGGTACCAGAGATGAAGAAACAGCCTGTGATTTAGGTCCAAGCAAGCATAACCAAGCAAACTTGGACTCAGAAATGTTATTTGTAGGATTTCTGCTCTGACCATAGGCAGTCTCATGCCTCTTTACTCCTGCCAGCTGCTCCTGTCCTACTCCCACTTCTGTCCTTCCTTTATTTCCTCTGCTCATGAAAGAAACTCCCTGCTCATTTAGTCATTATAGTCTTTCATCACTGGGATGTGCCCATCCCTCCCCATCCTCTTCCTCTGCACCTTGGCATCTACCATGAGCTATTCCACTGTTCTCTTACCATGTTTCTGCCCCACAGGTCCATCTTGTGGGTTTATAGCCTCTTCTGGTAGGAAGGCCAATAAATCTGGTACACCTGTCTTTATAGGCCCAGAGGTTAAAAAAGGAGGCTTCTCTGGAGAACCACAATCCTATACAAGAACCTCCAAATAGGAAAACTGAAGAGAGGGGAAAAAAAAAAAAAATCCAGGCTTTCTCTCCCATTCCCACTTCTAATTCCTCTTGTAATATGACCATGACCAGGAATGAACTAAGTTCATCCATTTTTAGACACAAATTAACTTTTCAGACAACCTGGTTAGGAAACCATGGGTCATGCCAGGCCCTTGGCAGGCAGACCATAGTCTTTCCCTCCAATGATAGAAAATGAACAGATGAGATATCTGAGAGAAAGGCTTTCCAGAACATACTCAACTGCCTAATCAATACACAGCTCTTTTAGGAAACCTGCACTGGCAAGCATCTTAAACCTCTGCACATAATGAGAAAGTAATCATGCTTTTTTCCCCTTGAGGTACACACTTGTTTAAATTTTTTTTAAAAAACCAAAACAGTAGCCAACAACTCCCCTCCCACTTGTAATTTTGCTCCTTAGTCAACGTTCATTTCTTTCTTGTATCTTTCCCCTCCTTTATCCCATCCCAGTTCACCCCTTTTATGTCTCACAACAGTGTATCATGGAAATTGTCCTGAGACTCAGAAAGTCCTGTGATATGCCTGAACAGCAGCACAACTGTTAGCTGAGCACCTCAGGCAATACAGCAGGGCAAACAAGAGGCATAACAATAACAACTAATGTCTGAGGATCACAAGAAGCAAAGGTTGTGCATTAAAAGCTGTGAAGAAGAGCTGAAGACAAGGATATTAGGCTATGTCTAGCTTTTCAGGTTACTCATAGATAACTTCAGTGCAATGTCTGTTAAAGGTGCCATCCATCCTCCAGCTGTCTGGAGACAAGATAAAAAAAAAGGATTATCTGTCCATTCATCTATATGGACAGGAGCGCTTTGGCTTTTTTCTAAACAACCAAAGCTGGCCTGAGATCAATTCCATTTTTCTGTTGAGGAA
Source organism: Hylia prasina (assembly GCA_013397195.1). Lineage (NCBI taxonomy): Eukaryota > Metazoa > Chordata > Aves > Passeriformes > Sylviidae > Hylia > Hylia prasina. Next base: position 170,923 of record VYXD01008192.1, on the reverse strand, counting down.
ATTAGTTTATTAAGAGGCTAGTGACTCACCATCTGTGGTAAGCCTGTGCATTGTTTTGGCTTGGCACACTCCTGCCTAATGGATTCTTCCTGTCCTTCAGGGTCTGTGGTCACTGGTAAAAACAGCTGCAGCTGTAAAGCCTAACTCTTTCCCTACTGTAGAATTCTGCAGCTTCAATTTTAATGATAGTCTCCTTGCTAAGGCATGCAAAGGAAGACTAATGATTTCCAGTACATTTACCCAGACTTTCTAATTGTCACATTGTTGTCTGGGCTCTTGTCTCTGTTGTAAATTCTGTTATAATCAGTTATTTGCTTTACTCATCCATTTATTTATTTCACCTGTTGGTACTAAAACAATTTACCCTTTAGGTACGTCAGCTGTTGCAATGGAAACTTAAACACAGCAGAAACAACCTGCCTTTCAGTTTAGAGAAGTGACAAGGGGGGCCCATCAGCTTTAAGAAACTTGGCAGTGCTGATCTTCTGCTATCTGGTCTCACTTCAAACTACCATTCACCTAAGAGATTAGGAAGTACATGTTAAAGGTAAGAAAATGTCGTGCAACCCCACCATTCAGGTCTCAAGTGTCATTTTTAAAATGGCACCAACTAATATAACTTTAGTATATTTAAATGGTCCAGAGTTCAGATGCAGGGGAAAAAAAAAAAACTAAACCAAATGCCTGCCATGGAGATTATTAAAGACCCTGATGTGTTCAGCCTAGCTTGGAGATGGCTGAGGGGTGACTTGATTATTGACTACTGGAATCTTCACAGGGAGAAAAATCCCATGTTCCAGAAGCAGATAGAGAAAGACCGGAGCACAAAACCAGGAAAATTTCTGGGTGTAAAATTCATGCAGCTGCAGAATGAAAATAAGGTAACTGTAGTTTCAAAAGTGAGGCTGTTATTCATTGGAGTAAAACATAAAAGGAGAAAAGGGGTTTGTCATTCCCCTTGTATCACTTTTAGTAGTGTCCCTTAGCAGACAGAATGTTAGTGCAGAAGCAAGTTGATGACTTCAATAGCCTGCAGTAATCTGGAAATCAATTTTAAATGCTCGTGATGGTCTCTTTGGGCCTCAAATATGGCATGTATTCATATCACCCTACCACAAGCAGTTGGCACTGAATGAACAGATCGAGACTGATGGATGAACTCCAAAGATTAATTCAAAGATTTTTAAGCCACAAATGACTGGAACAATAAACTTTCTCTGTTTAAATCTGTGTCTTTACTATGGTACATGTGGAGAATATTTACTTCTTTTGACAATATTGAATATCACTGAAATTTTGTGATGTTTATGACTACCTATGGTGTTAATTTAGAACAACCTGTTCCTCACAGTTGGTGCAATATGGTTAAAACCTGTAACCAGACCAGGGAAATTATGTTCCCTAAACATAGTAAAAAACTCACTGCTTGAAAATCCAAATAAATGATTATAGCATTAATAGTGCACTAATCCTATGAACCACGGGAGGGCCTTACAGAAATAGATGTCAAACATGAGTGAAACCTTAGAGAAAAAAAGAGATAAATAAGGCTTTAATTTCAAATGAGATCTCCAATTATAATTAAATTTTTAAAAGAGAGTGAAAAATACACCTCAAAATCCTGAATTTTTACATTATCAGGGCCTGGACCTGAGTGGCAACTTGTGAACTGACTGGCTTTATACACCTCCTAAATATCAGATGTACACTGAGAGAGAGATGGAGGGTGCAAAATTCTGATTGAAGGAAGAATTATCAAATACAAGTATAAATACTGTTCCTAATAATGCATAGTAACTGTTAAGGAAGGTGCTTCTCCAGGGAAAACACTACCCCACTCTTCCCCTCAGCTTCAAGATGGTGAATATTAGCAATTACCAGAACTATTTTTGGTAAACCTAAACACTAAGGATTACATCTAGTGAGACTTTTTCCAGCTCTGTGACAAACACTGCTGTAGCAGCCTCCTTGAGGAATGATGAATCAGAAATTTGTGCAGAGCAGCCACTCAGGGCGCCCTCCTGCAAAGTGACAGTCCTTCTTTTAGTCTAAAGAGTATTAAATAAGCCTACAATGCTGGAAGCTTGCATCATGCTCCCAGGAGGTTGCTGTGTGAGTCTGACCAACACCAGCCTAAGGAAGAAGCTGATGGGGTTCCCTGCCCAATCTGCAGCACCCTTAGCGAGTACTGGGATCGCAGGGTTTCCATGTGATGCAGAGATGATGGTCCCACTGCCTCCTCCTGAGCTTTCAGAGAAAAGAAGGAACCGCTTTCAGCAGGTTGTAAAAATGTACTTCAGCAAAGCCTTCCATAGGGACAATCTGAGCAAGAAAGCAGCACCAAAGTCACAGAGTCAGGTCTCGGTAAGGGCATTCATCTACTCCACATATCTTCTTGGTTTGGTTTTATTGCACTTCCTGCTGTGTGTGAAAGGTGTGGCTTCCACTCTGCAAGGGCTAACACCCCCTCTGTGTGCAGGGCAGACGCTGCTGTCCAGCCCAGGTGCCAAGGATCAATAGCTTTTGTATACAGTATTTAATTAATAAGGCACTTGGTGGGAAAACAAGATATCTCATTAAAAATAACAAGATAGCTTTTGTGAACTGAAGCTGCAGCATCATCAGCTAACAATAATTTTTACTGGAAATATCAATACCCATGGTAGGATGAATTCAGATGTCTGTGGGACACAACATTTCAAATCTTTCTAACAAGAAAAGATCTTCTCTACATAGTTTGAAGGTTGTCTATAACCACCCAATTCAATCTGGCACAGGCACAGTTGGGTACATGAATCAAATGCATCCATTCTTCTATAAGTATACACACTTGAATATTTACTTTTTTATTGTTATTATTTTTAATTTTATCTCTTAGGCCTCGTGCAAACCTAAATGACTGAGTCCTGAATGACTTTGTACAAGTCCAGTATGACCTATTGCTTATTCACTTGGATCGCAGTAGCTTTGGAGAGGACTTTGGCATGTTTACCTTCGAGTTACTCATCATGTATGTATGCCCATGGTTTGTTTATACACTGTAGCCTACTGAAATTTCCCCCTTTTATTTTAGTCAGGGAAATAGGCCAAAGGTGATTTCAGGACTCCTGTTTGGATACACATCACCAATTCAGAGACCTTTGGCTTCCTCTAGTAAATCAGGGACATCTTACATACCATCTTGCTCTCACATTTCTCCAGTGAGCAAGAGAAATGTCAGTCTATTGAGAAAAAAACTCACCTTAAGTTTAACACAACTGAGGATACTGTAATTACACTGATGTATGCTCTGGTGTAACAAGCATTTCTGTCTCAAATGTAATAATCTACTTTTTTTTCCCCCTAGAATAAGTCTACCAATATTTATGTTCACTTTTCCAGTGGCAGTAGTTGAGGTGGTTGTTCTTTAACTGGGGAAGAGCTGAAAGAGGAGAAAAGCACAGAATTGTACTTTTCTATCAGGAATGATCTGCTCCTGGCCATCCTCCAGCCTCACTTAGGTTATTTAGACTGAAGAGAGCGAAGGTTCCAGGAAACAGCATATGGTAAGTTAATTTATTAGTAGCAAACCATGCCAGAAACCTGTATTTTTATCATTTTCTACTAAATTTATACTATATACAGCTCAATAAAGACCCATGAGTCCTGAGGAAAAAATTACATAACTAAAATGACTGTCATTATTTACCACTGTCTCTCAGCTTTGACACCTCCCTTTCTACCATCGGTCAGACTCCTGACTCTATCCTTTTCCTTATAGTCAGTGGAATGTTTGTATTGGTTAAAGAAGGACATACAAATCTTGGGAGAAGATCAGTGAAGTTTCCTCATAAAGCACAAGTGTTACAGCACACACTTTGCTAGGCAGCAATGGAGGAAGCAAATCTCCTCCCAACCTTACTTGAGAAGTCCATGTCACATCATTGATAGTCCTTCCTCAGAAACTGGAAATAACTTAAAATCAGAATAGAAAAGTATTTTTTCATTTTCTTTTTACTCCTGTTGGATTCCTCACCAAGGCAGGTTTTCTAAGATGAGGAAACCAACTCTGCTTTGCAGCCCAGTTTGACACCTGCTAGGAGGTACAGCCTGCTCAGAGCACATCCCCAGCCCTCCCGTTCTGCTCCTCTGGGCATGATAATTACAGCAATGAAGTGATTATATGTCACTTAACTCTAACAGAAGTTTCCCCAGCTGAGTGAAGGAGGTGAATTTTCAAGGCAATTTTACAAGAAAAGGCTCTTACCCCAGCCTGATTTAGGAGTATAAAGTACAGAGTGCACCTGACTGAACAAGCAGCCCTCATCCCTTCCTTCCCAAACACAAGCTAATCCTCCACAATTGCTTCAGGGATACCAGTAATGCAGTAATGTGGTACTAGAAGCAGTTTGGTGCTTCTTCTCACAGGGAAGTGGGCATGTGACTATTAAAAATGACCATTTGTTGTAACATCTTCTTTACTTATGAAAATTTTGTAAGTTAAAGAACAAAGACACTTTTAAAGGTCCATTTATTGAACAGTAATTAATATACCCATGTAGCCCAGTACCTGTATCCACATTACCAACTGCAAGTATAAACAACTTGTGTATAAACCCATCAATCAGATTTTCCCCTATGTTTAAAACCTTCTTTCTTCTAAACAACCCTAACAATATAGCTTTACGTTTAAAATTAAGATCTAAAATTACCTAATTTGAAGCAGTATCAAATATGAGTAAACTGCAAGATGAACTTCAGCCCAGAAAATGCCTTTAAAACACTTGCTATCAGTTTTTATGATAGTAAAACACACATCAATATAACCACCACTGCAACACATATTTCGGCAGGAAGTAGGCTTATGCAATTTCAGTTTCAATTTTGTCTCTTTTACCATGCTGTCTAATTGAGGACTGAAAGCAGTCTCATCATATAAAGGCCCCACTGCCTGAAGGTTCTGCTGGACTGCATATATGCAGTGCTACTCATGCAGGGGGCCTTCTTCATCTACAGCTAGTTGACTTCTAGGGAAAAAAAAAATCCCAGGAGAAAACTTGCCTTTAAGAATAGCTGTACTACAAGTTAAAGCAGGGGAAGATACTGTTCGGGATTTTTTGTTTGTTTGTGTCAGGTTGGTTTGGGGTTTTTCCCCTCCCCTCACGCAAGGTTTGGTGCTGGCAGTGAACCCAGCAGTGGGGACCTGACCCACCCTTGAGCAGTGGCCCCCAGCCCTCCTGGCTCCTTCTCAGGCACCGAGAAAAAGAACAGCCTCACTACAAACCCAGATGCTTCTCTGTCAGACTGTTGTACTCTGCCTCCCCTTGTCTGCACAATTTTGGACGTGACAGCTTTTCACAGCACAGAACTAGCTGTTTCCTATGCACATGTAATACAGACCAGAGCCTAGAGCTTGTGTGCTTTCTACATACAGAGTCTATAGTAACAGGAACAAGTATGCTAATAAAAGCTTCAAGTATTCAGCCCCACCCACCTGTAATCTCATCATGACAGACGGGCCTTTTTGCAAGTAAGGCAGAGGAAAGCAGTGATAATGGCAACAACTGCCTGAAATGCTTGTCTTCTATGCTGACAAAATACTTTCATTTTTCGTTGTTATAGGTAGCCCCCTTGCTTTAGTTCCTGCTGTCCAGCTGCTGCTTGGCTTGCCTACAATCACTGTTAATCACAATAGCTGCTAGTTTGCCAATATTTATGTCTTGGCAATCCAAATTTTTTTCCAGATCCTTTCTGCATCTTTTTTACCTTTCACTTCTTGACTCTGTCCATTGCAATGCCCACATCATAGAGTTCTTTTGGCCATTCCTACAGGAGAGTCTTTTTCTAGTGATTTTGTAAGACCATTGTCTTGTTTGCAGGGCCTCAGCCGGAAATACATGCTTTATTTTGCTGTTTGAACCTACTCCACATCCAACCAGAACTGCAGATGATGAAATGCCTCTAGCTCCATAATGTGTTAATTTATCCTAGCTGATCAGGTTTTACACAGAAACTGTGGATCTCTCAAATTATATATGCTGATTTTGTGCAGTAGTGTGCTCCATGGTCAGTCACACGGAGAACTGTTCCCTCTAGAAGCTGCAGCTATATTTTTCAGCACTAAGTACTTCTGAATTTCAGAATTTATTTTTTTTTTAATAAAAGGTATAGCTTCTTCTTGGGTTATTTAGTTTTTAGGAGTTTATTTCAGTTTTCTTTAGGCTAATACTAAAGTCATATTTCTACTAGGATGCCTTTGCAAACTTGTCAGCACTGAGCATGGATTTTACAGACCTTATTCATTATTTCTGTAACACAGATTCCTTTCTTAGTATTCTCAGGTGTTCAATCTACTTAGCTACTGCTGTGTGCTCCACATGGAATAAAACTGCTCAAGCATCATGCCAGCATGTAGGGATAATGTATCCGTAATCAAAGATGCAAAGAGGAATGCAAGTGTCACATCAAGCTGTGCTCCCACTTGGCTCAGTTTGAGATTGCAGCTGATTAAATGTCATAGTGGCTCTTGTCAATCTTGTCTACCTACCATGGGATTTCTGCCCACTTTAATGAACAGATATTTCATTACAAGGTCTAGGAAGACTGTCTTAGCAATGTATCTTTTCTTCACAATTTTCTGCAACTTTGGAGCTACCACAACAGGAAAATATTAACTCTTTCAGTCTTGAAGTCACAGTTTCTTCAACAATTCATTTAATCATTGTTCCCTTGTCTGTCAAGCAACATTCAAAATAATGTTTTATTGCAATTCTTTTCACAGATGGGAAAGGGCACCACTCTTTCCCCCTGAAGATGTTTGTTAAGAATTGTATTAGATACTTTAGTACTGATTAGATAATTTAGATCTAATGTATCTAATGCATCCTTTCAATCTAAGGTCTTAGATCCTTTAGCACTGATTTTATTGTCAAGCTTAATTACTGCATAGAATTAGTAGATTGCTCTGGATCTGAATCCATTGAGGTGAAAAAGCACTAATTCCTGAGGTGTGGTTCTGGGATGACAACAGGAAGTGCTATATATCTCCTGCAGCTAGGAGGATTGTCCCTGTCACCCCCACACCCAGAAATGGGGAACAGGATATGGAGATTCCCTTCTGAGGGAAGGGAGTTCCATATCCCATTTGCTGAACAGACCAATCATCCAACAGCTCACCTCCTCAGAGGGCAAAATTTAAGATACTACCAAATATTATTAAAGCTCATCCAGCCCTGGCTACCTTATGTATGTGTTGTTGTGGGCAAAAACACCAGCCCTGGGTGCACTAGCACTGAAGACTTGTGGAGCCAACAATGGAGGAGTCAGGAATGCTCTCCTGTGTCCCACCAGCAGTTCAGGAGAGTGCAGATGTGTGCTGGCAGCAAGGGATGAGGAACTGCGGAACTGCTATCTACAGAAAGCCTCTGTTGTTAGAGAATCCCATGCAGAGTAACTGCTGCACAGCTATAGAGTCCGTCAGCTAAAAACCTGGAACTCAGGCACACCAGCTTTCAAATCCAGCGAGGAAAAGTTGTAGCTTAATGACCGACAGTAACAAAAGTCAGTGAGTTAAAAATTTACTGACCTGGCCAAAAGCTGAGGGGAAAAAAAATGAGAATAATTGGACAGCCAAATAAACTTCAGATGTATCTCCTTGCAAAGGTCAGAAATACAAGGCTAACAAAAAAAGCAATGAGAATGTCAGGAAGAAATTCCAGGAAATGGCAGGCAGGGTATTTGTGAAGATAATCTAAGGGATAAAAGATTGCAGAGGACCTGTCTGTTTGAAAACCAAACCAGCTACAATTACTTGTTCTGATTAGAAGAAACACAAGAGCCATCCTTTGACATGCATGGCTTGTCTTATTCGCAAGCACATAATGACCTAAAAATTAAAAGGGAACAAGTAAATAGCCAAAAGGACATAGGAATAGATGAAAATAAAGAAATAAAGATAACAGAATCAGAAAGGTTGAGATATGAAATCAGTTTCAAACATCATGGGACATAAAAGACAATTAAAGGAGTTTGATAAAAGCATTAGAAAATGAGACGAAGGAAGTTGAAGTCATTAAATAATGCAGAAAGAGTCCATGACAGATAAAAGCAGAAATGTGGTAATAATAACCTAAAATACGTATGAATTTAGCCTGAAGAAAAATAGGAAGAAGCAGACTAGGGAAAAAACAGGTAGAATATATTTTAGGAAAAAAAAAAAATATGTGGCGAAACCTAATAAAATTTGCTTTGAAATCCACCAGGCCCTCACAGCAGCAATTTGAAATGATCAATTTGAGATGATTAGTGATTTTCCTTTTCCTGGAGGGACGGTCCCGCACTGGAAAGAACACGTCTGAAGAGAAGGGGTTCACAAAAGCTCAACAAATGGCCTAATTCTGACGTTAAAAAAACCCAAACCAAACAAACAAAAAACCAAAAAAAACACCACAAAGCAAAACCTGCTTCAATAATTTATTAAACTGCCAGTTAATGTTCACTCAGGGAACAACAGGCTCAAAAGTACACCTAACACGGACTTCCCAAGAGCAACTCATGTCAAATCCAATCTAATTTCTCTATTGAGCAGGTTAAAAGGGGTAAAAGAAAACCTATGGATACATTAAGGGGATCTTTTGTAGCATTTTTGATATCCTTACAAAAAGCCTTTAAACCATATGCAAATAAAAGCTTTATAAATACATACAGAACACAGGCAAACTTCAAGTCCTTGCTAGCTGATTTTGTTGCGTAACTGGTAGAGCCTGTCATGTGGGACTGCTTTCTTCTGGACACGTTTCAGGTTAATGATTTTTTCCATTAGTAACTTTGAAAACAAAACAAAACAAAAAATTGAGATACTCTCAAAATTGGAGAAGAGTACTGCACTGCTGGTAAGGCTTTGACTGAGAGACGGTGACCCTTGGCTATGCCTTAAGAAAGCTAAACACAAATGGAGTAGGCAAAAGGTTAACAAATGTGACAGGCGCAGCCTGTGAGAAAAGGCTAAAGGAACGTGTTTACTCCAGGAAGAAAGACTGAAGAACAATGCCTTCCAATGCAGATTATTGTTTTGCTCCATACATGAAGTTAAGAGAACAAAAATTGCACGTTTTCAGTAAAGGAGAATAAGACTACATTTTTAGTCTTATTATGTAAGGCTAAAAATTAGTTCTGTAACTGTAGCTGTAATATTAATGACTGAGCCTGGCCATCTAGGATATATGGAATCCAACCACATGAGGATGTTGTTTGAACATACTGATTTCCATAGACCTTCCTTGTGCCAGTGCATGTCGAATCAACTGGAATAAATGATTCCTTGAGATCTCATTCAGATTCACATTGCTGCTTTTAAATAGGAGCCTAAGTAGCCCACAGAAATATGCTGGGCTACATTTTGCTTTTTCATAGTGCAATATGCCAAGGGGATTAAAATTCTTCCACTCACACAGCAAAGCGGGGCGTTGTTGTAGGGTGTCATATCATATGCTGAATATATATAGAAGGACAGGTTACCCAACGCTTTTCCTCAAACCCGCTGCTCTCTAAGCAACCAGTGAGGGAAGAAGTGTGAAGAGAAGCTTTTTGTTGGGACTGTTTTGTACATTTTGAGCATTTTGGGTTTGGTGCATGTGTTTTGTGGGGTTTTGTGGCTTTTTTTAGTTGTTTTAGGTTTTTTGTTCGTTTTTGGTTTTGGTTTTTTGTTTTTTTTTTAACCTGAGATCTTACAGGGAAGAGGGAAACAGAAGGAAACAAAGCAGCCACTGCGTCCAGGGCTTCTCGCAGAGCATAGTTGTGCCCCAGGTTGCACTCTCAGCCTAGCTGAGGACCTTAAAATCTGAGGCTGCAAGTCTTTGGAAAGCACAGGAGATAAACATACATTTTCACTATCTCTAGTGCACTGAGCAAAGATATAAGAATTTGTTTGGCCCAAATTTTCTAGAGATAGTATTATCAAGGTTAGAGTTTATCTTGCCTTCTAAACGTAAGTAACCTCTGTAGGTATGAAAGAGAAAGTGCTGGTGAGAGATGGGATCTTAGACCATTCCAACAAAAACTACTGAAGTACTTATCACAGAATCACACAATAGCTGGGGTTGGAAGGAATCTCTGGAGATATTTTAGACCAGCTCCCCTGCAAAGGCAGGGTCACCCAGAGCAGGTGACACAGGGACGCGTCCAGGTGGGTTTGGAATGTCTCCCGACAGGAAAACGCGTCCTCCCAGCTCGGTCTGCCCCAGAGCTCTGCCACCCTCACCGAGTCACCGGGCGCCGCCCGTCCCCCATTGCCGCGCTCGCGCCACCAGGGGCGGAGCCGCACGCCCCGCGAGCGGCGGCCCGCGCCAATGGGGAGCCACCTG
>VYXD01008192.1:142405-160536 GCA_013397195.1 Hylia prasina | reverse complement strand
GGACTATGTGCGCAGCAAGGAGTTCAGGGACTACCTGATGAGGTGAGCGCGACGCGGGGGGCGTCATCGCCGAGCCCACCGCCCTGCCCGGGCGGGCGGCAGGGACCAGCGTCCGATCCCCGAGCCCCTCAGCCCCCCGCAGCCTCGGGGCGCCCGGGCGGGGTCTGACGGTTGGCACCGGTTGACCCCTGGCGAGCTTGCCCTCGCCGGCGGCTGGGCTGGGAGAGAGGCAGCGAGGAGCCGGCCCGGAGGTTTCGTGGTCCCGTCGTTCCCCTTGCCTCGCCTGCCGTCACCTCGGGTCGGCGGGGGCGGTCGGGGCTGTCACTGTCCCGCCCCGGCCCGAGCAAACCGGCCTTGACCTTGAAGTGACGCGGCGCGCTTTGAAGCTGCCGCGGCAGCTGCGCCCCTTTCGTGACCTTCCCGTCCCGGCGGTGACAGCCGCGAGTGCCGGCCCGCCGCGGGCAGGGGCTCGCTGCGGCACAGAGGCGGCAGCGGGCACAAGAGCCCGGGACCAGGACAGTCTGACCGCTGCCTGCCCCAAGGGCAGAAAGAGCTTTGCTCTGCCGTGGGTAGAAGCGAGCTTGATCATGGATGCAGTCTGAAGATCGGTTATTTGAATCTCTGAGTACATGCAAGAAGGTATCTCTTTCCGAGGCTTGTTAGAGCCCCGCTGTCGTGGGAATGTGGCTTAAGTCACCTCCCACACAGTTCAGTGCTTGTGGCAAGCTTTGTCTTTCGTGCTGTGGTAAAGGGATATGGCATTCTGGACTGAAACTACAAGACTGCCTTAAAGAACAGTTTTGACATACTTAGATCTTGTGAACCACTGTGCAGGACCAGTCTCTGGTAGGCAGGCTGAAGTTTCTCTGGCTGACAGGCTGTTTGACAAACTGAACAAATAAAAATGGTCTCTTCTAATAAAAGGGGTTGAGCAACCTTTCACTATAGCTGTTGGTTGCTTTTTTTACCTACATCTATTGCAACTGGTGTTGAGCAAGCATGTAGGAGGACATCTGTTTATCTGAGAAACATAGTCTTGGTTAAAGTAGCAGGAGATGGTGTAAGGTTGCAGGGATGAGGGATTTTAATACAAATGCTCAGTAAAACCTTAAACTTCAGGAGGATAGACTTAGATTAGATATTAAGAAGAAATGGTTTGCTGTGAGGATAGTCACTGGAAAGTTTGCCCGATTTCTTTGGTATTCACAAAATTAAAATCCATGGGAAAAGTGGGACAAAAATATGAGAAGAAAGAGAACAACCTTGAAGCAAAACAAAAAGTCCAGAGCAGGCTTCTGTGATTCCTTTTGAAAGTCTTCAGGATGCCATGTAAGCTTGATAGATGCATATTAGTGTTAACATTTAGTTAATTGTAACAGGGTTCATGTAAAGCATGTAAATGGCCATTAAACCAGTAATCTCCTTCATAATTAGAAAAGCAAACATCCAGATGAGATAACACCTGCTTCCTAATGTCATCACAGTTACTGGAAGTACCTCTATCCTCACCCAAGACTGAGAAGGTTTTTTTAAAAAAACCTTTCAGATGTATTTCATCTAGTCTTCAAACAAGAGGTATATGTGACTGTATTGCAGTGAAAAGAGTATTCCACATGTTTCTATCATTGTGGATGGAATGTGTTTTGCCTTGCTGTATATGAAGATACCTGCTTAATTTGTACTCCTGCTACTGGAAGTGTCATGAAGAGATGAGGTCAGTTGCTTCATCTGCTCTGGCCTATCAGCATTGTTCCTTGCTCACTAGGAGATAAGTGTCTAAGTTATTGGCTTTTTGTTGAGTTTATATTTAAACAGCTGTCAGTAAAAGATTTGTCTGTCTTCTGCATAGAAGAAATGGAGAGTTATCTCTTTGCATTTCTTCCTGAAGATGATTTCTTCCCCAGACTACAGGACTCTACCCTGAAAAAAGTCCTTTCTTTTCTCATGGAACAAAAGTGTCCTTAAAGGTCTGAGACTGGTGTCTGTTTTAAAAATCAGCATCTAATCACTGCAGGGAATCAAGGCTTTACAAACGAGAAACTTGTTTGTTGGAGTTAATGAAGTAAGCTATTGTTTGGGATACCAGTGATAGGCTTTAGATTACTTGACCCTCAATAGAATTACTGAAGTTACCCAAAGTGGTGGATTAAGTGCTCCGTTGTTATGGCTTGGGGCAACCAAAACTTGTAGACATCTTTTGGAATAAGTAGCTTCTATTTCAGCTTTATAACCAGCAAACATGAAAGGAAGCATAATGAATGCTTTGCTCAGGTGGCTATATCTGGCATTAGAATTGCATTATGTCATGGGTTAGCTTTTGGATCTTGCACAAAGAAACAGGAGAAATTGCTTTTAAACTGTCATTAAAAATTAATTGTTCTGCCATCTGGCTTTTCTCTAGTGGTGATTAATAGGGATCTGAATGAGCGTAAATCATATAAATACAAATTTACCCTAACTGTGTCTTAGTGCTTCAAAATAAGCATAGTAAGAACATAAGCTGTAGGTTGACTTTTCCTGCTTCTTGTAAAATACAGCAGTAATGTTAATTTAAAACTAGCTGATTAGCACCTTAAAGCCTGGTCGATGTATTGTGAACCTGAAGTTACCTTTTTTCTCAAGATTCTAAAAATGGCAGCTGTCACTATGGTCATATTAACTGAGCCACTGTGCCCTCTTACTTCCTAGCCTCTTGATTTAAAACATCTTCTGAAAATCATCTAATAAAACAGCTTCCTTCCTCTTTTAAGGGAGGACTTCATTCTAGACAAGCTGTCATTTTCTTGTGGTAGAAGCCTAAATTGCTTTTGTCACATAATGAATTCCAAGGCATCCAAAAATCTCCTGGTAACAGAAAAATAACCATGCACATTGCAGTGTGCTGGAGCACTTCTGAAATGTCTCTTCCTGATGACTCAGCACTAATGCAGACGTAGGGACTCTGTTAATACAGAGGGCTTTGCAATAGAGATACTTCATTCCCTGGAAAGCCTGAGCACTTAACTGATGTGAGCTGTCTAGGAACTTCCTTTTAATTTAAACAAACTTCAGAGGAGTTTGCATTGGTAATAGAACTAAAACTAGCTGATCTTCAGTTCTCTTTAGTAAATCTTTAAACATGAGGACGTAAGAGCTTTAAAATATAAAGTCCTCTGTGCTGTGTGGTAGGAACTGAAGGACACAGGACATGCTTGTCTTGTGTGTGCTGAGAACAGAACAATCTGCCCTTCTGCAGCCGGATAGTGCCCTTTCCACTTAGGAGGTGGCAGTATGGGGACGACATATAGTGACAGTTCACCTATATTTGCAGAATGGTCTCTGGCCTATTGATATTCTTATTGCCAGAATGAGGAGAATAAGTGCAGAAATTTTAGAAAACTAAATCTTTCCCCCTATAGCCTTTTTGGAATGAACATAGTACACAAGTTCATACAAGGTATTGAACAGCCCTGGGTTCCTCCTGTCATCTCTAGACATTTATACGGAACACTGACACTTGGAAATTCTTTGAGTAAATCCAACAGTTGTTGTCCACAGTTCTGAAAACATTAGTACAATGTACAATTCAGTCAAGGGACTGAATTTATTTCTTGAAGTTCTTGGAAACTACTAATTTGGAATGGAGTCACTTCAGAAATAGATGCGTGCGCATGGTGCAGTACCCTCGCTATTGGATGTGGTGCATTTGTTGCAGCTCTCTTGACTGCAGAGCTTTGGGGCTGGATGCCTGTTTCCTGGAAGAGTCTATATACCCTTGGTTTGTCCTTTTCCATAAGTATAATTAGTGTTGCATTCCCGTGTGATTGTAAGGACAACCTTGTAAGACCTTAGCTAGAGCTGCCTACTCTGTTAAAGTAGTACCAGTTTGATTCTATTTTAGGCTTTCGCTTCCCTGGGAACAACTTACACTTTAAAAATTAAGGCTGACTTCTGTTGGCACAAAAACGTGGTGCTAGAAGACACATCTGAATTGTTCAGTTAAGGTTTTATGAAAAAATTTAAGTTAACGTTTGTCTTGTGAACTTCAGTCAACTGTTGCTGCAGATCAGTTAAAAGAAAACAAAAACCAAGTGGTTAGAACTAGTCAAGAGCATCCAAACGAAGCACCTTGAACCAGCCTGTGGTGAAGACTGAGTGAAATGCACATCCTGTGTGATTTCCTAAGTAGACCTGACTGTTCCCTTGCCATAGCTATTTATAAAATGGTGATCTAAGAACATGGAAATCAGTGTGAGGGAAGCGATAGTGACAAAGTGTTCTGCAACTCGGAGCAGTTCCAGGCTTTCTATTAGCCTGTCTGTTTCTCATAAGAAATGCCTTCTTGTAAGTCATAACTCAGAACTATGTCTTACCTTAAGTATCTTTGTTAGAAAGAAGGTGTTTGGAAGTTAGTAAGCTTTTGTCACAAAAACTTTGTAACAAACAATCTTAAATGTATGCTGTAGTCTCTTTTATGCATAGGTCATTAAGTTTTTGCATAAACTGGTACCTAGATGTTCACTGAAACGAACCCCATACATGACTAAAGTGTAATTGCCATATATCACTGAGAATGTGTTATAGCTCATGTTTGGTGCAGCCACAGTTGGCCCAAACCTAGTGACAGGAAGATATCTGGCAGTCTTTGGTTTGACCTACTTACAGAGGTATACAGAGAATTCCAAGCAACTGAAGTTTTCACTGAAGAATTTTAGCTGTTTAGCTTTGTCATGGCAAAGCTTGATGTTTTTTGGCATCCTTTAAACTAATTGGGGTGGGATCTTGAGTGCTCTGAAGGATTGAATGTCTTCCACTGACCATAATGGGATTTTATGTAGCTGGGAAAAAGAGCAGCAAACACTTGTCACAGTGATAGTTCTTGTGGAAAATGGGATTTTTTTAGCTCTAATACATTATTCAAAGTTAATGCTGTGACAGCTTCCTGACTTCTACCTATTTTCTATTGTGGTATGCTTTTGTCTATATAGGTCATGAAAGAAACTAATGTGGTCTTTTTTTCTTCTTTCTTTCATGTGCTTTTTGAATGGAAAACCATGATGGTGCACTTGAACAGTACGGTAAGAAAAGGGAGAGGATTTCTGGTTTCACATTCTTCCTAACTTCAGTAACTTGCTGTCTTTTTCCCTTTGTTATGTACTGTTACGGCTTTGTCTGCACCTGAAAGGCATTCTGCAAACCTCCAGGAGTGATGCACTAGGAATATTTGATTGCAAGTCTGAGATGAAGGTGACCAAGTGTTAGCTCCTTCAGAATGTCCTAAGTTAAAGGAGCTGTTTTTTCCATACTCATTTGCTAAGGAAATCAGAGCAGTTTGAAACCCATTCTTCTATATAACAGCAATACTGTTACATAACCAAACTGCCTGGCTTATCTCTAATGGCCTTCAGGCCAGACAATAAATGTACAAAATAACTCAAATTACACTCTTCTGTCCTGGACCCTTTCAGTTTGTCCCTGAAACTGGAAATTGTGTTGTACAGTGAATCATGATGTTATGGAAGATTTGCTCTTCTACCTAGACGAATGACAAACTTACAGGTGTACTTTAATTCCTGTGAGACTTCAAAGGGCTGCCTGCTTGGAGGCACTTAAAGTCAGACAGCTATCTCAAGGTTCCAAATAAAACTCCTTCTCAGCAGAGAAAAGCTACTGCTGCGGTACTTTTGTTTACTGCTGATTCTTCAGCTTGCGCAGCCTGGAATTTGATTGGTCCATAATCTTACGGTGTATTATTTGGTTATGTTCTAATGGCAGTTGATCAAGTAAAAATGCCAAGTTGATTTAATTTACTTCTCAGACCAGAAGTTGTCACGCAGATTCTTAAAAGCTGTACGTATTTCATAGATTCAGAAAAATCCTTATTTTTCATAAACAACAGTTGTTCAGATGGGACCCCTGAAATGACTATAAAACCATCACCAAGTACAGGTAGTGTCTCTCCACTTGAAGTTTGCTTTGGTGTGGTGGTACAGTGTAAATACCATTGAGCGTTGCAGTCACGCAGCTCTCCTCAGTTATGCCACGTGACCTCTGATGTGCTTGACAGGCTTTAACCATTACAGATGTCAATTTTCCTATCTCTAGGAATATAGCAAACAGATGCTTTTATTCTGTTCTTCAGAATACTGTTATAAATCTGAATTTGCAGAAATACTGTATTTTGTGTATTGCACTGAAGTTGAACTACCAAAACTGTGTGTAACTTAAACTCACTTTTTTCTATTTAAGTTTCTTCTACTGCCACTGCGGGAAGCAAGTCTGGCTTTTAGTCTGACTGTAGTGTTTTTACAAGCAAGACTGGCAAGAATATCTTAGAATTAAAATTGCAAGAAATTTAAATACCCCCTGAGAATTCCAAATCATTAAACATGTTACAGTTACAGAAAGTGTCAAAAGAACATATACAGCTGGTATCTGCAAAGCTTTTTCTTGCGAGGTGCATCTCTTGTTGTATCTGGCCAAGTTACTTTTGAGAATGAGTTTCTACTTAGAAGAAGCTGAGGCAAATACTGTGTGCATCTTCTGTGGAAATAATTCTGGTGAAGCCTTGCTGCTCATAACAGTAGTGGAATTGAAATTGAACTCATGACATTGTTTTTCTCAGTTTAGAGTCTTTTAGATAATACCCATCAAAATAAACTCGTCAGTTTTTCTGATTTGATACTTTCCATTTCTTGTCTCTGTTTTTTCTATCTGTGTACCCACCTGTTGCTAACTGCTCTCCTCTGACGTTTGTTGAATCACTGAGTTTTAAGTAATCACCAAGTCATTTCAACAACTGCAGATGAAGCCCAGGGTAACAGTTTGCTCTGCTTGCTGGCCCTCCTCTTGCAAAGAGAGGGTGTAAGCACTCACAAGGAGATGCTTGCTGAGCTTTTCTTCATCCTCAGCATAAAATGAAAACAGCTTCAGTTCTTCACTTCATCAACTCATTATGTTTTCATTATATTTTTGAGGAGTCTTATTTGAAATAGGGAAATGCTAATTCTCTGCTCAAAAGTAAGCTGTAAATCTGAAGTATCTGACAATGCTAGTCAGATGTTTAATGACTGTTGAGCTATAATTACACAAAATTCTATTTCAGTGACTTTAGATAGTTCCTCTCCGGTCTGAAAGAAGATCCAGAGTAGATTCCTTTACCTTTCCTTCTGAAGAGTAGATCCCACTAAAAGAAAGGTTCAGTTTTTCTCTCTGACATTAAAAATAGTCTCTGTCTCTTCTTGGAATTTTACCCACAACCCTGCCTTCTAGTTTTGTGTGACTACGAAAAAAACTGTAAAAGTACTGCAGGAGATTTTTGTTTCTGTTTAACTTTATTTTTGTTTTCCCTCTTCACAGCACTTTTGGGGGCCAGTTGCCAACTGGGGTCTTCCTGTTGCTGCTATTAATGACATGAAGAAATCACCAGAAATTGTTAGTGGCCGAATGACATTTGGTAAGACGTGAGACAAAGTTCTCATTAGGAAATTGACTCAAGAACACAGTTTCTATCTTTTAAGCAGTGATATATTATTAGTTGTCTGCAAACTTTTGGTCAAAGCAGATGTAGATATCAAATATTTTGTTACATAACTTCAGAGGCTCTTTTAAATTGAGGTACTGAAAAACTTCAGGGCTCTTTTTTGGAAAGCTTTCCACTAATTTGGAAGGGAAGAATGAAGCAGCTCTTGACCCTTAGCAGTTTTCAAGACCAGACTGCCTCCTGAAGTATAACTAACTCTAGTTATCTTATACTATTGCACACACTTCTTCAAAACATATCTCTTTACTCAGTTTTATTCTTTGTATAAAGAACAGTGATCCATTATGGTTAGTGTGAGATTTCAATATTTATCAACACTGACAAAGTGAAGAAATGGTAATGCTTGGTCAGCAGGGTGCAAGAAGCAGCAAAGAAGACTTTAACTCCTTGCAAAGTAATTGTCTATGTTACACTATTGTGACTCTTAATGAGAAGTTATTTTTAAACTAGAAATTTTTTTTAAACCCATAAGCAGCATTTTTCTACCTCTCTTTGGAACATGTATAGTTTTTAGATGTCTGTCTCTGTTCAAATTCTTTTCTAGAATTAGAAATCTTGCTGTTTTAATTTATTAGCTTAAGTTTGGCATTATGTCTCTTCCTTATTTCACTTAATAACTTAATTCGGAGTAATTCTTCTTCCCACAATACCTTTGACTTAATAAATTTTCTAGCCCCATTATCATTAGGTTCTGCTTAGAGTAATTCAGTGCCTGAATCAGCTTCCTTGAGACAGAAGACTAGTTTAAATGGTCTCCAGTACAGCAAAACTATTTTGCAAATAGTGTTTTGGTGGTAGCTGCCTAGCTCAGCAATGTTGAAACACCTTTTTAAATTTTTGCAGGTATACATAATTTGGGGTGTGTACAGAACCTGGGAGATGAAAAAAGAATATTTGTACTTTCAACAAGGCTGTTTTTCTTGAACAATTAATTTAGCAATTTTTTTTCCTTTAAGCCTATCAAAACTTCATAAAACTATGGAATTCTTGGGTTGTAATTTCATGTATTTAAATTTAATTATGGTAGTAGTGTAGATCAAAAGAGTTGTTCATCTTTTGGGAAAGAAAGTAACAAAGCTTCATGTTTCTGAATGTTCATGATTTCCTGGACATTGAAAGCTCCTGATCTTAAAGTCCATTTTAAAATGTTCCCAGAAAGAACTGTATTTAAGTGATTAGTGTCTTTAAAAATATTTTGTCTTAGAAATTGTCAGAATAATGTATAGAAAAATATATAAAAATGAGACTGTGTCTCAGTCTTATTTTCTGGCTGGCATAATTTAGATAATAAACTACAAAGACTTCAATTGCATCACAGGATGGTGTATGAGTAAAGTGAACTTTTATGGAAAGCTGCAGTCATGTAGATTTTCTTGCGTAGCAGAAATCAGCACTGTTTTGTGTTTTCTTGCATTGGGTTCTCAAAGTGGACATGTTTGTAGGGCTGCTGGAAAACTCATAAACAGCAACACATCTTCTTCCTGTCATTACATTTTACTAGTAGGAAAATTATAACTCAACAAAATGCAGATATTTACAGTCTCTTAACAAGATCTATCATCTTTTGCAGCACTGTGTTGTTACTCCTTGGCTTTCATGAGATTTGCCTACAAAGTGCAGCCAAGAAACTGGCTTCTTTTTGCATGCCACTTCACTAATGAAATTGCACAACTTATTCAAGGAGGACGACTGATCAAATACAGGCAAGTCACATTTTTAAATGGGGAAGTCATAAACTGATGGCTCCTGGAATACTCTGTTAGTGATTTTTAACTGTGGTGCAATGCTCTGCATGATTTCTGAACTTGTTTAACTTCATTACCTTTTGCAAACCTGTTAACAAGCTTGTTGTCAGTAGGCAGAACTTTCTACTTTGAACCTTCTGAGGTCTCAACATAGCAGGAAGCCCGTGTGGTCAAGAGAGAGTGGAGACAGGGCCTTCAGCAGCTGCTGGCTATTCTGGGGGTTGTTTTGTCCAGTCTGTTGGTTCATCTGCGTGTGTCCATCTTGGTAACTAATTCCTGAGATGGAAACATCCATAAAACTGTGAAGGAGTTGTATGTGTGAAAGAGAAGTCACCCAAAACCTATCAGAGCTAACTGTTCCATACACGAGGTAGAGCCAACTGAGTGTGCCTGGGGAGCAGATGGCAGTCAGTCTCACACCCTCATTGCATAGCAAGCAGTGCAGACACTGCCCCAAGCAATCCTGGTGAGTCAGGATTATGGCTTTCCTCTCTTCTGCCCCGAGAAATTACTGTGGAGCTATAGAGGATGAAACCTACTGAACTGTAAATTGAAAAATGAGACTGTGCAAGTGAACTTGTCTCTGTGTAAATTACTGACCAGTGTCCTTCATTCATAAAGTTCTACTCTAAGTTCAGAGTTTAATAGCAATTGTATTTCAATATTCACTCTTACAAAAGCTGTTTTCTTTTGGCAGGCTGGAGAAAAAGAACTAAATCATATTACTTGAAAGAAGCCAGGGAATGTATTCATCCTGAATGACAACCAAGGGAAGACATGCCATCTACAGTTGCTGTGACATTTACAGTGGGGATGAAACAGAAACACCTATTATGAATATGACCCATCAAGAGTTCTTCTAATAATTTTTTTATCTTGCCTTTTAAAAAGTACTATTCAGCCAAGTAAACCATTATATTTAAAGTCTTGCTGCCTTACTGATCTTTAATAACTACTCTTTTAATAAAAAGTTAGCCACCCAAATAACAAGCAATATTTGAAAACCAACTTTTTTATCTAACAGTCTACAAAAGTGGCCCATGATGGTTTGACAGAACTCATTTAAAAATCAACATGAACAGAGGTCAGTAAACAGAACTGTAGGTGGTATCTTTATGTATTAATATATTCTTAAAAGCCATTTAACTTGAGTGCATTCATTCCTAATCTGTTGTTTTTGGTTTTGTTGTTTTTTTTAACTTAAGCAGTGGCTTGCTGATCTGCAAGAACAAATATGTAGGTGGGCAGCCAGGAAGTGAGCAGCCATCCCTGTTCCCTCACTGCATGCCTTGTCTCAATAAAGAGACTTCATTAACATTCATTTTTATGTCGCACACTATTTAAAAAGGCTTGGAAAAACAAAAGCATAGCACTGAATGAAGGAAGGCAACAAAGCCTGATACTGTTCTTTAAGAAGTTCTACGTGGATTTTATTTTCTTCCTACTGTTTGAGTTATTCTAGGTGTATGTAATTCTTACACAGGCAAAAACTAAACTTGTGTGGAGTCTCAGATCTGAAAGACACAAAGTGCCTTTCAGTAGTTTTGACTTCATTGTGAGAGTGGTTTTCCTGCATGATCTGTCTGAAAGTTATATTGCTATAAAGATAAAATTGACAAAGAATGTGAGAATCTGTTTCAGACATTTTTCAGTGCAGTGTTTTTGAACAATAAACATGTTCCAAATGGCAATAAAACTCTTGAACACTTGGAAAAGTTTTGTTTTTCATACTGTGATAGCAGACCCAAAAGTGAAATTTTATTATGGAGTCACTTTATTACTGTAATGGCATGAAGCAAAAACAAGCTGAAAAAGGAAATGGTATGTACTGAATTTAGGTAAGTGTCTTCTGGATCCTAATACCTAAAACTAAAAGAATGTATGGGTGCTTAGACTGAATAGTCCTGCTGTGATAGGCAGGGTTGAATTCAGAGCTCTCATGCAACTGTCTTCTAGCAATCAGAGCATCTTCTGTTGTGATGGCAACATTTTTGATGGACATACAAGAAAGAGGCTAATAGGGTATGGCTGCTGGGTGGCTAAAGCTGGTCCTGACTGCTGCTTCTTGCTTTAGAAAATTTATGCATAGAGCTGCCCCATCAGTATTGCTGTCCTGTCACAAAAGTAGTCACCCCCCTCTCCTTATCTCCTGGAATAGAAGCACTGTGAGGCTTCTGTACAAATGAGTAGTGAGACACAAACAGATAAGGACAACTGATTATCTTGGCACCTTCTAGTTTGTTATATGACTTCTGGAGAGACCAATAAGCTACAACTGAGTTTGAACTTCACAGGTGTGAAATGTGTTAGGCTGCTCTTGCATGAAGCTTGCAGTACGGGCTCTACTCTCACCTGCATTGATCACTGTTCATTAGCTCCTGATTTCTTTGGTTCTCTACCCAGAGAATACCATTTTCAAGAGTTTCTTCTCATTTCCCTGGTAGCTACACCATACTTTATTTCCTTCTACCTTTCTCTTTCTTTCCCTTATCCATTCACTATGATGAGGCTCAAATTCTTTTATACTGGACTAGAGCAAGAGTCACTTGCAGGTGGAAAGTGGGCTTTACTTGGCTTTGGTTAGATGTTAAGCCAGGGATGCTTCCTGCAGCCCATACACACTTAAAAAGGGGAAGGGGTGGCAGCAAAGCATTTTTCATGCAACTTGAAGGGACTGAGCCCTCTTTAGGAAGGGAAATCCAGTTTGGGCTGAATTTTCATTGCCTGTCAGTCTGCCTAGTGACAAAAATAGTTAATATGAGCAGAGTGCCACCAACTGGCTTGGGGCTTGTGTCAGTCAAACCATTATTTACCAAGCCATTTACATACCATTTCTTTGTGTAAAGGTGCTGGGAGTGAGGGGATTATTGGAATATTATTAAAAGGAATTATTGCAATAAATAATTGTATGATTAGTCTGCACCCTACCCTGGCATAAAACACTGAAACACACTGGCATATGGCCGTTTTAGGATGGAGCTGCTTGGAATAATCCAAAAAGGGGAAGAATAGCTTAAAGAGGACTGGAGATAATGTATTGTTGAATTTGAATACCTTAATGGTGTTAATGGCTTCCTTTTGTTCTTTTCTTATTCCCCTCAGGTAGCAGCTCTCATGCAAATGGGGCTATGTGAGTCTCACTGATAAATTATAAGTTAAGAGCTCAGAATTTGCCTTTGATTTGTAAGATTGTAGGACTTGTTTGTACTTGCCATTATTCTAAAATACCTACTTGGTTTTTACAGCTTGGTTTAATAACAACTTTCATCTGTAAGATATGTCCTGTCACTAGAAACCTGTGCAGCTCCACTCCCTGTGTGTTTTGCCTCTGTTCCACCACAGTAAGACTGGGAACCATGTGGCCTTTCCTCTCTTGCTGCAGTGGTTACTGCTATAGCAACAGCTGCTGTCTTCTTTCAGGTCTTCAGACAGAAGTTTCTCACCTTTCTGAGCAGGTCCTGCTACACTGCTGGTAAGGAATGCAACACCCTTAGGAATTCAAGTGGGAGAGAGTACCAGCTAAGCTCTCAGTCTGTCTTTCCCCCTTTCTCCCCAGTTTGAGCTGGAGATGTCTTGAGTCACTCTTTAAAGAGACTTAAGACTTACAACTGACTATGGCATCGAAGTAGCTCACAATCTCTTCTGCTGTTGCAAGATTGAGTGTCCTTGATCTGGAAACTCAATGATTTACGATTTAAATGTGGAAATCATTTGGTAGCATGGTAATTACATGACAGAAAGCAATAACCATAATTGTGTGGTTGGAAGAGGAGGAATTACTTGCAAGGATTCTTTAGTGAGTGGAATAACACCGATAGTGAATTTTGTTAAACCTCACATAACTGTCTCATGCTTTCTAATCATTTTAGCCAATGCTGCTATATATCGGTGATGGTTTTTTGTGGGGGTTGTTTTGGAAGTTTTTGGACTTTGTTTTGGGTTTTTTTGTTTTTGTTTTGGCAGGTTTATACTTTTAAGACTTCTATATAAAGTGAATGTTCCCTACTCTAAAACCAGCAGAAAAATCTCTTGGCCACAGTGCTACCAATACAGCCTGCCAGCTCTCAGAGAAAACACACCCATAATAAAATGTAGTTTCCTGTAGCATTGAGGGTTACCTTTTGTTATCTATACAAATCACGATGGTGTCATCTGAGCAAGGACAGCACAGCAGAGAATTGGGTGGGGTGGGGGGTAGGGGGGGAGTCTCAGTAAGTTTAGAGACAGAGAAAGCAGTAAAAAAAGGGAGATTTTTCTCCTTAGGACCAAGACAGGTTTTGACATGGAAATAAAGATCTTAGAAAATACAGTCCTACATTAGGACAGACCAGTCTTTTAACTACTCCAGTGTTTTCCCTAGCTTCTTGCATGAATGCTGCTACAAAGTGTATTATGGTCCAACTAATATGTAGAGCATCAAACTACCAAATACATTTACTTGAATTGTGTGTGTTTCCAGGGTACATGAATCTGTATTACACTGCTACAGGTGCAGACACAAGTTATTTCTTTACATGCCAGTTCTAAGAATGTGAAGGCAGTCAAAAAGAACAGGAATAAAAAAGATGAGACAGACAAGTAATAAAAAAACCTATTAGAGTGATATGTTCATATCACTTAGTCCAAACCCCTTAATGAATACAGTCTGTTTCTTCATGCTTATGTGACAGACATTAAAGTTAGCAGCAGAATATAAAACAGTAATATAGGAAATATTCATAAGCACAGTTACCAGCTCTCCTAGGTTTTCAGCCTGTGTCTCACAGGGTGCATTGGTCCTATCTGCATTTGGGGAAGAACAGTGCTCACTGCCTGATGCAATATGACTGCAGTTCTGCTCCTGTAGACCTGGAGTATTTCTGCTGCCAACTTACACAAAGGCTAAAAAGTTTATTCTGATTGAGCAAGACATTGCTGCAAGTTTTACAATCTCATAAAGTAGAAAAGCAATCAGTCTTTAAAGTTAGGCAATTTCTTTATTAAATGTGGAGAAGTCTGTCTCTCCCCACCCAATCAATCCCATTTTGCCTTTGCAGATCTAATACCTGCCAGTGCATTGTATTTAGTCACTGTGGTAACCACTTAAAAATAACCAATGTCCATGGAATCAACTGAATAGCAACCAGAAGGCAGAAATACTGATTTTCTGCATAACCTGCTCTGAGTGTTATCAGTGAGGTCCTGCTCCTTCCAGATCATCACCTCTCTTTATCACATGGCCTACGCCTGACCATGATACTGCTCTTTTTTCCTCCTTTTCATCCTTTTCCCTTTCTTCCCACCTTCTTTAACAGCAGGTTTCAAGTAACTATGGCAACAAGGCTAGGAATTTTCCGCTTATTCGTTTAATCTGAAATCGGGATCATGTCTTTCTCATTAAGTGAAACTTTGAACTGGTCCAAACCGAGCCTTTGGTGCAAGAGAAGGCAATGTCAGTTATGGCAGCACCTACATGGTGGCTGTATTTGGTCCACTGTGTTATAAAAACATAAAGGTACAAAGTAAGCCACTTAAAATTTGGAAAGTATTTAATAATTTCGAGAGTGTCTAGTACGTAACTTACTCAGGGGAGAACCATTGCTGTAACTTGCTCTAATTGATGTTGATTTATAGGCTGATGGGAATAATTTCATATCATGTTTCTTGTCCTAAGGTATGTATTAACTAAAGGGGTGCCTTCTCAGATGGTATCAAGTGATGTAAATGATACCAGTAGCCTCTTTCAAGAGGAAATGTGGTAGTATGAAACCTTAAAGGTGTCTTCTGACAGGACAAGATATTAATCTCCTCTAGTCTGTCACTGCAGTCTGACTGGATCTCAGATCACAGTTTCAGGACAGAAAGATCTCCAGTTTTTAACTTGTTTCAGTGCTAAGGGAGTAGCAAGATTATCTCAAATGTTCCTGTCTTACAGATTGACATATACCACATCTCCTTGCACCTAGGATGACTTAAAATCCTAAAACAATTGCTGTGTTTGTTCATGGTGAAGCCATGCAAAGCAACGATTACAAGATATTTTTGTACACAACTGATGGGTCACCTACAAGCAAAGCAGAAAGCCAGCAGTGTGGTCAGTAACCTATTTATTACTTTGTGTGTCTCATACTGTAACTTGGTAAACATCAGCATTGGCTGTCAGCCAGATTGTTGTTTGTAACAGGAAGGGGTTCAGAGATTTGGCAGGGTATCCAGCAGTGTATCAGCTGAATACACTGCTGGATACACTCTGAGGGTATGATGCCACACAGAGATGAGCTCACAAGACTGGTACTTTCTTGCATATGTGTTGTTTTGGTCATAGTGAGGCAATAAAGGCTTTTACCTCTCCCTCCAAAGTTTGCAATAGCTCACAGTGTTCCTGTGAATCACACACACACCCGGCTACTAGCAGGTGCCTGCCAAGCACATTGGGAAATAGCTCATCTATGGCTGATTTTTGTGTACCTCAGTTTTCTACATCAGAAAGAGACCTATCAGTGAGGTTATTTTGTGTCACTAGAGAAGTGATGACTGGATCTGGAAAGGTTTGTGTCACAGCAGAAACAATTACTAAGAAGCTGGATGAAGCCACCATGTGGCCTGTGACTTAGGCTGATCTGTGGAAAAATTAGGAGAGATGGATTTCCTGAACTGAGGCATAAGAAAGGGGATACCTTTTTCAGCTTTGGCTTCCTTGTTCCTTGTTTTTGGATCACCACTACTTGTCACTGTCAACAATGCAGGTTTGTTGGGAGATGTTCATAGTTGCATTTTCAGGAGCATGGGATCTTTGCAAAAGATACGAAGGGCATTTGTTCCCCACTGTTAAGCTCCCTTCCCTTCAGAGGCCTTCAGAAGATGCTGCTTTGTGTGAGATGTTTGCACCGTACAGCAGGATTCAGGTGGGGTCTCATCAAGTGGAATAGGCAAGTCCCCAAAGCAGCTCTATGTTTTGTTTTCTACCATGCTCGCAGCAGGTCTCTGTAAGACCATTTGTTTAACATTCCTTATAAGCCCCGACCTTAACCTTTCAGCAGTGTTCATTCAAATATCCCATTTCCAAAGGTAAAGAATGCAAAGATGGGGAGGGATGCAGGACATTAGAGCCCTACATGTGATCAGAGCAATCACAGAACTGTTATTTTTGTGGAATAAGTGCTTACATGTTCAGAGCTGTTAGAGCTATGAGACTGAAGGGTACAGACACTGCTCTATGTACATTAAAAGTATGCCACCAACTGCATCAATTCAGTAAGTTGGCTGAATTCACACATTTTTCAGGAAGGCAACATTACTTAGCAGATATTCTAGTTAGCTTCAAATTTAGATGCAGATACATGCAAACCAGTAAGGTCAAGAAGCAATGAAACTGTAAGCAACCCACTCCATCCCTTATGAATAGAGAAAGGACACCGCCGGCTGCTCGGAACCACACTCCAGGCTCATCCTAGAGCACACGGCACAGGATCGCATCCAGATGGTTCTTGAATATCTCCAGTGAGGGAGCCTACACAACCTCTCGGGACAATCCGTTCCAGTGCTAGGTCACCTGCAGAGTAAAAAAGTTCTTCCCCGCATCCAAGTGGAAATTCCTGTGCATCATTTGAAGAGCCAGGCTCCGCTCGGTGGTGCCAAGCAATAGTGCCAGAGGCAACGGGCAGAAACTGATGCTCAGGAAGTCCCACCCGCANAAGCTGCGGCGGGTGCTGGCCGGACAGGACGACGAGGAGCAGGGACTGACGGCGCAGGTACGGCCCGGCGAGACCCCGCTCTTCCCTCCCCGGTGCAGGGCTCGAGCGGCGCCGGAGCCTCCCCGGGCCGGGGTCCGTGGCTCGGGCGCTGCCGAGCTGCGCGGGCTGCCTTCCCCCGTCCCTGGGCTGCGCACACGCACACCCCGCTTCCCGGGCCTGCCCGAGCGTGTCCGAGCGGGGCAGAGACGGGCAGGCAGAGGAGACCGAAGTTGGCGGCGTGCGCCGAGGGACGAGGGCTGGGGGCAGCGGGCTCTGCCCGGAGGGTGCGTTTTGGCGAATCGCTCTTGTGTGAGGCTTTTGGCTGTGTTGGTGGCTTGGGGTCCGTGGGTTTCTACAAGGTTTTCTTGTGCTTAAGCAGGGAGTTTGGACCAGATAACATACTGTGCTCTCTTCCAACATGACTTGAGTCTGCGAGTCAGTGTAAATTGCTTCTCCATTCCCTTATGCCCTTTAATTTGCAGAAACAAAGGTTTTCTTTACACGAGCATAATTTTGTGTACATTCTGCTGAAGTTACTTTTTGCCCCTTACTCCTTAAGTATGGCTAATTTTTTCTATTTCCTTCTCACTGTCTTCTTCATCGTCAGCAGTTCTTTTTGTTTGGTTTTTTTGTGTGGTTTTTTTTTTTGTTTGTTTGTTTTTTTTTTTTTAACTGGGTTTGAAAACCGTACCTTCCTGAGNTACACAACCTCTCGGGACAATCCGTTCCAGTGCTAGGTCACCTGCAGAGTAAAGAAGTTCTTCCCCGCATCCAAGTGGAAATTCCTGTGCATCATTTGAAGAGCCAGGCTCCGCTCGGTGGTGCCACGCAATAGTGCCAGAGGCAACGGGCAGAAACTGATGCTCATGAAGTCCCACCCGCACGAGGTACCCCAGCACCAGCGTGTCCCAACGCGGTTCTACCGGGGCCCTGTGCACCCGCGGTCCTGTGTTCACCGCAAATCACGCTGCTGTGCGGAAGCCGATTCCGCGGGCGGCGATGCAGCCGCGGTCAGGCTGAACAAGCCCTTCTTCCCTCCCGGCGCCTCTGGCCAGGGCAGCGCCACCCCACGGGGAGCCGGGGCAGCGGCCGGGAGTGCGCAGGCGCGGCCCCGCCCCCGCCGCCTCGCGGCGCGCGTCACTTCCCGGTTGG
>VYXD01008192.1:125768-142066 GCA_013397195.1 Hylia prasina | reverse complement strand
TTTTTTGTTTGTTTGTTTTTTTTTTTTTAACTGTGTTTGAAGACCGTACATTCCTGAGAACTAATCTCTAGGCTGAAGCAAAGCTGAGCATGCTTACAAAGAACCATTTATTCTTTTAGCTCCCTCTTAATTCATGTGACTGCAGGTCAAAGTGCCCCACATCAAGGAATATCTTGCCACTGCTTGCTAATTCCAGGGTGCTGGAGCATGGTGGAGGAGGCTGGAATGTAGCTGGGATCTGAGCTGTGGCTAAAAAACCCTGGGGAACCAGCACAACCTGAGTATAGCTGGCATAATATTAGTTCTAGCAGCTTGCTGCTGGCCATGCTTCGCTTGGTTTTGCACTGAGTTGTCGTTGGTCTTCAAGGTTCATGAATTTGGCCTCTGCCACAGGAAAGCAGCTAAATTGTGTCTGCTGATTCTGGAAGCAGTGAAGAGTCTGTGCCCTTTGACACCAGAACTGGCTGCCAGCATCTGGGAGGGATGCGTCACCTTCTGCTCTTCTCAGGATTAGCAAAGAAATACTTACATTTCAGTTAATCTCAGTTCAGTTACAAGAGAATTGATTGTTCTGCTATCACCAGGCGTGTTTCACACAAGGCACATGATAGTGACATAGAGTTTTCCTTTACTTGATGCTGTGATAGTTGTTTTAAGGTGGCAATCAGTAGATAAATGCCTACATATTTAATGCTTTTGTATTCGAGTTTTATATCCTGAGGAGAGAACTGAGCTAAGAATGTGTTTAATTTGTTAAATGTCAGTAATTAAACTATGTAGGATTTCACTATTGCATGTAGTGATACTGTTACAGCCAGAGAAAACTTTAAATAAGAAAAATCTGTCTATCCTTAAAGCCTGTCTGATACATGATAGGAGAAAACTTATAAAGTGTTTGGTGCAGTGCAAAGGAGCTTCATGTATCAGAGATGAACCAGAAAGATCTTTGAAATAAATAAATACTCCTTGGCTTTAAAAAAGTCAAGTGTTTAGGTCAGGCAATTTCTCAGCTGTATTTTTCTCTCAAGGTAGCAATGTGCTTGTAGGACAGTGGAAGTCAAGCCTCTTTTTGGAGGGGATATTCATACGTGACATTCACTAAAGCTAGAGCTGAGTGGTGCTGACTGTTGTTAACGTGTGTGTATTAGAAAAAAAAGTATGTGCACCCATGCAGAGAGGAGCATTTGGTAAGAGGTGGGGCTGTGAAAGAAAGTGTGAGGTTATGCACTGCGTGTGTAAAATCTTCAGCTGTTTTCATGATCCTTCTGGGGACGAGTCATGTGTTTGGCTGAAAACAAAGGCCCTCTCTTTGGAATATCTGATAGTTGTGTAACAGCCATCATATGGTTCGTGTCCATAGATATCTCTGTATTCTTTCCCTTGATTTTTGCAGAACTACTGTCATGAAGTCACACGTCATTCCTGCTAAGTAGAAGACAAGTCTATAATGAAAGAACTGTGTGATGATTCAGTGAAGTCTTTCTGTACTTTCTAAACTCTTCAGATAACCAGCTGTTGTTTCTTGCTGCAATTAGATCCATTATTCTAAATCTATTAAAATAAATAATAAAGTAATTCATTGCCA
Organism: Hylia prasina; assembly: GCA_013397195.1. NCBI lineage: Eukaryota > Metazoa > Chordata > Aves > Passeriformes > Sylviidae > Hylia > Hylia prasina. The sequence continues at coordinate 140,481 of VYXD01008192.1, read as the reverse complement.
AAAAGATCAATAATAAATAATTATAGCAGTGTAATGATGTTTTCAGGGTACCGTTATGCTGTTTAGTTTTATCAACACCAAAACTAATGTAAAATCAGTCCATGTGACATATTGCATGTGGCATGACAGGTGACAGCTGCTTAAAGCACTCAACAAGATTTCAACAAAGAGGAATAGACCGGGTGTTTCTTATATTTTCATAAGAAATTTTATATTACATTTCTTATATTTAATTTCTTGTATTTTACTCCCAACTGCTGAGAGAAATACATATAAGGAGGCCTGTTAGGGAAAGATGAGGATATATCTCTATAAATACTAACTATGGCTTAGAAACTCAATTCTAGAAATTTACTCAATGTTTCTTTGAATTTTCTCCATTACTTGTGTATTTACCATCGAGAAAAGATGTAATTGTTAGCTTCTGGAATAGTAAAATAAAGTGGTTCTGTTTATCTGTTTGCCCACATGGAAAATGTTATAAGATCATTAATATATGAGGGGAACCTAGGTGGATGTTCAGAGCCACAGGAAATACTTTTGTGGATTTTCATTCGTATTGTTTGTTGTGTGTCCATTGCAATGATGCTGTTACCGACACTTGCAACTTGTGTATCAGGCTATTGCAAGTTTCAGTTCCTTATGGTTCAGAAAGTCTCCATTCCAGATTCCATTTTCCAATTAGGGTTTCATCCTGATTTTTGGATGTTTTGGTCGTTTCTTTCATATACAATTAGCTTGAACTGGCCTGTGAATTAAAAGCTTTGCTTCTTGCCCAGGAGTCTGGCATGAAAGTTCAGCAATAGAAGACTAAGGGTTTCCTTTTGTTGATTTCAGTTTAATCTTTCTTTTACTTGTTAGAAACAAGCTGATAAGCAGTATAGCAAGAAGGGTAGTTTTACAGGAGCTCCCTTGCCACCGCTGTTGTGTAGTTCTCCACACAAACTACAGATGTGGAACATGCCTGGCAATTTTTCAGTCTCCTAAGTAAAAGCTTTTGCTAATGCAAATACCATAGACTGCAGGACAACTCTTTTTATCTGAAATCTGGGATTAACTGTATCATTTATGTCAGACGCACAAAAAGAATATTTAGCACCTTTGTGTTGTTTCCTGCTTTTGTTGTAAGGGCAGCTTAGACTTCCTTTTTCTTAGGGTTCATAGTATGAGAACCTAAGCTGTTACCTCAGGGTGTCTCATGGTCCCTAGTATGGAAATTACTGCCTGCAGCACGTGTGGCAGGATACATGCAGTGGAAGAACCTCAGCTTCTAGAGTGAGCCTGGCATTGTAGCACAAGCTGCTGTCTGTGGTTTATGCAGCTGAACACATGTCTGTACAGATACACATATCTGTAACTCAACTTTTGCAGCAAGGTGCTTCTCTGCAGTGTTGAAAAAGGCATCTTGGAAAGCCAATTAGTTCCACTGCTTCCATGAAACTCAAAAAGTATAAATTGTAGAATATCCTGACTTGGAAGGGACCCACAAGGACCACTAAGTCCAGTTCCTGGCTCGGCACAGAACCATCCTCAAGAGTCACACCATGTGCCCAAGAACATTGTCCAAATGCTTATTGAACTCTGTCAGGCTGGTGCTGTGACAACTGCCCTGGGGAGCCTCGTCCAGTGCCCAACCACCCTCTGGGTATAAAACCTTTTCCTAATACCCAGCCTAAACTTCCTTTCACAGCTTCAGCTGTTTCCTCATGTTGTGTCCCTGGTCACCACAGGGAAGTGATCAGTGTCTGCCCCTCTGCTTCCTCTCATGAGGAAGCTGTAGACTGCAGTGAGGTCTCCCCTCAGTCCCCTTGGGTATTAGAAAGAAAAATGCATTACCAGATCACTAGTTTCAGGATTTCAAACACTGCACTGAATAGGTTCAGCTTGACAACAGAAATGGTGACATCAGTGGGAATGGTTGGAAGGATGAGCCTTCGTTTTAATACCATTTAATGCATTTATTTTATTATTACACCGAATGCTCTGGCAGCCCTCCTGCCACAGCTTATCTTCCTGTAGTTCATGTGCAAATATTGTCAAACGGTTTTTAAGAGTTAAATCCATAAAATGTATCAAACTTTTTGGGGTTATTGTATTTTTTGCTCCAAGCCTTTGTGCGGTTCTCTTATTTCTTGTGCTTAGGTTTTGAGGGTTTTTTTTCAGTTCTTAACTGTTAGGGATTTCAATGAAGATAAAGCTGTTTTCAAATTTATTTGAAGAATGAAATCTCCTGGTAGTCACTTCAGGAGCACTGTCAGATAATAAGATTAGAGGAGCAGTAAGTGGCTGCAATGAGCCTGATCACCTGAATAAAGGATTTATCTTCATCCTTTCCTTGTTTTCTAGGCATTCTGAAAGGTGTATGTTGAATTTACTGATATTATTGGCCTATCTACACTTCATTTCTAAACACAGATGGAAAGGATTTTTCTCTCTTTTTTTTTTTGATCCATGTGTGTACTTGTGATTAGTTGCATGAATAGGTGTAACTAAAGGCATGATTGAAATGGGTATCTTCAGCTGTGTGCTACCAGCTGTTCCTACTCTTCTTATAAATGCAGGCATTCAGCACTCTGACTATCGAATATGATGTAAAATACTAAACCATTGTTCAGTTACTGTTTTTGTCTGTTTCTTTAATGCATACATAAGGATAAAGTATTGGACCTAACAAGGTAAGCTGCGTCTGACCTTTGGAAAGTTCTGTCATCACAGCACCTTTATGTGTGTGTGCATGTGGCAGTTTTTTATTCAACTAGATACAGATTCTTCATTTTTGCAGATGTGAAATTGTTCTAAGCAGTAACAAAATTTCCTTGGTGAGAAATTTCTCAAGATATAAGGAGAAATATCATACTCATTGGCTGGGGAAGGTCTGTCATATATATTTGGTTAATAACACTTGATTAAAATATCTGTTGACTAGATAACAGGAGAGCGAGTTTGCCTGTGACATCTGAACAAATAAGAAAGTTGGTTTTGTAAAGTAATTTTATGTAAGCTGAAGCAACACTTCACTTACTAGAACAGAAAGTACATTTAATTGTAGTGACCTGGAGTAAGATGAAATGCATTGTTCTTTCAGTGTGGGTGGAGATGAGCTGAGCATATCTAACAAATCACTTCTGCTGAAAGGGGCCTTTCTGCCAGATACATGGCCCTGCCTCTTTCCTTACATCAGCCCTGCTGCTTTTCTGACAGCTTGCAGAGCTGGCTTGGCTTACTAGCCAAGTCATCAGAATGGAAGCAACACTAATTCTGTTCTTGTGTCAGGAGTTGTGAGGTAGCTCAGCTCATTAGGTTCTGGAGTCACTCTGGAGAAGCGGGAAGTGAAATATTCCCTTTCAGCAAGTTAGCTTAGTCTGATGAGACAAACGGTGTTAATCTGCCTACATCTTCAGGAAGGTGATTGGAACAGTAATTGGAGTTGTAATGCTTGCAGTGGATACTGGCATTAATATGTACAAAGGATCCTCTCCAGTAACAGGAAAAGGTGGTAATGTCTATAGGAACCTACAGTGTTGTACAAATGGATTAATTCCTCTGCAAATTGCTGGAAGGTCCATTCATTCTTTTGATTTGGTACAATTGTGACTGTTCTCAATTGTGTGGTGATAAAAAATCTGTTTGAAAGTGAAGCAGCATTGCTTGCATGCCAGAATATACCTTCATGTGTTTTGTCTTTGTAAATATGTTTCCATGTGTTCCATATTGATAATATGATTTTGTAATATGAAAGAATTAATACACAAGCAACTGTTAAGCAATGTAAAATAATTATTTCCGGCTACAAATGGTTTTGTTTGAAATTAAGGACTTCAGTGGTAAAGGAAGAGATGTCCTTTAGATTGTTCTAAACTGGGTTTGTAATATCCTCTTTTTCCTCTGTTCTTATTAAGGTCCTTGATGCCTCAACACTCAGCTTTGGTACTCGAGTCAGATGGTTTGCCATATGCTTTGTTGCTGGCATTTTGTGTTCTTTTCTTGTAAGTAAAGCTGTTTTTTTCCTTGTGCTTTATTACTGTTCTACAGTTGAACCTCTTTCGTATTCTGGCTTTATGTGTGATTCCGTGTTTTCTTTATCCTGTATTTTAAATTTTGTATGTGTTTATTTAAGTGGACATTAAATGTATGATTGGCTGTTGATCTCTAAATTATGATTTTGGCAATTTTTCTTTCGGTTACAGAAGAGAGCATTTTTACTGTAGCATAATACATTTTCTTAGTAAAAGGTTTGAACACTGACAAAATATGTTCTGTTTTTGTAACTTATGTATTAGGAAAGAAGTGTGTACCCATCTTATTTTTATTCTCTCCAATAAAAGGAAAAAAGAGGGGGAAAGCTTGAAAAGTTTTTAAAAGCTGAAGAAACCACAAGTGTAGGATATCACACTCAACAAATCAATAGGTGACGACTGTGATTGTGTGTTGACACTTGAAAAACCTGCTGCACTCCTGGTGGTTTTACAGTCAGCACATCATTTGTTCATTCCTGAACTTTAGGGGCTGGCAGGAGTCTGCAGCCTGCAGTTAAGAGTTGAGGTCTATTAATTGCTTGGCTCTGTCAAAATCTGACACAAGTAACTTGCACTAGAAGGCAGTTTTTCAGCTGCATGGCAACTCCCAGAAGCAGCTGAAAAAACATTGGGGAAGTCCTCCCCTTTTCTTCCTTCTCTCTTTTCTTTCCTTTCCTCCCCCTTTCCCCCCTCCCTCTTTCTTCCTCCCTTTTTTCCTTTCTTTTCACCACAGATTTCCGCTGACATTGCAATTGAGTAAAATGCAGTTGCTTCTATGTTTGGTTGGATTTTTTCAGGACACAGTGTGCAAGATCACGGTTTGTTTTGCTTCTAATGGAGGCTCTATTTAGGCTCTCACAGGCTGAGAAAGTTGGTTTGTACAGCCTGGGGAAGAGAAGGTTGCATGGAGACCTCATAGTAGCCTTCCAGTATCTGAAGGAGGCCTACAGGGAAGCCAGGAAGGAGCTCTTGGTTAGGAGCTGTAGTGACAGCACAAGAAGTAATGGGTACAAATTGACAGCAGGATTATTTAGGTTAGATATTAGGAAGAAATTCTTTATTATGAGGCACTAGAACAGGTTGTCCAGAGAAGTTGTGGGTGCCCCATCCCTGTCACTGTTCAAAGCCAGGCTGAATGGGGCTTTGAGCAGCCTGGTCTAGTGGGAGGTGCCCCTGCCCATGGCAGTGGCAGTTGGATCTAGGTGATCTTTAAGGTCCCTTTTCTATGATTCCTTTTCTATGATCGTCATAGGGAGCTGTGATCAGCAGAAGGCTTTGGATTTTAAGTTCAGTTGAAAGAAGAGGTATCTGGAAGTAAGAGCTCTAAAATGTTTCTATTCAGCCTCTGTGTGTATTTAGGCTGCAAGTCCAAATGATTGATTGGAGGAGAAAGGAGATGGTGAATATTAGTGTAGCTTTATGACATTTTATCTTGTGTGCAGAGGTGTAGGATGTACAGTGGGGCATTGTAACAAAAGTGAAAGTGTTGTGAAATAGGATATAAACATTACAAATAAATGTGTTCAGTAATATAAACCATCATTGCCTAGTTGTGAAAATATCTAGGAATCCAGTGAACCAACACATTGTTTGCCAGCAGGTGGCAATAGAAGTGTGCTCTGCTAGTGTGTGTCAGAATTATGTTCTTCGTAGTATGAAGTTGTATTTACAGACTATAAGAATTAACTAATTGAAAACATACCAATAACCTGTCTTTTATAGGGAACAGCATTGCTATGGCTCCCAAAGGGGATCAAGCTTTTTGCAGTGTTCTACACCTTGGGAAATATTGCTGCACTCGCCAGGTATGATTTCTTAGTTATTGGTTATAGAAAAGTCCCCTCTTTTTTAGCTGCATTTCCATTTGCTTTTACTCTGGAGTGCTGCCTATGTTGTGTGTAAACAGCATTGTTTTATACTGAATGCTGATAACAAAAACTTGTTTGTTTTACAGTTTTGTTGTTTATCAGTTACCTTACACACCTGTTTGTGGACACATCACAACTGCTATCTGAAGTATGAATCTGCCAAGTACAGAAGTACCTCAGCTTCAGGAGCAAACTGGTAGTCTGCTCTCTGTGTGGATACTTTGTTAGGAGCTTTTTGCTTTTAACAGAGAGATGATCCTGTTTCCAAGAAAACTTCCAAAAAGGAAACATCCAGGAAATCCTTGTTTTGACTGTAAGGCTGAAGGCAGAATCTCAAATTTACTCATAGTGTATTTTTAAACTCCGGGATTCTTTGAAGTGTTCCACCTAACAGTTAGTCCTAAAAGATTTGCAGAAGGGGGCCTCTTAAGATTGAAAACTTTCCTTTCACAGTCGAAAGATACATAAGAAACAACTTAATGTCCATAAGTTGTTTTCAGTTTGTTTGTCCTCTTTCTCTTATTATCTTAGTGTAGCTGAGGCATGGTCATGGGACTCAAACCCTGTGGAGTTGGGTCTTGACTTTCATGGAGTCTGACTTTAGTAAAGTAACTTAACTTTTGAGTCAAAGCATTGTTAATGTGTTAGAACTCAGGTAATGTGACATTAACATTTGAGAAACAAATGTCTCCTCAACAAATTTATTAGGAGACAGTAGTGTCTATACTGACATTGAGTCTCAATTAGTAGAACTGTTCCATCTCATAAAAACAGGACAGAAAGTTAATACTGGAGATCAGCAAAGCTAAGTGTCTGCTTTTCTCTCCCTTATCTTACTGTTTTATTCTTTGTTGTTGGTTTGGGATGAGGTTTTTTGGTTGTGTTGTTTTTACCTGGTACTTTGAGTGTGTTTTCATTTCTTCAAATTAAATGAGCATTTTAGAAACTTAGTACTAATCAAGTTTAATTGAGTTAAGAGGAAAGTTTTTACAGACTAGTATTCCTTTCAGGAGAATGCTGAAAAACTTTAGTCCGCACTCCAGCTAAAATTAGAAGGAAAAAGAGGCTCATTTTTCCTTCCATAGTCCTTTTGGATATAAAAAAACCCAGGCAACTGTGTTCTAAGGACAGCAGGAGATGACAAGGATGTCCCAAATTGACAAGCAGATTTAAACTATTCTAGGCTTGTTTTGCAAGTCTCTATTTAAACCAAAATGCAGTTAGCACTCTTACTAGCCTGTTTAGTCCCCTCTAGCTTGTTTTTACTATCGTTTTCTAACCATGAACGTGAAACCAATGATACTTACTTGATTATTGTCAGGGATGGTGAGTGTGTCTCCTACAGAATGGTGTATCTAAAAGAATTACTCTGTTTAACTGGAGGGTGTCTAGAATTTTTTCCCAGCCTTTCTTTCAGCTCTGTATGGAATCTCTTCTCGTCTCTGTAGCTGCTCTTGTGATGTTGGTCTTCTCAATATGAATCAAATTACAAACAATGCATTTTGCTTTGTCTTTTTTCTGCCTGTTTTATGTGGCCAAAACTTAACTCCTTTTTACCACTGTATTTTCCTCATCCTTATCCTTCCACTAGCTAACTAATATTTTCTAGTTCTTCACATCCCCTTTTTTTTGTCTTAATTTAATTTTATGGTTCAACAGACAAGATGAAAAATACTGAGAAAAAAATTAGTTTGGATTGCAGTGAATTTAAAACTATTCTTTTTTATTGAATTGTGAAAGCTTCTTTCCACTTAATATGAACATTTGAGGTCTGTCTACATAAGATTAAAAAACGCAAAGGAGATACATGTGCAAAGTTGCTGGTAGGAGAACATTTGGATGTGGAAGATTGAGTTTTATTTACTGCATGGAATGTGGATGCCCATATTTCTTTTTTCATAGAAGGCTTATGATTGGTTTCAGGAGGAAGCTCTATCAAACTCTTTGCTGCTTCATTTAATATAAAAATGAATGACTAGAAAAGGAGTTAGACTAGGTTTTCTGCTCTGTAGTAAAGCATTCAGACCACCACAAGATTACAGGCATTTTAACTCTCTCATTAAATTGTTGTGTTTTCTACAAAGCAGAATGACAAGCAAGAGACTCATCTCAAATATTTGAAGCCAGAGAATTACTCCTGAGGTTGTGAGCTCTTAGTTCAGATGGCATTTCTTTGCATAAAGCGGTACAGCATGTGGTGTTGCTGATGGTTTTCATTCTCCCTTCAAGTTAACTACAGAGTACAAAAAAGCAGGAGGATGAATACAAACTACTGAACTTTTTTCTGCCTTTTTGTTTGCTGAGTTTGACTAAAAGAGGTAGAGCTTCCCTGTAATCTTGATTGTAGCTGCTGGCATTGTGCCTGGGTAAAAAAAATATATTGTTAAACAAAAATTTTCTACAGCAGGTTGGTCTTTGTAATCTTGACTTTATTTTGGTAATTCGGTTATAACAACTTCAACACAAAATTCACTAGACTTCAACTTGATAACTCTGCTATACTTATAATGTTTTGTTTTGGTAATGTAAAAAGCTCCAACCACTATATTTGTTCCCATTATCTTTCCTGAAATCTTGGATATGATTTATCATTTACTTCTGCAGCTGAGTTTTCTATTTTTTTTTTCTGTCACGGTGCTTACCATCTTAAAATAGCAATCAAAACATCTTTGACCACCCACCCGTCTCTAAATTCGTGTAGAGTTACTTATAGTCATTGTTCAATCTCCCCCCATTTTGTATCTCTTAACTTGATTTAAATTTAACTGTAACTGCACTGCTTTCTTAATTGTCTTTATTTATAAATGGCATTCAGCACCATCAAACAGAGTATTAGTGGAAATGTGTGTTCTTCTCATGAAAACGGATTTGCTTCTGTGCTCTTCTGTTATTCCTTAGGTATATCCTTGTCACACTCTGTCCTCTCTTTATCTCAATATAAGTGTTCTTGTATTTTCCTGTTACTTTTTTTTCACTGTGGTAATATTTTGGAAAGAATTTCGTGACCAAGGGTGACTCATAAACTGTTTCCAGGGCTAAATTCATAGAGTATTTCACCTTCTGTTCTACTGAGTCTCTGTTGCTAAGCACTGAAATATCTTTTTTTAAAGACTTTGTAGTCATCTGTCTGTTGGAAAACTGTTTAATTACCTACTGTCTTTCAGAAAGAGTTATTTGAAAGTGATTTACAATTTGTTTTGATTTCTTCTCTCCCATTAGTACATGTTTCTTGATGGGGCCACTGAAGCAACTGAAAGCAATGTTTGATCCAAAACGATTAATAGCTACGATTGTGATGTTGGTAAATATACTATCTTTGTTTTCTTTTATTTTATATTTTCTTTAGCCTCAAAGCTAAATTTCATGCTTTTCTAAAGGGAGGGTATTTCTCAGTCTGCCTCTTCCTTCTGCAGAGAAATGACAGTCAAGCTGTTAAGCTCTTTATGTCCCAAAGATCATCTAGCTCTTTTCTATGAACATATGTTTTTTGTTGTTTATGATTTTTTAATTAATCATTTGGAATAAAATGTTCCTTACAAAATATTTCTTAGTAAATGCTAATAGCAGGTTAATTTTTTTATGTATATTTTCTTCAAGAACAAGGGAAGAGACTCTTTTAGCTACTGTGAAAAGTCAGTGGCCACCAAGTGTAGCTTGACAGTTGTTTTTTGGCTGCAGCTTGGTCTGTAAAGGTCAGTGGTTCAGCACTTTCAAAGCAATGGAGAAAATTAATTTATTTCACCAAAGTCTGGGAAGCCACATGTTCAGCTTTGAGATTCTCCATTGTGAGATCCCTGGCTCCTTTACTTCCATGACCATCATTTCTTCTTCCAGGACGATGGAAAAAACCTTCTCCCTAGTATCAGAATTCCTATCCCAAATCTCTATATTAGGTAGTTAAAACAACTTTCTCCGCTTGCTGCTTCTCTGTTTAATACTTCTCTCTCTTGTTCCTACTGATTGGTTTCAGCTTTTATTTTTGAAATGTTGTTGGCTTTCCTATTCTCCCTATCATATAACTTGTTTTTCTAGTTTAGTGGGTAAGAAAGTCTTCATAAATTCTTTCTGGATGGCTGTCAAATGGAGGTTGCATGTTCCTCCTTTCTCACACCCACATGAAAAGATAGTTATAATCTCTTTTGAGAAGCTTACGTTTGTCCCTGTCTTTTGGGGAAGTCACTTGATCAGTGCTTGGACTCCAGACTTTGTTCAAGAGGTTTGTTCTGTTTGAGTGTTTTTGTTTTGTTCTGTCATTATTTTCAACTCATACCAAGTTACAAGTTGTAGGAATGTAACATTTTGTAGGTGTGAATTAAAAACGTCCAAGAATATCTCCAGTTCTCCTGGAGTCTGTATGTGCTGAGCATGAATCCTCCAACACTTTGCAGCTGTGGGCTTTTTCCAATGAAACTGAGAGCCCAAGCCAGACTCTTAAAACAGCAGGCACAAAAATCATTTTGCCCTGATGATCCTGTCATCCACTGTGCTCAGACATGATGACAAAGAAAATAACTCGCTTTGAAGGCTGTAAAAACTAAACACATCAGGGAAATGGAAAGAGAACAGAGAGCAGAGTAAACACCACAGACCTACCTGTGCAGAGGGGCTACCAGCAAAGTTGGGAAAATGAGAATGACAGGTTTCATCTAATAGTGAACGTGAATAGTGGATGAGAGCTAAGACTTTTAGGTTGAAAGTTTCAGTAAAACAGAGAAGGTGAATTTAAAGTTTTGAAAACTTTGGGTGAATTTGACTGTTTTAATCCCCATCCTTACACAAAGCTAGAATTGTAGGCAATTCAGGAGTCACAAACATGTTTGGAAAATTTCAAGAGGGTGTTACTTTTTTTCCTTTCAATAAAATACCAACAAATCTTTTTCAAGTGAAAATTGATTTGTAGTTTTGTTCTGTTTTGTACTATGTGTAATGAAAAATGGAGGAAGCCAGATAAGATCTAGTGGAAAAGTTCTTAAGTGATGATTAAGCTTGCACAAATGGTGTGATTATTTGGCACAGTAAACCATATCATTGTAATGTTCCATCCAAAGTGTTTAAGTACCTCAAACAAAGCTTCATGTGAGCTTTTTCATTGTACCTGAGGCAGCTGCTCCCTAGTGGATGACTCTTCATTAGTCAGAAGATGAAAAAGCACTGGCAGATGAGGCATAGCCTGTATCTGCCAGATCCTGTAATGGAGAATGGATTGTAATGGTTTTTAATAAAGGGTTGTTTGTAGCATGCACACAACCTTTCTTATCAGAGACAGGTGTTAGGAATACCAGGTTCAAAATGATGGTATATACTGGAATAAGAGAGTAGCAGTCACCAGACTTCTTGATTCCTTTCCATAATGCTTTATTACCTAAGCCCGCCTCTTAATAGAACCAGCACATAAGGGTGCACACCCCAGCTTATACTCCTGATTCCTCAAGTCAACTCCTGCCTTGTCTTCCTTTCAAGACTTGTCCCAGCCCTTCTGGCCATGCATACCTCATACTGTACTTTGAAAAACACCATGGAGTTCATAATGCAGTCCCTGTGCAACAGCCTTTGGCACTGCTTGTGTCATAAAGTCAAATGCTGACTGCCCATGGAAAACATGGAAATGGTTACTGTACTTGCTTCATTGTGTATTTGACTATTCATTCTTTTTTTTCTTTGTCTCTCCTCACCCCAGCTTTGCCTAATATTGACTCTGTGTGCTGTATTCTGGGTAAGTGACAATACTTTCTTTTCTAAAAAGCAATCTCAGTTGGTTAGTTTATTAATTGTATTGTAGCTTTCAGAGACAGTTCAGTGTTGGAGGAAAGGTGAACTCCTGTGTGATGTTGTTGTTGGCTGCAGTTGAGCTTAGGTGGAGTGATGAGCCTGCTGGCTGTAAAGCAAATGAATCCTTCCACCTGCATGTGATGTAGATGAGAATGCAAAATCTAGAGCATCAGGTTCAGTCTGCAGATCTCTAGAATAAGAAAAGCAAGTTCAAATACTGTTTTGTTTCAGTGATGCATACTTATGTCAGAAAATATCTGAGAGTGTATAGCTGCCTTTAGAAGCCATGGAATATTAAGCTGGTTAAGACTACAGGAAAAAAACAGAAGTATCTTCAAGCATCTTGGTTGAAAACTAATTGTAGTTGCATTCCATAGAAGTATGTCACCGGAATGAACTTCCATATTTGCAGAAGTACAGTGACATGAGTGTTAACACTGATGATGTTAGGTGTTTCCAAAGCTAGAAAAGGTTACATAGCATGATGGTAATGGAGTGATGGATAAAATGAATGGAGAGTTGTTGGGAAAGAAATAGCAAATTGAGACAAGGAAATTTAGGCATTGTCAACTCAATTCTTGATTGAACAGTCTGTGTCAATTGTTTGCAGTGTGGACTGGTGTGGTGCAAAATGAACTAACCTGCAGTATTTGCTTTATTTTTGCTTAGTGGAACAAAAAAGGTTTGGCGATGTTATTCTGCATGTTGCAGTTCTTGGCAATGACCTGGTAAGATTCTTAAAATTTCTCTTAATTTCTTCTCCCTGCCCCTACACCCGCATGATTATAAACCTATATATATATGACTCAGATATAAGTGTGCCCAAATGCTAGCCTCAATCTGTTTTCCTCAGCTAGGTTGTGTAACTAGCAAAATCTATATTCGATCATCTTGCAAAAATGGTAATTTGAAGTATATTCTGCAACGTGTGAACTTATCTGAAGCCTCGTGAAAGGAATCTATATGCAAAAAAAAATGTCATGCTTCTTCTGTGTTGTAGAAGTAACAGGATAATCTCCTCTCTTTTGAATTCTAACTATTTTTTCATTTTTGAAGTGAAAGAAACTGAAAAACACTTTCATAGCATACGTCCTGCCCCGGGAATATACTGGGTAGAGTGGGTGGATGTGAGAGGGTGAATTGAGTGCAGCAGGTGCTGTGATGACCATGAGTGCACTCAGGGACTGGGTTTGGCAGTGTGTGAGTGCAGTCAGGTGAATGCTTGCAAGCTGGGCAGAAGTTCTGGAAGTTACTGCTTTTTCCACAGAGATACACACTTTGTGTCTTGTCCCAGGTGAATTACTTGCTGCTCTCTTTCAGGCAACCCAGGGTGACCACAGTTCTTGTTTGAGCTTGCCCTGAATATGCAGAGTCTGTACTGAACTTGGGTCTGAGGACAAGGACCCATTTGTTCAGGACAAGGATGTTGGGTCTGGTGCTAGATAGAGGGAAGACACTCCCTCCGACTGTGCTCCGTGTGTTTGCAGCAGACAGTTCACATTTGTTAAGAGTCCTGGGGTTTGATCAGGCTGGGCATGGGAACAGAACTCTGCCTGTGGAGGCTTGTGAGAAGCAAGTTTCAGAGAATAATAGAATTGTCAGCTGTCTGAGTGTCACAATTGTGGATTATTCATCCTATAGCATGTATCTGTATTTAGTTACATAAACAATGTGATTAGGTGTATATTTGCATAGTAATTTAGATTGTTTTTTAAACTGGAAAAAGTTCTCTCTATCATCTTGAATACAGTTTTCCCAAAAATCTCTATTCCTTTTGGATTTGGCATTAATAAGTCGGATTTTTTAAGGTCATGTGCAATAGAAGTTATTAACTACATTATTAGAAAAGGAAAAAAACCCAACCAAAAAAAAAAGAAAAAGTAAACCACCAAATCCTGTCACTAGTTCTTGTCCAAATATGTCATCTTTTCTCAGGTAAGCATTAAATTGAATACGTAATCTTGTTTAAAATTTTGTTAAAACAGGTTGCTTTTATTAATGCTGGGCTAAACTGAAAAGATTTGGTTCTAGGAGAGACATGAACACTCTGCAAATACATTTTTTTTTCTTTTTTTTTAGGTATAGTCTGTCTTACATTCCTTTTGCAAGGTGAGTCTGTATAATAATTTCCATCTTAGCAAAAGCCAGTTACCTTTATGCTGGAGAGGAGCAAAAAGTCCTTTACATGTGTGGAAAAATACAACATCCTTCCTTTTCTTTTAATTTTTAGAAAATGGCATAGATGAACTTAAAAGTCATGCTTAATATAAGCTCTAAATAGAAATACAATACATAGTAATTATCTTTAATAAATTTCTCTCCAATTTCCACCACTGAAAATTAATCAAGGTGTTGTTTAAATAACGTCTCCAATGATTTAACAATACAGTGATGAAATAGTGACTTCTCTGGTACTAAAATTAAGGTACCTGAGATCCTTTAAAGTATCTGAGGTTCTAGTTAAATGCAAACAAACAACATAGTGGCAGCTTCTGTTTCTATTTCTGAATTCTTCCCTCATTTTTAGGAGGGGCAAATGCAACACTTTATTTTCGTTCTGGCCAACTCCTCTCTTTTCTTTCATTCTTCTGTCTATAAAAAGGGAATGAAAACAAACAAAACACATAGTGAAAACACATGCAAACAATCTGTAAGAATCTGTTTTTTCTATGATTCATATAAAATGCAGTTTGGTCTTCCTGACAGTGGGGTTTTTAAAAAAAATTAAGCACTTCCCTATCATTTAATGAGGTTTGCTGTAGTAGAGGTGTGGGGGAAAAAGAATACAAAGTATTGTCTATCCCTTTCATCTGGTAGTTTCCTGTAACATTGCCAAAAAATATGTACTGTTTTTTTAAAGCTTCAGGTTTCATCTGGGAAGGATTTTTTTCAAGATAGTTGTTGATAATTATAGTGAATAAAATAACTGAACTCAGGTTTCAAACTGTCATTTTACTATTTCTGACAACTCAGGCTAACCCAGTCTAAACTAGTATTCTGAATTTTTATAGTTTCAGTGGGCATGAGACAGGCTCAGTAGGTTCATTCCTTTTTTTTTTT
>VYXD01008192.1:43880-121053 GCA_013397195.1 Hylia prasina | reverse complement strand
TGCACCGAGTGGCTGCGCGGCGTGGAGAGCGCGGCCGGCCGCGACCACCCCGACCGGCTGGAGACGCTGCCGCACTTGGGCACCCTCTGAGCCCCGCCGGGACCGGGGAGCGGCACGGCGGGGGCTGCCGGAGCGGTCGGACCGGGGGGAGGTGGGGCCGCCATCCGCGATGTCGCGTTCCGTGTGATGTTGTCGGCGCCCTGGCAGCGCGGGCGGGTGGCGGCAGGGGCCGGGCAGCGGAGCCGCTGGCCCGGAGCCGATCCTCGGGGCGACGCCGCCGCCGCCGGGGCGAGGGACAAAGGAGCGACGCCGGCCTCCGCCCGGCGGTGCCCGAGTGCTGGGAGGGAGGGCACCGGCTGTGGGCGTCCTGCCTCCACCCTCGCGGTTTTTTTAAAGATTTCTGGCTACTTTATAAAATGTGCGTAATGGTTTTGTATATTTGTACATAAAAGTTCATTTTTATTTATTTGAATAAAGGACCCTTGTGTTGCGGTAGCCTTTGCGCCTTGGTAGCTTCGCGTTGGGCTGTCCCAGCCCGGCGGTGTCTGCTGTCTCGGTGTCCGTAAGGTAAGGATGGCGGGCTGGTCACCGTGCGGAGAGGCTGTGCTCGTCACACGTTCGCTCCCCGAACAGTCGCCGGCACCTCGGCTCCAGGGAGAACGCAGAGCCGTGGATTCGGCGAGGCGGCGGAGGCAGGGGACCGAGCAGGCGGGGGCGAGCCCGTCGCTGCTGGGGACAGATGGCAGCAGTGCCGGCCACTGTGCCGGCGGGGAGCAGTCCTCCCGGGGAGAGACAGGGGCGGCGGGAGGAGGATGGGGCGGTGCAGGCGGCCGCGGCGTGGGCAGAGGTTGCTCCGGTTCCCTGCGCCGGCGAACCGGAGAAGAGCGGCTGGATCTGTGCGTGGACTTGGCGATTTCATCCCCTCCCAGGCAGTAATTCAGATACATCCGACCTTTCGAGCTGCTGCCAATGTATGAGGTGGAATAGGAAGGAGGGAGGGAGGGAGCACAGCGGCAGCATCCTTTGTCAGCGTCCCCCGGCCTCCGGTCCCCGGGGCTCGCTGCAGCCCTCCCTGCCCCGGGCTATGGCCGTGCCTGGTGCTCTTCCCAGCTCTGTGCGTTGGGAGAGGCGAGGAGGGGGCTGGAGAGGCCAAGTGTACAGAAATCACGGGCGGGAAGGGAAGGGTAAATCTTTACCAGGCTTACAGTGTGTCGGCCACCTACTGTTGCTCTTGTATTGTTGTCATGCAGCTTCCCAGAACAGCCAGACCTGAGCATTTACTGTGATTCTAGAAGTATTTTGCAAATGCGTGCTTGAACATCTAGAAACACGTTCAGTTGAATTTACTTAGCGGAGTAAAACGAAGTTTAGTGCCACAAATTGGGTATTATAAATTTCACCAAGACGTCGGTTGTTTACACCAAATGATGTCTGTGCTGACTTCCATTAAATCATGTGAGATAAACCTTCCTGTACATTAGTTGCACGATGTAGCCATATGCTGCATTTGTTTTGCTCCATGTTTGTTCAAGTACTTTTTCCTTTTTTTTTTTTCACCTGAAACTTAAGGAATGGCTGGGGAGATGGTTTGAAAAAAATAATTATTTATTAAATGCATTGATACTGCCATTGAAAAAACCAGTATATAAGGCAGTTGTGAAATAGCTGTGCTCAAAGGCCAGAGACAAAAGGATGGGGCATGAAAATTTATGGAGACTAAATTTCATTTAAGCAAATGTCGAGTCATTTGTAGTGATAGCTATGAAACACATGCATTTTCATATCATTTTGGCTGATTTGCATGTAGTTCTGTCATATTACCAGTTTTAATAAACATCTTCAAATAAATCTGCCTCAACAATTGCAGATTTCCTGACAGATTTAATATAAGCTGGATTGATGTCAGAACCACTTTTTATTGTCGTTCTAACAGTATCTCCAGTTGCAATGAAATGTGATTCACTCATTAAGGGCTGAAGTATGTTTATGCTTAAACGTAAAGCTGAAAGCTGCTTTCTTTGTTCAGTGTCTGAAGTGTGGCAAAAAATTAAATAAATTTGAATGCACAGCTGCAGCAAATGCAGTGTGAACTGGGAGCAAGAGGGGCTGCAATTGAAGGGCTGCCAACTCAGAAAAAGAAAGAACCTGCTCCTAGAATAAAGAATTTGAGAACTTGGGAATTGCCTGGATAGATTTCTATTTATTTATTTGTTTGTTAGTTTATTTATTTATTTCCCCTAAAGAATTTATTTGAACAAGGCTGATCATGCAGCTAAGATCTTTTATGTTAGGTAAGTCATTGTGCATGGTAACTGGAAGCGGCCCTGAGATGAGCTCAACTCAAAATGAGGTTATGCAGTCCTGATTTTGGGTTGGATGCTAAGAGCCACTGGACTCTCTGGAGTCATATAACTGTCTGCTTGGAATAGTGTCTCCTTCACTAAATGATAACATCAAGATTTATTGTTTTCAGTATTGCCACCTTTCTGCTCACTTTGAATGAGAAATTATGCCCTTAGTGTTCTGAATATTTTTGGCTGAAATGCCCAGAAATCCTACAAGTGGTACTACAATGGACAGAGGAATTTCATTCCTACAAACCAGCCGTAGTAACTTCTGTTCCTTTTGCATTACCTCTTGCTTACCTCTTGGTACTTTTTCAGTTTAAAAGAAAACTCTTGGATTCCAGTATCTAAAAATTGTAGCTAAACATAATAAAACTGCTTATTTTCATTAATATGTGTTATAACAGACAATTGAGCCCAGTAGCAGATTCCACAAGATAAAAATGCCTATGGAAATTCAGAAAGTGGTGAAAACCCTCAAATAAGTCATTGCATTGTCTTAGTGCGGAATGGCTACTGCTCTCTAAGATCCATTATTTAATTGTGTGTCAGTAGGCATCATATAATAAACCAATCACTCTTCCTTTCCTTGAGAGGGTAAAAGCCTATGAGGTGCTGAGAACCAAAAATCCTATCCCACTGATCCCCAGTCAGCCTGAGCCTTCCTCAATCTCACACACACGAGTTCAGGACAGGTTGTGGTTGGCATGACTGGAAAATTCAAGTGAGACGCTGTGAAACAGCATCTTTTCTGTCCCTCTGCTGCACTGTGCTCAGTCAAGGTAAGAGAGCTTTCCCTGGACAGGTAAGGATGTTGCCAGCTCCCNAAGGAACAAATATTTTTGGTTTTTTTTTTTTTTTTTTTTTAAGGTACCTAATAAATAGTGTTGCCTTCCTGCTGCTCCTAAGCAAGGCTGAGAGGCCAGACACAGGTGAAGCCCATGTTTTTCTAACTGAACAAGCTGTGCATTGCTGAGTTTGCTCTTGAGTTCTAGCCCTGCTCTTGGCTTTCTCAGTCCACTGACACAGTTAGTACCATTTTTTGTTTCAAAGCTGAGGGGCAAGTATGTTGTTGCCCAATTTTTATTTTCTTTTGTGATCTTCCTCACCAGAACACTTGTAGAAAGCCCTGAGAAACAGTATTTCCTGAGATACTGTCAAAATCTCCAGCATTTCACACCCTTCCCAGGGATCTAACACTCTTCCCTGCCTAAGAGATCTGGCACTCAGCTGGGAGTGGGCATCAGTTTGGGGGCTGCTGTCCTGAGAGGACCAGTGGGATAGCGTCTGTCTTGACCGCAACTGTCCTTTCGTTTGGGCTCTTTCTTTGGTTTTGTGGGTGTTTTTTGTGAGGTAAAGGCACATTCTGTTTTCTCTGTTAAGAAAAGCTTCTTCCCATGGGTGGTTCTGTGAAGAGAGGAGGAGATTTTTGAGGAGGTTGGGCTTTGGCACTGCCTGGAAGAGTAGTCACCATTTGGCAATGACCGGGTGTGGCAATGTGCGAGCTCCCAGCTGACACTGCTGCAAGGAAGGCAGCCCAAAGCAGTGCCAAGTCACTGCCATAGCCAAAGTTACTGCAGTTCACTTCTTGGCCTTCAAGAAAGATGTGAATGTTTCTTTTCCCTTCCCAGGGAGGAAAACCTCCAGCAAGAGTCTCTGGAAATAGTGCTAGTAATTTGTTATTCACAGGTGCTCTTGCTTCTTCTGAGAGCATGGGGAAAAACACTGAGAGCCTCCCTGAAGGAATGCCTGCAGCTGGTGGGCCCTAGCCTGGATCTCACTCAGCTGCAGGACCAAGCCAGCAAACGGATGTGCTGTGAGTTAGGAGCCACTTCCAGAGAAAGAAGCTGGTTCCCAGTGATAACAGTAAGTTGAGTAAATAGATGATGCATTGAGGTCTTTTAGTCCCTTTTAATTTTATTGAAAGAGCTGATACAGATTGTGGTTGAAGGAGCAATAGAGCAATATTTTTTTCCCTTCTTTGCAACATATAATGAGGGATTGAGAGTTCTGGAATGGCTTAAAGATTTCTTGGCTTGTTTTTATTTTTTTATAAAATTGAAAATATAAAAAAAATACAGTCTGTGTTTTGCAGTCAGCTATCTTGAGTTAATGACTGTCCTGGTTTCAGTTGAGATAAGTTATTTTCTTCTCAGTACAGCACTGCATTTTGATTCAGCATGAGAATAATGTTGATAAACACTGAAAGCTTTTGTTTTTTGCTAAGTCTTGTTCAGCGTAAGAACTCCTTTTTTGTGTGTCTCATGCTCTGCCAGTGAGGGGATACGCAAAAAGAAAACTGGGAAAGAACATTGCTGGGACAGGTGACTTGCACTGGTCAAAGGGATGTTTTCATACCCTAAAACATCATGCCCAGCATATAAACTGTGAGAGTTACCTGGAAGGAGAGTTGATCTGAGTCTGGAGGCTGGTGTTGTTCAGTGGGTGTGAGCAATTGCATTGTGCATCACTTGTTTGTTTTGAGTTGGTTTTGTCATCATTGTTACCACATTTCATTTTTTTTTAGTTAACTGTTCCTATATCAACCTACAAGTTCTACCGTTGATTGTCCTCCCCATTGCAGTGGTGGGGGCAGGGAGAGTGGTGTGGTGGTGCTTAATTGCCAGCTGCAGGACAGTGACAATAGGTCATTCTGATTGTGAGGGCTCACATTTTGGGTGGAAGTGTTAGGCGTGATAAAAACTCTAAGAATTACTTCTACACCCCAAATTACTTTTGCTTTTTGGTTAAATAACCTGTTCAGTGAGGGTCAACTGATGTTCAGCTCTCAGCACTCTAAAAGGAGTGTAATGCTTCCATTATTTTTCCTGTTGCCATCACAGTTCT
Organism: Hylia prasina; assembly: GCA_013397195.1. NCBI lineage: Eukaryota > Metazoa > Chordata > Aves > Passeriformes > Sylviidae > Hylia > Hylia prasina. The sequence goes on along the minus strand of VYXD01008192.1, from coordinate 115,861 downwards.
GAGTGCTGGTGAAAGCTGAGTTTTGAATGAAAAGGGAAAAAAAGGTTCCTAATTAAACATAAAAATAAATTAGCGCTGAAGCTGTTGCCTTCTTATCAATTAGCACGGGATAGATGAAATTGTAGTAAATTCTGGTATTTCTGGTATTCCTTTTTTTTTTTTTTTTTTTTTTTTTTAAACTTTCTCTTGTCTCCCCGTNNNNCTGTGTGGTATTAACAGTTGGTATCTGCCATGCTGGAATAATAGAGATGAGAGTGGTAATACATAAATACAAACAGTGAATGTCACTTGGCAGCTATTGATGATGAAACTGCCCTTATGTGGTCATGCAGACATGCTTTTTTTTTTTTTTTTTTTTTTTTTTTTTTTTTTTTTTTTTAAACATTCTCTTGGCTGCCAGAGTTTCACCTGCCAGCATGGTCCCAAGAGCCGGGCAGGTGCACCACGCAGTGAGGGTCTGGGAAATGAATCACAGCATTTGCTCTGCCAGGGAGTTTTCAGAATAGCAAAATCTGAGTGGGAACAGCACTAAGCGACAGAACTTTAGTTTTAATTTAAAGCATTTAACAGAGGCTGTTTAGGACTGGAACAGAAACAGGAGCAAATAAAAGCAAAATCTTGCAGAAAAGGCTCTCGGTTCGTGAAGCAACCTGGGAGCAGTTGTCAAGGGAAAGTTGCTGGGCAGGGATGTCCCGGGGCGAGGCTGAGCCGCTCCCCTGGGACGGGGAATCCCGCGACCCTCCCGGGGCCGTTCCAGGCACCGAGCGGGGGCTGCTCCCGCTCCTCCTGCGGCCCGCAAACAGGTAATAGTCCTCAGCAAGAACCTGTGCCTTTCATTTTCTCTCTGGGTTTGTTTTGGTTTGGGGTTTTTTTGTTTGGTTGGTTGGTTTTGTTTTGTTTCGTTTTGTCTTGTGAGTTGTTTTGGTTTGTTTTAGCCAAATCCACATAGTAATTAGCTCTGTTCTCTGAAAGCATTTTATTTGCTTAGTGCCTACTATGTGAAGATATGTGAGGGTATTTTGTACTGCTCACTGTATTCAACAATGTGGCCCATGGAAAATGGAGATTTTTCAATTCATAGTGGTCACTGAGCTTCTTTAGCTTTGAGAAAAATGTCCAGCCATTTTAGTAGATGCTCATATAATACAGTCCTGCCTGTGTTTTTCTCCTGCAGCAACCACCATTGTAACTTCTCATATAGTTCCTGAGAGTGAGGAAAAACCTCTTTCCCCTTGTCACCCTCACTGCTGAAGTGCTGTTTCAAAGCAAACAGAACAAGAGCCAGCAGTTAAATAAATGTTCTCGTGAGGCTGTTGTGTGGGGATTTATTCTTTTACCACCATATGAAGTGCTGAACAGATCTTGAGAGTGAATTTAAAGCCTCTAACCAAGTGGTCTGTCTTACATGTCCACGTGCCTTCCTCATGTCACTCCGCAGTGCCTGAAATCTCTTCTTGGGACAGGCACAAACGCTCTGTACAACCATCACTGAACAGGAATGATGAGGCCCCGGTGTTAAGTACTTGTTAGGAGGACATTTTGTACTGCTCACTGTATTCACCCATATGGCCTATGGAAAATGAAGATTTTTCAATTCATAGTGGTCACTGAGCTTCTTTGGCTTTGAGGAAAATGTGTGTAGACTTCACTCAGGTCATTTTAGGCTAGAAATAATTTGGCTTGGCAATTGTATTTGAAGGATAATGCACAGGATGTCATTAGCAAGCAATTCCCTTAAATTACAACTACATGGAAAACATGAATCTATTGTTTTCAATCTCATGGCTTCTTATTTTTTTTTCCAGTGAGGCTACAAACAGGCTCTGTCAAAATGGGAAATAATCTGACCCAGGTACTCTTAATGATCACCGTGATATCTTTAATTTAAACTGGCAATATTGCAGGGTGCAATTACTGTGAAACAGCAAATATTGAATTCCTGTTGATGCTTGCAATGCCTTTTGGACTGATTTTTGGTTCCTGGCATGTTGGGAAAGTTTACTGTGCAAGATATGTTATTCATATGCCTATTGGTAACCTTGTTATGGGTCATACTGACAGTTTACTGCTGGGGTGTCTTCTTTTTTCTTTTTCTGGAGCTCTTATGGAATGTATGCTGCTATATTGTTTCTCTCAGATGTCTGAGATAAAAATCTTGCAATTTGTGGATTATTTGGAATATGCAGATTATGTTTAAGAGTTTAATGAAATTTCTGAAAGAGTAAAGCAATGACTTATAAGCTTAAGTGTGGTAATCAGGAATCTCTACCTCCACTGGCAAGATATTTTAAAAATGCTGAAAGCCAGAGGAACATACATTGAGAACGTGTAGCTGTCAAAACTATAGACTGGGACAAAGAAGAAAGAAAAATATCTTGTCTGGGGCAGTACTGAAGTGTCAGTAGAATCATGGATTACAAAAACTTATCCGCCAAGTGGTGCTTTCACCGGAATGAGAAACTGGAGTTTATCATGTTAGAAATCCTAAACATGCATTTCTTGAGTTTGAGGAGCTGATTTTTTGGGGGGAAAATTGTTCCATGATTTTTTTTTTCTTTTTTGATGAATCTGAAAAGAAATTTGAAGGCAATAGCTGCATCTCTAACCTCTGGTGGATGAATACAGATTGTAAGCAGAACAAAAGGGGCTCAGCAAACTGCTTGTAGCCGCCCTGTGGTACCACTGGCTGATCCCCAGCTGTGGCAAAGCTCCTGCCTTGGCTCAGCTGACTGAGCTGCTTAGCACGCCTGCCTCCCAAACCATCACACCCTGAGCTGGAAACCTTTCCTCACACGGCTTGCTTTGACTGAAACAACCAGGGAGAGCTTCCACAAGGGGTGGAGTCTAGGGATGCAAATGAGATGTTTTGCTGTAAACCTTGAGGGGAGATAGAGCAGAGGGCTTAAACCATTTCTGGTTAGGAACAAATGAATAGAGATGAGGTGGTGTTAGTAGTCATGCATGTTTCTGCCACCTATTTGATGGGGTCACATGAAAAATGGGATTTCATTGCAGCTGACACAGACAAATGTGTCTACATTGACTGGTTTAGTTGTTTTCAGGGGAAACAGCCAGTTGTGTGAGTGATCCTTGCTCTCACTGTTGCCTGGGTACAGCTACAGAGCAAAGGGGTTCAGCTTTGCTCGAGAAGCAAGCAGGGTGGGTCACTAAGGCTTCTTTTTTATTTTTTCAAGAAAACAAACTGTTTTGTTTACAATAACATATCTGAAGGTCTTTGGTGTTTATATCTCATTCATAGACCTGTAATTTATCCTCAGTTGATATAACAATAAAGTCAATAAAATAACCTCTGTTTTGATTCTCTGAATGGTTCACCATTCTTTGTGGTTGTTTTGTTCAAAAATAAAGGAGGGGAGGGGGGAAGTGAGCATATTCTAGGTACAAAGGGAGAAGATAAAAGCATCAGTCTGTTTCTGTACCTCCTATGTAATATTGCCATAGTAACAAGGAGCTGGCTGTGGCTGTTCATCACTGAATGCTGAGGTAAAGCAGACACTCTTCTTATTCAAAGGAATATTAGTAAAATACAGATTTTTAGGGTGTCAGTAAAGAATTAGGAAAAAATTATCTGCCTTACGTAGCACACTCTGAAAGCTAATAATAAAGTGCCACTTTGAAAGAAGACAGGGCAATTAAGGCATTTAGCAAACATCTACAATGCTGTAAATCAGAGTGTTTTATCTTCCACACAAAGCCATGCTGAGGTGTGATGTGCAGTCACAGATGATATATTTTGACATGAAATGTGCAAATTATGAGCAGCTCTCTCTTCTCTTCTTTTCTGCCTAATACATTTCTGGCAGTTGGCTGTGGCTATTGCCAAACATTTGTACTGGAGCATTGACTGGCTATGCTCTAATCCAGATTAAAGTATAAGTGGGTGAAGTATTTTATGTATTTAGGACTGCGTGATGTCTCCTAGATTCTGCTGCTGTTTTTTAACCATTAAGCCACTTCAAGAGAGAATTAAATCTGTTCCAGGTGCGTGCATCAAAAATACCTATATTTTTGAAATTTCAGTGAAAAGAGGAATAGTTCAGTTGCTCTCCATAAAAATTTGGGAAGGATAAAAATGTGCACTGATTTTGGTGCACAATTACTAACATAACTTACTGCTGCTCTTGTAACTTCTTTGTGCTTTACAGCAAGAATTTGACATTTAAGCTGTTGCATTTCTGTGTCCAATAGGAGCCTTTTTTTCTAAGTCTTCTGTATTTGATCAAATGATAGATTAAACAGGATGTTTTACTCTGCACTCTCAAAGGTCTTATTAAATTGAAAGTTGCAGATTCTAGTTTTGGTTTCTGAAGGCTTTTTCAGTCTGAAAAAGTGTTTAAAATGAGGGTTTGAAACATGGAACAGAACCTTGCTAGCGGCTATGGCTGACTTCTGGGATCAGGAGGTCAGAATTGGTGGCAGGAACAGATTTTCCTACACCATTAGTGTTCTCTGCCAGCCTCTCGTGCCTCTGGTCAGAGTTACAACAAGGACAGGAGCTCGAGGCAACAGCTCTGGGGAAAGTGATCCGTGCTCAGATGCCTGGGGAAATGATACAGATTCAGGTCAGAGCCAGGCTGAAGGGGTGGAAAGACTCAGCCAGGAGGAGCAATAGCTGGAGGCTGTCACTGTTGGAGCTTGCAGAACAGGAGACTGAGCTGAGAATGCTGGCAAATCCCTGTGAAATGCCAAAGAAAATGGAGTACCAGCTCTTCTCATGATTGACTTAGGTAGCAGCTGCTACTCAGGTAGCTCCACAGGCAGAGCCACTTTATTCACTCAGCTCTGTACTGGCAGGAGGAGGGCTGGCATTCACTTCTTCCTCTCTGAAAAAAGCACATGAGAATGTCACACACACCTGGACCTCATGGTTGTGGGGCCAATCACACTGAAATTAGGTATGGAGTAGTTCATCCATCCCCCTTTATTTATATGCTCATACAGCCTTTTAAAAAGTGATTTCAGCATCACTTACTGCTCAGGCTTTGCTCTTCCTTGTGCAACCTGGCTGTATTTCTAAAAGTTTGTTATGCTGTACTGTGATGGGTTTTACAACAGCTCCCTGCAGTGGCCGCTGGAAAATGCCAGATCCTGCCTAATTATGCAGCCTGTTGGGCTGTACATTGACATGTTCTGGTTGATGTTGCCTGGTAAAAGGCTGGCAAACCCAAGCTTTCACTTCCTGAGCATACTAATGGGGTCTTTCTTGTGTTTCATCTGCGAGGGAGCCTGTGTGTGGGAAGGGAGCAAAGAGAGATCACATAACTTGGTCTCTTTCCACAGTTTGAACAGTGGCCTGAATTTTTTTATTTTTTTTTTTTAATTGGCCATGGGTAGTAAACGCTTTTTTTTTTTTTTTCTGTGAAGCTGTGTCCTATCTGACTTGTGGAGCTCCAGTTTCAAAAACAGCTCTTACGGTTTCAAGGACAGCTTTGTGTGTGTGAGAATCTGTGTGTTCATGAGGAGGTAGAAAACAAGGATTTGGAAGAGGGAAAATTTGTTTGTGGATTACTGTTTCTTGACAGACTACTATGGTTAAAAGAAAAAGCTGATAGTTTTAGGAACAAATGAAGTGCAGGATTCCTCTACCTCGTTCATGTCCTTGTCTTAGGGAAGAGTTATTGCATCATGGGCATCCTCTTTGCCTTGCCTAGTAGGCTCAGAAGAGAAGTTAAAAATTCTCCTTCAGTGTCATTGACAGCCTGGTTGTTACATTGCTCTCCTGGAATGTGAGGGGATGTGGGTGTAAACTCCTTCATGCAGAGGGCATGAGTGCAGTGCCCACTGCTTGCATGCCACGCAAAGTTTGCCACTGTAGGAGAGTATTCACCATCAGAGAGATGACAGTGAAATGCTTCTGCTTGTAAAAGAGCCCAGCTCTTACAGATACTAACAAATTAACAGCTAATTCACTACAAAAATGTCGAATGCAACATCTGAGAGCAGATTTGAGAAACATTTTTCTTGGGTACTTCTTTGTTACTTGAGGGGTTTTTAAATTATTTCCTCCCCACCTCTGCATCCAGGGTATGAAAAAAGTCAGTGCTCCTGTGAGAGGGCAGATTCAGCCCTTAAGGCCCAGGCTCTAATAGATTTTGGTTTCTGGCTTGGTCTTGTGAGTGCTGTTCTCTGAGCTGAATACCTCAGCAGGATGGGGCAGTGCCAAGTGTTGCCTCACTGCAACTACATCCCTCGTTTGACTGCTATGGATTCAGGCCCTTGTCTTAATTTATATGTGTTGTGATGCAGGTGTTTTGTATAACAAAAACCTGTTTGTGTCGGGAAAAAGATAAAGTACTGAGGCTGGGACTATAATGTGTGCTCTCTCTGTGTCTTTGTTTAAATTCTTTAGAAAAAGTAGACACTGCATAATCTAGCAGAAGGATGAAGCAATGTTGACTGACACAAGGAAGTGTGTGTTCAATACCGATCTCATGTACAGCCAGCAATTAATCCAACAAGTGAATGACCAGCTGAGACCATTGGTACACAAACAGGCAGATTTGAACTTGGATTTAGTAATACATTTACAGTGACTTCTCAGTAGTTGTGTTCACTTGGAGTAAGATTTGGGTCTCACATGAAGGAAACACGGGTGTGCCAATATGGATCCTTGTGGGTCCCTTCCAACACAGCATATTCTGTGATTCTGTGATATGTCTTTGATTATTCTGCTAAATACTTTTTCTGCTCTTCCTTATGTACATGCCGGGATGCTGCACATGTAACTCACTCTTGTGTGAGGCCAACCTTGTATTACTCATATCATTTCCTCTTCTTTCAACAACCACCTGTTGATTTATTCCTTGCCTTTCTCAAGGCTGAATTACCCTTGACGGGTGCTGCAGGAGGGATGGAAACTCATGGTACAAGATATACTGCATACAAAGTCTTAAGCTTTGCAAGTGGAGAGTTGCATGAGCTTAAAAGGAGTCTTAGACTGTCTTGTATCAGAAAGTTTTCTCATGGTAATTTCTTCTTTGTTTCTTTTTGCACTTTTGCTGTGCTATCTTCAAGCCCATTTGAGGTTGGATCGGAGATAAACTTCAGACCTGTGTCGGTAGGGAAGAGCCACCGACCCACAACAATGCCTCTTCCCCTTGCTTTATCTGTATGTCTGTTCTGTGTGTTCACTGTAGACAGAGCTGTGAGCTCAGCTCCAGAGAGCTTACTGAATTGTCTCAGAGTGGTGCTGCTGGGGAGCTCTCTGTGGAAAAAGGCAAATGGGATGTCACCAGGGAGCTACTGCACGATGGAGTGGGGGAGGGGGAGATGGAAAAATGAGGTTGATGTGAAGAGGAGTAGACAGGAGCTTAGGGACATGGCAACACAACAACTTACCTCAGTCTGTGGCATGGTTCCATTTCTCTCTTATAGATCTTGCACTGCAGACACAATTCTCAGTAGCATCATCTTGCCTCTAGAGAACACGAGCACCTGCACCATCTGTCAGCCTCGTCCTCTCCGAGGCAGGAGATCCCTGTGCTGTTCACTGCTACCTCGGGAGTGTGTTCATCTGAAACCACAGCATAATCCGTGCCTTTTCCCCCTGCTGCTCTTGACAGGACTGTAAAGGTTTGCTTTGCTTCTCTGCTCACCACCCTTCAAAGGTTGGATTTGAAAATGAGAGGAGAACTGGCATGGGTGGAATTACTGCTGTTGATTTTAAGTTTCTCTCTTTAGCCCTCTCACAAAACACTCTCAGTGCCATAAGGTGGTATTGCTGTGGCTCTTCTCCCCCAGGACATGCTGCTGCCTCAGGGTGAGGTGGGTGCCAAGGCTGCCTTCCTCCCTTCCCCACACAGCGAGTGCCTGCAGGCCTTCCTGCAGGGTGGGAATTATGTGGGTTTGCTCATGTCCTTGGTAGCAAAAAGGATTACTTGCAATGAAATCAGGATCCTTCCCATGTGCCTCCTGAGCAGTGCTTTGGTGTTTAACCAGTGAGATGGATTTTGCAAATAAGCTGGAGGAGGCAGTAGTGGCACTTCATGCCTAGGTTTTTGTTTTTGTTGTTTTCTTTTAACCGAGGTTCTTTTTATATGTCAGTCATTTTTATTAGACTGTGGTTTTGCTTGTTGTCACATCTGCTTCACTTTGCTGCTTATTAGATAAACATGAGATATTCACTGCCTTTCAAAATCAATCACTGGCATTCTTGAGATTTCATAGCTACAAATTGTACTACAGAGAGAGAGGGAGAAGCAGTGCTGTGCAAGAATAATGCCAGCAATGCCAGGTATTTTTGTGAGATGGCAACTATTTTCTTTGTAGTTGTTAGTCTCCTGCAAACAAGAAAGATGTGGTAGGATTTAATCTCAAATAGCACTTGGTAGGGATGAGAGAATGTCCATGTTCGCTGTTCTGTGTTGCCTCTTGACCTCTGGTGAGGGAGCTTGTGCCACCTCAGAAGCTTTGCCACAGGAGCTATGGCTTCTGTGATTTGGATTGAGAGGATGCTTTCTGTATGGTGCATTTCTTGGAATGGCACTCAGAAACTTGGTGAGCCCAGAAAGGTGGCAGGCTTAGTCAGAGTTGGTATTCTGAGCATTTGATAGTTAGAATAAACCAAAAACCCCAACATGCCACAGATAGAATATGCTAAATAACATAAGATTTTTCCATGTCTGGTACATGAATATTTTAGTTCCTCAAGCCAGATCTGAGGAACTTAGAGAGGGTCTGACAGATACCCACTTCTGTCAGGTAGTACAGCTCTTCTACAGTAGTCGAATTCTAGTGAGACATTAATGAAACATTTTTTAAAACTCTATGAGTTTTTGTTTGTTTGTTTGTGGTTTTGGTCCATACACATTAGAATTGCTTTGATTCTTTGATATCCCAGTAAAATCCTGTGTGTTTTAAATGTGTGACAGACACTCAACCAACTAATGTAGTTTACTTCTTTGTATCAAAACTCTGAGCAAGTCTTGCATTCCTGTGAGCCACCAGAGCTGTTGTTCTGCCACAGGCCATCCCTCCAGACCTCCAGCTGTTGTCCATGACCTGCAGGTCATGAGTTACAGCTTCCTACCTGGTATGGATGTCCCCGATACACTAATTGCATCACACATGGAACAAGAAACCTTGCATTTCAGGAGGATTTATAGGTTGCTTATGGCATGTTTGTGGTTTGCTGGTGCCATCCAATTCTGTTCTGTGCAGCAGAAGATTGTGCCTGCTGAGTGTTGTCAGTAAGGATACACTACTTCCGCTCCAGTTTACTGGAGATGTCTGAGAGCCAGGTGCATATTCTTGATATTTATATTCTTAATAAGTATGTGTACTGTGCATAAGTGTATGTATTATGGCCAGCTATACTCTAGCTTCATTCATGATTTGAATTATATATTGGCAAAGACAACCCGAAGGTATCCATTGCCACAATTCCACAGCTTCTCCTTTTTGGTACCAATTTATCACAGCACAGAAGAACCACAGAAGGTGACTATCAAGGATGGGCAAAGAGAGAGGGTAAATGTCACTTCAGTAATTAGTGAGGAAGATAAAGAAGGTGTCATGAAACAAAGCCTAATGGATCAGGTAATGCCACTGAAGGCTACCTGGTAACAGACAGCACTGAATTTAAGGATTTCTGATCAAGTAACAAGGAAATCATTCAGTTGCCCAAGGGCTGATGCTCCCTTTTTAGTACCCAGGTGCCAAGAAAGTTTCTATATTGGTAGAGCACCTTGGTTTAACTGATAAGAGAATGGAATCTGACATCAGCTGTGTTTAGTCTACCGGCATCTTTAATGAATTTATTTTTAGTCTTTGTTTATGTCTGTGTGGGCAAGAGCAAAAATTGATTATATAGCCTAAAATGCTGAAGGCAGTCTTCAAAAAACCTCCCATGTACTAAGGGAAATGAGATTTTTAGGTGTGCTATTTTGCTCTTACTGTGCTGAAGTGCCCATGTTTTTCATCAGCTAGCTTGGGACAGTCTGCAGAGCAAGGCTGGAAAGGAGTTCTTTGGTCATTTTCCGTATAGAGTGACTTGTGCATCAAATGGGAGCTCACCCTGGTTAACCTAGACATTGGAGAGATGGTATGGACGATATTCAACGTACTTATTTGCATGATGGCATATGAAAATCCATTCTATGTCAGAAGACTGTTTCCAAAAAAGCTTTTGTAGTGACTGTTGTGAGATACTCTCAATATTTTCTTGCCGCTCTGGTGGTTACTCCATCAGGGTGCAGTTTGACTGGGTCTCAGCTCATGCCTTGCTGCTAACTGAAAGAGATTTGTTTTTACTTCAGGAACCATCATGTCACTTGCAGGACAGTGCATGCAGCAGTGTGACAGCCGTAGTTCTGCAGTGCCAGAGACAGCCACTGTACACAGCTGAAAAGTCACCTTGTATCCAAATTTGTTAGCAGGGCCGGTGGAGATAGACAAGGGGTAATGGTTGCAAACTGAAGGAGGGTCAATTTAGATTAGATATAGGAGGAATTTTTTTACAAAGAGGATGGTGAAACGCTGGAGCATGTTGCCCAGAGAAATGGTAGATGTCCCACCACTGCAAACACTCCAGGCTGGAGCTGGACAGGGCTCTGAGCAATCCGGGCTAGATGAAGATGCCCCTCGTTGCAGGAGGGTTGAATGAAGTGACCTTTAAAGGTCCCGCCCGACCCGGACCATTCTGTGATTCTACAATTCCGTGGGTAGTTCGAATGTACTTTTCTTTCAGGAAGCCGGCTCCTGCGGCTTTTCTTTTCCTCCTTGTACCGTAAATCGCTGCTCGGCAGATCCCGCGGCTTCTCCGCGCGGTGCGGCGGCTGCTGATCCAGCCCCGGGGGCTGCCCGTGGAAACGAGCCGCTCCCAAATCCCCGCACGGACTGCGGTGCCCAAGGACACTCAGGTCAACGTTGCCATCTACTGGGGCTCTGCAGGAGCTGCCAGCTGCCTCCAGCTGGGGAATCTGCCTTCTGCTGCCCCTGGGAAGCGTGCGGGTAACTGCGGGTGCGGGCCCGCAGCTGAGAAATAGAAGCCTCTCGCCAAGGTTGTTTTAAGATCAGTTTAGAAAAAAGAGCCTGAGGAAGGAAAAGGATTCTTGGACTAAATCTGCTGTTGCCTTCTCCTTTCCCCAGGAACAAAAGCCGCCACTGCGATGGACATTTGTTTCAAGCAGTTTCTACTGGCTTGTACTTTACCATAATTGTATTCCGTACCAGGTGGCTTTGCTCATATCCACTCGTCTCTGCCCTAAATGTCTCAATGTCCAATTTAGCCAACCCATACTTGCATCAAATACAAGTGTTAGCATGTTTGTGCTCCTAAGAGGTCCATAGCACTCTGAGGAAAGTTAAGAATAGTCTTCTCTGTTGCATTAATTAATTTCCTTTAACTATATAATGCAGGTAAATTTCTTAGGTGTATGTCAAAGACTAGATTGTCTCTTCTGTTTCAAAGATAAACACAATAAAACAAGTAGGTGAAATTACATTTCAAAGGGTTTATTATTTAAACAGTTTCAACTTGCTAAATAGCTTGAGGTCCTTTAGCTTTTCCTTTTATTTTCCATCTATCTAGGATGGAGATAGATAGATAGATATGTGCATGTGTATATATAATATGAAAACTACGCTTTTTTAAACAAAAAACATCTGCCATGTGTAAATTAGTTAGCGAGACTTCTCCTTTCTCCCATCCCCTCAAGTGCCAGCTTAAAATGTAGTAGAATCTCTACAGGCACGGAAATGCTATTTATGGTCCCAGGACTTGCTGAATAGGGAAGTTCAAAAGCAGGTAACTCAGATTTCAATGTCTGTTTTTTGTGTCAAACAAAATCTTGAACAGAAAAGGAGAAAAAGGTGTGAAGTTGAGGAGCAGGACGATGTGGGGAACAGGGGATAGCCAATATTTATATATTAAATTATTTTAATTACAAGAAGACTTTTTTTCCTGAAAGATTTTATTTGTATTTTCTCTGAGAACTTTCTTGGTGAAGGAAAGGATTTTCTTTCTCCAGTTCAGCTATAATAGACTAGTTGGTACTGCGGGCTGGGATTATTAAGGTGCAACTTCAGCATAGATGCATTATTACTATTATAATCCATTAACTGTTTCAATAATTCATGCATTATAATAGTAACTCAGGTTTAAAAGAGGAAAATACTCTCAAAAAGGACAATAAAAGCAAAATAAATCAGGTGAAAGGAAGACTGTTTGTAACAGTAACTACAAGAGTAATTTTTTTTCCAATGATAGGTGCAAAGAAACCTGAGATATTAAAACCACTGTTCTAATTATACAGTCACTGAAAAAAATAACGTGGTAAGAAGTGTGGGGGTTTTTTTGTTTTCTTGTTTTACTTTGGTATAGGAAGAAATTCTGAAATAAAGAATATAAATAAAATAAGATCTTTTAGTAACAGACTGAATTAAAATGCTGTCCTCAGAAACTGCAGACAACCCAGCCAATCTCCAAACAGTTTTTATAGCTTGCAATTCACCAAATGCCAATTGTGGAAATCTCCTTCCTGTCTGTCACTCAGGTTGCTAACAGTGACATCCCTTTATGGACTCTTATCCTTTGCAGTTGCTATCCTTTTTTTCTTTTCTTTCTTTTTTTCCTCAGGAGAGGAGAAATCCTTCCAAAGCTTTCACAGGAGAAGCATGCCATATTTTCAGGAAGCACTGGGGAACAGTCCTGCCTGGAGTGAAATAACACATTTATTTTGGTGACTTGCCAGTCCCCAAAAATCCCTGTTGGTATCAATATCTAAATGTTAAGGGATTTTGTAGAGGTTTTGTAGGTTTGGTCTGTCAGCTTGGCTGTACAACAGCTTTTCTATGTGAATTCTCCCCCATGTTTGAATCAAAGTTTTTGCTCCTGATGGTGTTATTTTGTTCAGCTATGGATTTCCACATGCTGTCTTGGTCTGTTATTGCCCAGCTTGTGATTCTGTTTTTACACAATGTTGCTAAGCTGGCTCGCTGACAGGAATATAGTCAGAGCTGTGAGCTGAATTCTGTTCCTTCACTACTAAATAGTCTGCAGGAAGACAAGGTTCTCATCCTCTCCTCTCTCTCGTGTGCTGTGGCTTCTGTCAGCTCGAGGATATTGTGATGAGGTGCCCTGTTGCTCCTTAGCAAAGCTTCCCCTGGGGTATCCTTGCTTCTTTACACTATTTATTCCTCCAGCAGGATCAGTGAAGACATGAATGTGTTGGTCTCTGGAACAGATGCCACAAATCAGTCTAGCACTTCTTTCTAATTTTAATGGAGATGAGCTGCTTGTTGTAATTTCTTGAATCTCTCATTTAGGATGTAGAGAGACCATAAATCTTAAAGCAACAAACATTCCCAAATCCTACACTTTGAAGTGAATGGGAGCTCCTGGGTCATCAGCACTTTTCGGAAATAAGCTGCTTAACAAGGTGTCCGAAGCCATTACAGTCTTTTTTTCTTTCTGAAAACTTTGGCCTCAATATTTGAGGGAATATACAACAAAAAGTTTGCACAGTGTGAGCAGTGCTTCCCTGAACAGCCTCAGACAAAGCTGTTGGATACTGTGACATCCAAACTCCTGAGTGCCAAGCCAAGAGTTTGGCTTGAAGATTACATTACATTACATTACACTTATTATTAGACTTTGTTTAGCGTGAGGGATTTGGGTTTTTTTTTTTGCTTTCAACATTGTTATTAAAAACCCAGAACAAAACTAAGAAAACCCAACCCAAATATCAGGCTTGCTGTGATTTTTTTTTAATTGGTTGGATTATGGTTTGTTTGGGTTTCTTTAAAGTTTATTCTATCGGTACTTTTCATTCCCTATCTTACATCTTCTCCTTTGAGAACTTACTCTTACTTGGTTGTGGTGTGGGATAGTCTAAACTGCTATAAATTTTTGCTAAAATATGTTTCTCTGCAGAGTATAACATAGCTAAATGTATTATTATGCTATTATATATATTATAATATATCATATATATTGTTTTGTTCTTATTCTTGCTTCCTCCTTTTTGTCTTTAGCTGAAAATACAGTTTAACTGCATAGTCTCTATAGACGAATGAGTTAATCAAGCTGTGTGCTGTTACTTGAACTGGAGACTATTTTTAAAGAACAAGTACAATTTTTCCAGTACATAAACCATGTAGGCAATATACTGAAACATAGATTAAAAGCCAGAGCAATTTCTGAGAAATGCTTGCAAGTCAGTTAGGAAAGGAGGGGAAGAAACATGGAAGTAGCACTATTGCTTATCATCTATTAAAGGATCATATCTTGGCACAGGTGTTTACATTTTACCTCAGGGTGAACTCCTCAGCCTATTGGCTGACTTTTGAGGGCTGACTCATCCTGGCAGCAGCCTTCAACAGCCTGGCTTGTTGGAGCCCATGTGGTCTGGGAATCATGTTTTAATGGCACAGGAACAGTTCCTGGACAGCACTTCTGTGGTAATCTCAATGATCTCATTGTGGGCAGGTGCTCGTGTTTTGTATTGGGGGTTATTCTTTCTGCCTGAATAATCTTATTATCTGTGTGCTCACAGGAGCACAGCAGTCTGGGGGTCTCACAGGTGCCCAAGTAGGTAAGAGCAAAGAAGTAGGTGAGAGCTGAACTAGTGGAGGAGATAGGGGCATTCCCTGTGCTCTGCTGTCACTTGTAACCCTGCAGCATTATTTGTGTGTTGGGTCTTTGACAGGCTGCAGCACAGCCATCAGCAGTCTGAGTTCCCCCTTTGTCTCCACACAACCCAGAGCTTTATTAAGTGGAGGCCCCAGGCTGGAGCAGCCTGTTCCTGAAGGACTGTGCCAGGGCCCCAGGATGGAGCAGTTCATGAAGATCTGCAGCCCATGAGAAGGACTCACCTTGGAAGAGTTCATGGAGGACTGTCTCCTGAGGAGGAGATCCATGCTGGAGCAGGGGAAGAGTGTGAGGAGCCCTCCCACTAAGGAGGGAGAATTGGAAGAAGCAATATGTGATGGACTGACTACAGCCCCCATTCCCCAACCAGGAGTAAAGTTAAGCCCAGGAGAAAAAGGTGGGTGGGGGAAAGGTGTTCTTAAGATTTGGTTCTATTTGCCATTATCCTACTCTGATCTGATTGGTAAGAAAATTAAACTAATTTCCCCTAATCAAGCCTGGTTTTCCATGACAATGCGAGAATTGAAAAATCAAAGGAAAGACAGTCAATGTAGGGCAAGATAGACAAAATTAACCACCTCTCATTGGCAGCCTTACAGTGGTCAGTAAAACATGGTAAAACATCTGTGGGATGTAGTAAGACAATTTAATAGATTTAGGATTTGGTTTTCTGTTTGAATGTTAGGCTGAAATGTGGATGGTTTTCACAGAAAAAACAATTACATTTGTGGGTTTCACTTATCCACTATTCCCACAAGGGAAAAATCTGCTTCCATGATGCAGGTGAAAGCAAGATTGCTGTTGTAAACATAAATAGCCCCAGATCAAATAAGCTAATTTGCTGTATCTTGGAGTTTCCTTTCTTTTTCTTTCTTTTTTTTTTTTCNNTTTTTTTTTTTTTTTTTTTTTTTTTTTTTTTTTTTTTTTTTTTTTTTTTTTTTAAGCTTTATCCTAGAAAGAACAATACAGTTGTCAGAATGGCTCCTTTAAGACACTTCTTCCGGGACACTTTTTTCTCCACTGGTGAAAAAAGTGTGCGTTTGTGTCAGGGCAGTTAGCGAACTTGCATTGTCTTAAGGCGCTGTGAAGGAAATTTACCAAGGTTACTTTCCTTGCTGACTTTATCACATTGACCTCAGGATAAATCAGCATCTCATCTTCCCAAAAGTTTGCTATTACCTTGGTGTGGACCCTGTATGTGGTTTATGCTGAGAGAGTTCTCTTGTGCTACAAACCAGTTCTGAGTGGGCTGATGGAGGGAGGAAGATGAGGATGAAGATGGCTCACTAGGTGTCAAAACTCGTGAGAGGCAGCAGAGCAGGACTCAGGTTGTGGGTAGTGATGGTAGGATACTCACAGTGTCCCAGAGGAGCTTTCACAAATTTCCATCATGGTGGAATTGTTGCAGCCACTCTGATATTTGGGACCCTGACAGCAGAGATCAAAATTAACTTGAAATGCTTTAATTTCAGTTTTGACTGCAGGGTTGGCCATCACCTACAGATAATGTGAGTTTCCTAACAGTTCAAATACCTTGGACCTCTCCCAAAAGGCATTTGGTGGATTCTGTTACTCCCATGTGATCTTTAACAGCTGCCACCTGTCAGAATTTGAACTGAGCCTGTCAAGGTTGACATGAATGTTTGGTAAGCCACTGGAAAAAAGCTGGCTTGATTTTACACACGTAGGAAGCTTCTAGGCAGAGGGTCTCAAATGCTCCACTGGTCTCAAGGAGTGCTTGAATCAGGAAGACGAAACAGCTTTGGAGCATTATCTGAACAGCACCCAAAGGGTTGCAGGACAGCTGCCCAAGGGCTGCAGGCACACACGTGCCCTTCACATCTCACAACCTGCAGTACAGAATGTGACCAGCAGTGCATTTATACGTGTTTTGTATGTCACAGCAGCATGTATATGTGCATATATATACATGTGTGCAGCCTGCATAACAATACAATAGATTGAGCTCTGGTATATGGTTTGTCTGCTTTGTGAAGATTTAAATGTTCCCCTTTTGACCCTGGCTTTTTAAGTACTGCAGCAAGGAAACCAAAGTAGATTTTGCAAGAGGTAATAGTAGTTACTTGACTTGTTGCTATTCTTTCAGCATCACTATGACCAGACACACAAACATCAAGGCACAGCCTTCCAGACACTGTGGAGGTCCCCTAGGCCTCCTCCCTCTGCGAGAGAAGCCGGTGCCTGAAGCTCTGGACCTTCCTGCTTGTCTTCTCAAAGTTGGATTTCCAGCTTTGCCAGGAGGGTGAGCGTGTCCAGCGCAGAGATGACGTGAGCAGGTGAGATTTGCAGAAGGACATGTCTGTGTAAGCTGTTGTGCTGCAGCTGTGTGAGTGAGGAGCAGTGCAGGTGCCTCAGTTCAGAGTGACCTGGGTTACTTTTGTGAGAGCCCTTGGAAGTCAGTTGCAGGGACACGGGGGCATCTCGAGCCATTTGCAACGCAGGCATGAGACATCGGGGGTGGCACTTTGCTTCTGCTCTTCTCATTCCCTTGAGGAGAAGGTCAAGTGAACAGATGAAACTCCCTAAGCAGAAATGACAGGAGAAGGGGAGGGAGGGGGTGGGAATCCCATTTAGTCAACTTTCAAATTAATAAACTACTCTGTAATTAGAGAACTATACTCATTTATTTCACATTAAGAAATAGACAGGCTGCATTAATTTCTTCAAGCTGGCAGATAAGAGCAACTGATGAGTGACAATTGTCCATTTTTTTTTGTTGACGGCTAAAGTCATTGTCAGTAGAGCCTTGAGATGACAGAAAGAAGTTTGAAGCTGAGAATCATCCCAGGATAGGAGAAGATATTTGGCACTGTTTTACTAGTGGCTGTATACATACATGCTGCTCAATTGACCAGACTGGAAATATAAATATGTTGAAAAATATATATCTATATCTATCTATATGCTTTTAAAAATGTAAAATGCTGAAGCCATATGGAATTTTTTAAACAACAAGCAAAACTTGTTATAATTTTTTAAAGTTTCATCAAAGCAACAGTTAATAAAAGGGAAAAGCTTCTGTGTCAACAGGTTAAGAACAATCACACTTTTCCAGAATTTTTATTTCAAATTAAAATTAAAATCATCTGTACATTTTGGGGGGTTTTTAGTTGCCTTTTTTTTAAAATTCCATTCTGGATGTGCTGTTCAAGCAAAAGGCCTTTTTTTAGTATCTGACAATGAAAAAAGTTTGTCCAAAATATTTTTGTTGTTCAAGAAATATGAAAAGAATTCCCAAGTTGAAATGGTGAAAACTAAATTTGTTTGGGGGAGAAAGTATATGGAAGCCTTGCTTGAATATGTGGTTAAATTAAATTTTAGGATATGTGGCGCCAGATATAATAGATGTAATTTCTGGATTATTTTTTAAATGGTAAATAGAAATCAGGATAAATACATGGTTGAGATTAGTCTTACCTACTATTTTTTATTATTCATCGCTTTTATAAATTTTTCAGTGTTGTTTTAAGAAGAGTTAACTTTGAAATAACTCTGCAGCTAGATATCTGCAGCTAGATAGAATCTCTCTCCAAGTTTTCCATGGGATGCAGCAAGCTGTTGAAATAAATGCTGCCAATTTCTGTGCTTTTGATACCAGGGCTGTTTTCATGACCTAGTAATTTACGAGGGTTTGCAAGTGAGTGGCCTCATTTTGCATGTAAAGGTTACCAGTGAAGAGCAAAAGCTGCTCCTGGTTAGTCTCAAAAGGTTGGGTTCTATTTCCATCTTTTGAAGGTTTACTTTAACTGAGAAACATTACAACAAAAAATAACAGCCTAACTTCACATGCCATTTTCATCTGAACTTGAAATTAAAAAATATGTCATCTGATTCACCCCCTGTGTGAGAGGGGGATAAATCTCCTGCTTAAGACAGCTATTATATCTGGTGCCACATATCAGGTTGTCTCTACAGGTCCCTGTCAAAGTAGAGTTGTAGGCTTATTAGCATCCTATTAATATGTGCATAAAATGTAGTCTGTGTCTGAGCCCAAATACACAAGCAGGGAAATCAAAGAGAAATCCTTCACACCTTTTGCTGGCTTCATCCTGAACTTTTATTTAGCTTAAAACAACTTCCTTAAGAGAATTTCCTCTTCTAAAGGAAACTCTTTTCTCCATACTTAGCAGGGGAATTCTGCACTGAATTATTTTTGGAGTGACACAGTCACCATTGGGAGAGAATTGCTTTAATCATGACATCTGAATTTTGTCTTGTGTAAAGTATCAATCAATTAGAAAAGTATTGACCCATCTGTGCCTTTTTTTCTTTACAGGTAAAGGTTAGGGAAGTATTGAGTAGAGAGTATTTTCATTTGTATTTTATCAAAATCTTATTAAGAATGGGCTACAAAGGCTGCTCTGTGTTACAAGTTTTGTTTTATTTATGCAAACAATAGTAGCATACTTGTTTCTGAGTATTTAGGCTTTATGTATACTACAAAATTACCTCTAAAACTCGGGTCAGTTTCATACTGACTTAAATACTGCAGTGGAAAAACATTGTCTTTAGCAGTCATTGTAATTTAGAATTCTATCTGTTTCACTTATGTAAGTCACACTAAACTGAAATAAAAGGTTTGTACACATTTAAAGTTCAGTATTTAGTTTAAGTGAGAGTTGCAGCTGGGGAAGGAATAGGATAGATCCTTGCATGCACCCTTTTGACTGGTGCCTAGTCTCACACGTGCCTCATGAACTGTTAGGAATTGTTTAAAAAAAACCTTACGTGATTCTGTTACAGCTCCAGGCTTAAGAAAAATCTTCATTTGGTAATGGAGGCTGTAGTGCTTTTAAAATCAAACCAGCTATTCACATTCTTTGAATAAATCTAATGTAACAGTTCAGTTTCCAATAGCTTTATGTTATTCAAACCATCAAAAGTCTATTTTTAAATTTTGTTCTTCAAGATTTTTTTTTCCAAAGTATTTTTTCCCTTTATTTTCCTGACCTGAAGCTGCCAGTGAAAGTGTCCCCTGAATTGTCTGCAGCTACTGTCCTGCAGAACAGCAGCCTCCAGGCAAGCTCTTCCCACACTCATGTGCCAATAGGTCTGGAAAAGTTGCTGTATCCAATTACTAAGTTGTCATAACAATTTGTAAAAGTCTGTTAATGCTTCTTTTTACAGGAGTGCCTCGCACATTATTGCTCAGGGTTCCACAGCATTATTTCTCATTATATGTTATGTCAAATAAACACACAGGTGACTGGAAAATGCAGACCTCCTCTACCTGGGCCTTCACACACAAATTGGTTGAACTTTTGTAGCCTTGTCCACAGTGTCATGTGGGCCTTGAAACAACAGCTCAAGTTTTCTTCTCTTCTAGTATCTTAAGCTTGTTTAAATTGTATGTTTTCCACAGTGAGTTATATACATGGATTTAATATAAGTATGGAAATTAAATTATATTTTAAAATAAAAATGAAC
Organism: Hylia prasina; assembly: GCA_013397195.1. Lineage (NCBI taxonomy): Eukaryota > Metazoa > Chordata > Aves > Passeriformes > Sylviidae > Hylia > Hylia prasina. The sequence continues at coordinate 95,802 of VYXD01008192.1, read as the reverse complement.
AATTTTTTTTTTCTGCCCAAGAACCACCTGTGAGGGAGACTACACTTTTAGAAATGAATAGCTCAGCTCTTTTGTTGTAAAGGCCTGTAGATGTCTAATTTCACTCATGTTCATTTGCAGGCATGTCTGCATGGCTATGGTGTGCCCTGGAGTGTTTTGGGTATGGAGCAGGAAAACAGCAGTGGTGATGAAAATAAGCATATTGCCTTAAGTGACCATGGTTGCTGACAAACTTCCAATTGGCTTTATCCCAGCCATTTTAAACAGGAAGTATCTGAGATAGACTAAAATATTACTATTAATATTTCCGTAGCAAGTCTTTAGAGCTAATTACCTTGGACCTGCTTTGAAGTGAGCCTCCAGCTGCCTCCCCTCAGCACTTGGAGGATCACATCATCAAGTGGGGCTGAGGTTGGATGGATGGACATGCTTTGCCTTGTGTGTGCCAGCTGCCAGTGGGTGTTTTGGATCACAGTTCCACACCAGAGGTAGTTCAGAGTGAAAAAACCTGGGTAGGTGCTGGGTCCTCAGCACTGACTTTGGTTCTGCAGGTTCAGCTCCCTCCATTCTGTGCTGCGCTAATGTGGATGTGGACAGAGATGTGCTCCCAGATTCTGCTCCTTCCATTAATCTCAGTGAGTCTGTAATGCATCTTATGAGGTGTGAAACTCCTCATCCTCTTGAGTCATTTGTACTGATCAAGTCTGTAAAACTTAAAATCTTTAGCTTGGGTATGCAGTGCATTGGTATATTAGCAGATAATCATGCATTTTTAATCTTGACAGCTATTTATTTTGAGAAAAAAATTTAAAAATAACCCAAAGACCGCAGGCTTGGTTATGCTAGACCGTATTAAAAAATGAAAGTGTGTAGGACTGAAGGATGGTAATTTTGGAATTTTTCTCAGATGCTTTCTCCAGAAGAAAAGAATTTGGAGAATATTGAAGAGGAAGAGGGGAAAAGTGACTGCAGGAGAAACCGAGCTGGATTCTCATCTAACGGAGGACCTGCATCTGTTTCTCTGTTAGATGTAGCAGATAGTGCAGGAAAACCCCCTTAAAGTATGTCTGCAGTGAAGCAGTGCACCAAAAGACATGCTTTAATGCTTCAAATTCACCACCTGTGTGAACTCAAACCTCACAGCTGCTCTGTATGGGAATGGACCTATGAGATGGGCTATGGAGAGTGGAAGCAAGTGGGTGTATCCAGCAGAGCCACTGCTTTGCTGCTCTAGCTGCCTGCAGAAGGCCAGGCTTTGGCTGTCTGTGAGCCCCTGTGTTTGCATGGCTGCAAACAGGGGCTGTAAAACTGTAGTGTGTGACCTGATAATCTCCTAGTGTCTCCTGGTGTTTCTGTTTTGCGGTCCTTTCACACCTCCCCAGTCTTCCCAGGGCTTGCATTACTGGAATGCAGCACCAGACGCCAGGACAAGACAGGTGAAATGGTTGTAAAGTAAGTAGGAAATTAAAGCTTTTGCACCCCTCCTCAGCCACTTTGAATGTCCATAGGATTGTTAGCATGACAGGGTTATAGTTATATTTGAAGGAACACAAGATGTGAGTCACAGTATATAGGCTGACGTTTCAGTTGTGACTGTGACAGTTGCTTTTCAACACCTGAATATCAATATAGTGCTGGTAGATATCCGTGAATTATTTCAACTGGCCAAAGCAATGCAGAGAAAGGCAGATCTCATGCCTAGGTTTCACTTGCTTTCTGGCATCAGGCTCTGACTTCTAGTGACATTTAGAGCCACTTTTAATCGTATGCTCATTTAATCATGTCTTTGTACTTTCTCCCCATTTTGTAAATAATTGATGTGAGAAGGGACAATCCTAAAGGGGGTGACAGTAGAAAATGAACAGAGAAAAACAGTAAATGCAATGTCTCCCCCTTTCTCAACCTCTTTCTGAGTTTAGTTTATTCAGGGCTTGTGAAGTAGCACATTGTTTTTTCCATGCAGGGAGGAACTGTGACTGGAAAATATATATGTTGCTAGTAAGAGCCTGAATTTTCCAATTTCTTTAAGAGTTAGCCTTGCAAGAATGCCAGGTGTGAATCTCATCAAAGTATTAAATATTTCCCCCTATTTAATGTAACTATTAGTGGCTTAAAAGAAATGTGCAAGCTGTGCCCGGCCGTGCTGAGCAGGTTTTTGTTCTGAGATATTTGCCTGGGTGGAATGACCCGCATTTATAGGCAGTAAATGCTAACACACATTAGTTGGAATGGAGAAAAAGAAATAGTGCCTCTGGTTTCAGGAGTGCAGGAGGCAATGCTGAGAGATACTGCTGATGAGAGCTGGTTTTACTGTTTGCATGGGTGCTGTGCAAAACCTAAATAGAACCTCGAACTCCTGAAGAACAGCAGATGTGGAAAAACTGTTGTCTCTACTTGACACTGTGGTGTCAGGTGAATGGAAGCAGTGAGCTAAACAAGTTCCTTCTCTGGGTTAAGTTTCATTTCTGATCTCAGGAGTGATGACATGTTCCCACCTTTCCTCTTTGGCAGCACTGACTGATCTGTCCTTTACTCGGTAACATGTTCCCACTAAATGTTTTTTTCTGTACCTCTGTCATGTTTAAATGGCTAACAGACTTGCAACAATCTCTTAATATTCAGAACGTGAACCTGATTTTCTTGGGAAAATAGAACAGTATTATTTCTTTATGAAAACACACAGGACTTCCACAAATCTGTGACTATGATAGAAATAGTGATCTACAGTTTGAATGATGGAAAGTGTAAGATAGTTTTGTTTGCATGGGAAATTTAAATTTTGACTTTCTTTGTAAGCCCAATATAATGGGAATTTTCACAAGTGTGTGAACCTTTATAATCCTCCCTAATCTTGTAGCATGGGATTCCCCTCAACATTAGCTGCTAAAAGTTAAGTATCTCTCCTAAGGGAGTAATCTAGGAAGTAATTCCTCACCCTCCCCCAGTAGATACCATGCCAGGGATTCATCTCACCTGCTTTACTCACCTATCCTAGAATGGGATAAATGGCAATCTGGAGACACTTATCTCTCTTGCTTGACTACAGAAGGAGCCTAGATGACTGGCTTGGACCAGCCACCTGATTTCTAGGTGGCTGTAGAGCAGGGGCACTATCTCTTTTGACCTTAGAGTATAAGATGTAGTTTTCAAAGATATATTCTTAGTGCTGAAAGGATCGCTTAGGTATATGCACTCAGTTGTGCAAATAACACCTTTCTTATTAGCTGGTGTTCTGTGTATGGATTCGTGTGCACTTAGAGGATCAGTACTTAGCTGTGTTATTTTGTGTCCCAAATTTCTTTCTGAGAAGTATCAAGACAAAACTGAAATGTGTGTATGCAGATAAGTTACACAGGCACAACTGCTCTCTTCCCACAGAGGAACAGGGAAGCTCTCATCGTAATGAGTGAAACTCCCCAGCCAGTTTGGTACCTGGGAAAGGCCAGACTAGGCTAACCTCAAATGGAATAAATAAACCTCATTCTGAGAATTCTGTAAATGTCCACAAAAGTTGTAGTCTTTTAGCTGTGGAGGAGGAGGTTTGAGTTCATATGTATTCACAGAGCAGCACATCAGCAGAGTCACAGAATTCACAGAATTCAAGATCATCGAGTCAACCCAGGCCCTAACACCTCAACTAAACCATGGCACTGAGTGCCATATCCAGTCTTTTCTTAAACACATCTGGAGATGGTGACTCCACCACCTCTCAGGGCAGACCATTCCAGTACTTTATCACTCTTTCCATGAAAAACTTTTTCCTAATATCCAACCTGCATTTCCACTCAGTCCAGTTCTTTGGTAAGTCTAGATCTGTGGAAGTGGGCAAGCTGGTTTGGTTTCCTGTACTCAGGCTTCCTCACGTGTCATTATTCTGTATTGCTGAGGAATATCAGCGCCTGGATTGTTTCATTCACTTCTGTCACACAGTGCTTCTGTCCCAGCATGCCAGGAAACAGTGATGTGGAGCCTTCAGCACTCGGTTCCCTCCTGAGCCAAGAGGAATCAGACAGGTACTGAATTTCTCTCCCTTGGTGGCCACGTGGTCTCCTTGAAGTGCCGAGCTGCCAAGCAGCAGCAGTGAGGACGGTCAGGGCTGATGCAGTCCTCAGTGGCTCCTAGACACTTCTCACGACATCAACACCAGACAGGTGAGCTCTGGGTACACACAAGGACTGTGGGTTGTTTGTCAATAACTTTCTGGATTATCAACTGCCAATATCTGGGCATGATAAGGACACTTCTACACCCCACACCTGTGTGGCATTACAGAGACACATGACACAAGGCTCAAGGTATACATCTGGTCATTCCTCAAAACTCATTGGCTAGGTGTTCTGGGAATTCTGCTGTAGAGTTTATCCCTCTGTCACAGATGATTTTCAGTGCTGTTTGTGGGGGCTGTTGCATGCAGAGGCTGCACAGCTCTGTCATGCTGCTGGAGCAGCAGGAGTTGGGAGCTTCAGTGAGAGCTGTCAGCAGAGGCAGTGGAGGGAACAAAGAGATGGGTAAATGGGCATACCTTTGCCAAAAGACTGGGGATTTAACATTTAGTGTAACTGGAAAGTAAACTACTCATTTGCTGATGTTTGCTTTGATTTTTTTGAAATGGCAAAAAATAGTGAAAAAAAATTGTTAAAAATGAAGGAAAATCAAAGAGAAACATGGAGAGCTCTGAATTAGCACAGTTTTGGTCTGCTCTCCTTGTTGTCTTGTAATGCCAAAAGCATTGAGAAACTATTGAACTTCAACTGATGATGTTTTGGTTAACGTGCATCTAGCAGTGGTGATAGGAACAGAAATGGCACGAGAGGACCCTGGCTGTGGATGGTCGTGAGACAAAGGCTGGTTTAGTGCAGCTGAATGGGTTGTTTCACCCATATTGTTCTATACTGACACTCACTAAGAAGATCTCTCCTTTCTCTGGGCTGGACTCTGGCTTTCCTCTGCTTTTTGCGGTGCTATAATGCCACTAAAGTACTTTCTCATTTCAGAAAAACAGTGACAAGCTGGTAAAATCTTGATTTGGGAGATGGCAACCCACTGTGTTATTTTTGATCTTACAATCTCAATGTAAAGGTGAGAATCTTATTTTGTGTCATTTTTCAATAAAACTCTGTGCTCCCTAAGGGAAGAAGCAAGGCACAATCTATGAGTGGCTTTAAAAGGCCTGGGTCATTTATTGAGGTTTTTTGGATAGGAGATACAAAATATTTTACAGTTGATATAAGGATCTCAAAACTGTATATATTTTGTGCAGTGGTTTTGGCTGAGGTTGAATATATTTTTTGCTGTTTTTTAATTCTTGCAAACTTTGACTTACTTTTGAGAACAATGTGCTTTTCACTTTGTCCTACTGGAAAATTTGTGGTTTGAAAAAATAATACCCCTATTGCAAAAATCTGAGAATTCACACATATTTTTCTCAGTGAGCCCATTTGCCTGACATCAGCTATTATGTTATGCATTCTCCTCCAAAAGAAAAGTTGAAAAGGAGTCAGAGAGAGACAAAGAGGAAAAGGATCACAGTATCTCAATTTTATTTTCTTTCCTGAAGAGTATTCTCTTTGGACAGACAGTAATTGTAGTTTCTAATGACACAAACTTGAAGGGAAACAGAAGAAGACTACAAACAGGTTTATGGGCCTATCAGCAGGAATATGTGGCTACAAATTGCAGAGTAAATGAAAGAGCCTGTTGTTTCCTAAGCCTGAGTTTGTGAGTGTTATGCCAAAGTATTTGAGGAGGAGCTAGAGCACCAGGCGGTGTAAAGGATACCTGCTGGGCCCTAATTGGTGCCCACTGTTGTTAATGGCTTCCTGTGGCTGAATGTTTACTTGTCATTTGTTTTGTGCTTTGTTTCCCAGCTACTGGAAGGAAAAAAAAAAATACTGACCAAAACTTTATTTTGCTTTTAAGTGGACATCCTTGGACATCAACTGCCACACTGCAAAGTGTCTTGTACTTGAGACCATTCCTTAGTCCTCTTAGGCTCCTAAAGTTACATTTCCTTTGATTTTTTTTTTTTAATTTGAAAAGTCCACAGATTTTTTTCAAGATACATTATTTATATACAATATATAATTATGTATTATGTGCAATATATATTTATTATCTAAAAGAATTACGCAATAACCATGTCTGGGACTTTTGCCTCCTGCAAGGCTTTGCATGGTTGAACATTTGAAAAATACTATAGATAATACCAGTTTATTTATAAACATCTGTTTTCCTAAAATGCCCATTTCTCTTATAAATCTCAGTTCTTTGTGGGATGTCTGTTGAAGATGAAGAAGAATGAAACCTTGCACGCTCAGAAGTTCCATACAGAAGAGTCCCCTTTCTGTATGTGATACAGCTACTGTCTGGTTTAGTGGCTTTTGTGGTTTTTCCTTCTAATCCAAAGGGACTAAAAGAAAACTATCCAGGTCAGTGTCTCAGACCCTTTGCTTATCCTGTTCTTGGTTTCCCTAACAAGAGAGCCTGTCAGTATCAGCTATGGTGTGAACACCTCCCTGCTGGGAAAAAGGAGTGAAACTGCTGTTTTCAACTAGGACAGAGAATAGTTTGTGGTGAGTATCCATATATACACATTACTGATGAAGAGGGAATTAGAACAATAAAAACATCCTAATCCTATAATCTTAAATCCTCTGCTTCTCCTACATTGGGTTGTGGTATTGGGTTTTCTTTTGAGTGGTGTCAACAGAAATTTAGTTTCAGTAATCCTAGAGAACAACACAGATTTCATAGAAATAAAATACCTCTATCTCAATTTAGCAATTAATAATTCCTGTAAGAATGTTTAGGTGCTTGTCCTCTGTTCACAAGGGTGTACATTTTGATATAAACAAACATAATATGGTTGTAAAGACCTGAATCAATCTGTGATAAGGCTGTATTTGAGAGCCAGCTCTCTAGCAGGTCTCAGACAGTGTTTGAGATGCCCTCAGAGGCCGACCAGACAATGTGGGAGAAGCTTTCATTGAAGTGCAGAGCACTTTGTCTGGGGACATAAATCTAATTCCTTGATTACCACTGACTCTCATTTCAGCTCTGTTTCACCTACGTATCTCTCCCATATGCATTTGGCTCATACACCTTGCAGGTGCACTGTCCACAGAGTATTATCTCATGCTATTTTGTGTTACCAACCCAGATAACACTGTCTGGAGCTCTCCTTTATCAGGCATGGAGTTTGGAAGCTACTAAGATCTGAAGGAAACTTTACACAGTGTAGAAGGCCAGGATAAAGTACAGAGTTTGAAATTTTTAATCTGTGCTGACCTAGGTACTGCAGTGAGGGGGAAGGAAGAGGGGTTCAAAATGTCTTTAACATGTAGCCAGGCAGATTTTCCACTTTCCAGACTGATCTCAGGAAAAGCACATCTAACTATTGTGGGAGCCCTTTTCTGAAGGCTCTTGATCAGTAAGAAAAAAGAGCTGCTCTCCTCTGAATGGAAAGATGATGCTCAGAAAACAGAAAAGGGAGGAATAAACAGATTTATCCCATCTTGAAGGGGAAGCTCAGTATATTGTAGAGTATTCTCATTCCTAATTATATTTCCAGAACATCTTCTAAGATTTATCAAGGTATTTGCTATCTTTGATTTGTTCTTGGGTTTGAGTATTAACTAATCTATTAATTTCATATCTTTCTGAGACTGGAAGGCTAAAGAATACACTACAGAACCAACAGGACTGTGAAGACTGTTGGCTGCTGTTTCCACTGGGCTGTAATAGTTAACAGCTCAAAAGAAAAAATGAGAATATAAAATCAAAAAGTTGAATTTCTTATACGCTTTGTCATGGCTGAATATTTAGGCAGTTTAGTTGGGGGAAGGGGGAAAGGAAGCCCCAAACCAAAACTAATTGCAAAAAGTGACAGCAAGAAGGCAGCAAGAAAGAAACCAGATCTTTAAGTGTTGTAGGAGTGTGTAACTCATTAGCATCAATGGATCAGTGCTCATTTGTGTCACTTGAGAATCAAGCCCAGTAATATGGTGTTGTCCCGCTAGTGTAATTCTTCTCTCACAGTTTTATTTCTGCTTGTTAAACCAAAAGCATCCCAGTCTCTAGAAAAAGGAAAACTGAACTACATTTTGAAAAGACACATGAAATGCTAAAATCCAAAGTAATCTTTCAATTATTTAAATAAAAAAGAAGTCTCTATGCCAGAATATGCAGAGAGTCTGATTAATTTGCCCAACATGTGAACAAGTGGTTTTCATGAGTGACTGTTCTACAGCATGATTATTCAAGGACATTATTCTTTGGGTTAGGATGAGAAATATCTTGACTTTTGGTTTTGATAATGTACGTATCACTTGCTCATTCTGATCCTCTTAAAAATCATTAAAATAAGGAGATCTTTTTCTTGGCTTTTGCTATTTTGATCCTCTCTTAACCTTTCCCTATTTTTTCACACCTGTGTGTTGGATTGTACCCTAATTTTTACAACAATCCTGTAAATATAGACTTGGTTTGCTACAGCGTTTCCATTAATCTGAATTTGCCGGTTCAATCAAGACAGATGAAATAAGGGAAAGGAGTATTAGTTTTAAAACTGTTCCTTTGATTTTTGTAGGCGTGTCTCAATTGCCTTCAGTAGATTTGGAGCATAGATTACTCTGCCTATAGTATAAAATGTCTTACACAAATATGTGAGTACTGTGATGCTAAGAATTTTTTTTAAAAATAGAGATAAGTACAACTCTGCAAATTGAGTACCCAAGTGTTGGAAAACGGTTAAAATGGAACCACTTTTATTTGTTTCACATGTTACCAGTAAAATTCTGATTATGGTTTTCCTTTGACTTTAAAGTGGTGTGTTCCAAAAGCAGCCTTCTGGTGCCTTTGTGAGAACCATTATGGAGCAGCTGGTCCTGGTTTCTCTTAGCAAAGGATTTGAGCAGCTGAAAAAGGCAAGCAACTTATGTTACAGTTAAAACACTTGTGCTTTCAAACAGTGCTACCCAGACTGTGCCATCCAAAGTCATTCCTCCCTAAGCTGTGCTTCTACAGGACAACATTGGAGGCAGCTGCCATGATCTGCTGTGGCAGGAGACCTGCTGCCTCATTCCTTGTGGTGGAAATGCTTATACAAAGGCGAAATAATTCTTTTACTGATAGATGTTCCCTGAAAAGAAATGTCCTTGCAGCAGAAGAGCATTTTTGCCTGTCAAACTGTGGCTTCATTGTGCTTTTGCCAGACTAGTTGTGCCCCATGGTGGTAAGATTGCTCCTTGCCTTCCCTGCAGTATCCTTCAGCCAGATGGCTGCCTGGCAAGGTTTAAATTTGGACCTAGGTTTAGGAATATGCTCATCCAGTGTCTCAGTTCTTTGTAACTTCTCAGTTGTGAAGAATAATGTTTAACACCCTTGTAAACACCAGGAGAGCTTGGGATAATAAGACAGAGTTTCTAGGCTAGGAAAGTTCTGTGTCAGGTTGATGGACCTGCTGCTTCTGATAAGGAGAAAGCCAAACAGCTAAAAGAAAGAATTTTGGTCAAGGTATCCAGGTTTTTGGTGTTCCACACAGAAACAAAGTGGCATGAATGCAGTGAGAATGTGTGTAAGCTGAAGGGGGTGTGTAAGCTGAAGAATGACACAGAGATAAGGAGGATGAAAATGCTTAGAAGAAACTTTGTTGGTGTTTACCCCAATCTTGCTAGAACACCTTCCCTTCCAGCTCATTATGTCCCTGTGCAAAAGTGCTGGAAACTGGAAACGCAAAAAGGGCAGGTTTAAAGGATGGTGATGAAGAATGCTTGAAAAAGACTCAGACCTAGTTTTAATTACATTAATCAAAGGGATTAAATCTGACATCTGAAAACTATTTTGGTAAAAAAACACTTCTCATGTAAGTTGGCGATGAAAAATGCTTGGCTGAAATAGCATCAGGATATGAAGGAAACCAAAGTATCTCTCATTTTTGCTTTAGGCCTCTTCTCACCTCCTCCCCTCCAAGCCACTTGTTTCCCCTCTTTGTGTACAGTTCCCCTTGCAGCTGTGCCCTGCGAGATGAGCCGGGGTGGGCCGCGTTCCTCACACCTCCGTGCGATGCACACGTCGCTCTCCCAGCCTGCCAGACTAAGCAGTATTTCTTGGGCCAGACTGTCAGGTTGCTGAGGACAAGTGAGGGTTTAATTTGCAGTTTGCATTCTTTTCCTAAGTAGTACATGCTCTGGAGAGAAGTCAGAAGTGGTCGTATGATCATGAACTCAGTGGCTCCATCCATCCATCTTTTCATAAATTCCTGTCCAAAAGGTATTTCACATGTTGGGCCTACAAAGCTCATTTATATTTCAGGGCACAAAAGTAACATCATTCTTCTACAGCAATGAAAAATGTGGTGACCCTTGCTCTCTTCTAATCTTAAATCCAGATTTTTTTTTTAATTTTATTTTTTTTTTCTTTTGTGCACAAGTATACCCGTGAAGATTTTATCTTTGAATTTACCTGTTCTGGGCATCTGTAAGTTGCTGTCTAAATTGCCATGTTTGTAATATAAATTAGGACACAGTTCCATACTAGAATTTTTTATGTAATGTCTTTTAAAAATTTGGAGCCTATTTACCAAATGATAACCTGGACAATGAAACAGTTTGAAAGAAAAAGAAGTACTATTCTTTTTGGGTGGAATTACAGAATAGGAAGCTAGGACTTTATCCTGTATATTTGACAATATGGCTTAAAGTTTTATTTGTAAATACTAAAAGTGTGTTACCTGACCCCCAACCATTGAACAGCTTAGAAAAACTTAGCATTGGTAAATTCTGGCAGTATTGCTACAAGTTAAAGAAATAGTTGTATAAGTGAGGAGACTTCTAAGACAATTTGCAGTAAATGAAGAAGATGAGATTTTGATCCTTTTATTTTCCCATGATTTTATTTTTTCCCCATGATTCTAGTGATGGAACAGGAATCAGAAGTTAGTTTTTCATTCAAAGAAGGTCATTGGGTTTGAAAGAAAAAAAAAAAAAGAAAATGTCTAGGGAGTGTTTTGAGATGAAACTTTAATAATCTTTCAGTTTAATTTTAATATACCTTTTTTTGTTTCCTTGGCATGAAGAAGGTGTTCTTAAGTGATACTCCATTGGATGTTGTGGCATGATACAGCTTTTTTCCTCTTCTCAGAAGGGCTTACACCAAACATTTAAGTAACTGATCATCAGAACCACTTTTTCCCTATGTCCAGACTCGCAGTTGTATTCATCACATAGACAATGTAACATCATCAACAACTTTAATAGTGTTTGTGTAAAAGGCTTTTCTCCTCCCCATCACTCACCCCTGGGTGCGTGGCTTTCTCTTTTGGCTCAGGAGAGAAGGTACAAGTTTTGGGCCCATGCCACAGAGGTGGCAGAGCTCCCACCCTTCTCTGATGTCCTCATCTCCAGTGGCGAAGAATGGGCATCCCAATGCCCGTTCCTTGCACAGCTTCAGCTGGGTCCTTTTAGCTGATGTCATTGTCGAGGCTGCACATTCCTCCTGTGACAAGGATGCAGGTGACAGGCCAGATTTGAGTTAAAGGATTTAAGCTATAAGGCCAAGGCTTTTAAGGTGGCTTCTAATGTGAGAGGAAGAGATGACTGATTTGATACAATAAATGCTTTTCTTTTGATCAAAAGAGGGCTTCAGCCTCCTGTCCAGTATAAGACCCAGTCCCTCTCCTTCCAGTGAGACTAGAGCAAAATGTGCTGTGTGGAATTCTACAATACACAATGTGGAGCTCTTGCCTTTGGGCAAGATGACACTAGATGGTATCCTTTGCTGTAGGCTGGAAAAGGGCTTGGATAAGCAAAATTTCACTCTGCTTTCTCTCTTTCACCTGACAGCTACATTCTCCAAGCTGGAGCTTGCAGGAGTAGCTTGCAGTGAACCTCTCTGATGAGAGGACATCCTACACAGAGCAGGGCGGCTTGGGCCTGCTTCACGTTTTTGTGTAGGCTGACAGGAAGCCTTGGCACCCATCTTTTACTACAACACATTTATTCCACTGCCATTACAAGCATGTTTATCCTTCCACCTTTATTGTCTGGGCAGATGTTGTATCTATAAACTTCATCCATTCTTAAAATTACTTTTCTATACAATTCAGCCACCAGCTGATGTCTTTCGGAGCATTTCGATTAACTGTTGTGCAGTGTGCAGAGCAAGGAGAGCATGAAAGAAATTTGACATTACCCATTAACAGAGAAAAAGTGAAAACACACAAGTATAATTGTTCTCATTCTTTATTTAAGATAAAACCCACATGTGAATGATTGTCTAGTCTGGGTTAGCTGCCAGGAAGCCAAGTCACACACCCAGAGAAAGTCTAGATTTCCCTCCCTGACAGTGCCCTGGGCTCCCACCAGTGTACGTGACAGCCAAAAACAGGTCCCGAGTGCTGGATGTGAGAAAGCAGCTTCTCTCAGCTTATGGAAAGAGGTTTATTTGTGGCCACTTTTGGGTGACTCTCTGTAATTGCTCCCAAAGGAAGGGAGGGTTGGCTGGGGTGTCACCAAACCGTGAGGGGGCCTGGATGGCCTTTCATCCTGCCCCAGACCAAGGGTGGCCACACAGACCCTGTTTGCCTGAGCCAAGGCAAATATGCCTTAGCTCAGTGCTTGTTTCTGTGTGCTTGGCTGAGGCTGAAGTGATTGTTCACAAACAGGTGAGAGAAATGAAGGGGCAGCCTTTAATGCACGAAAAGGGGAAAAGGCCACTCAAAAATAACTTGAAAACCCCTAAGGCTTTCAGGCTATAATACTGGTAGGACAAAAGATGAGCAAATGATGTGCAGTCAAAGTTTTTTTAGAACAGTTACACTCTATAGAAAATAGAAAATTCAGGCTGTGAGTTTAGATGGGGTGGGTGCAATAAGTTGGCTCCTTTGGGCATGTCCAGCCTGGGGCAGCTTAGCTGTGGTCCCAGTAGAGGAGTGGGTAGGGAAGAGCAAGAGGGGAACATGGCACACATGCAGATTGGCTTCTGGATGCTGGCTTTCCTTCCTCCTAGTATTTTGCATTTTAGAAATATATTTCTAGTCACACAAGGATCTGCAAATACTTACGATGCTGAGCCACTCTATAGTGATAACCTACACAGTGCAAGGGTATAGGCAGCCACCTGGGTGCAAGTCTATGGAGAATCAGGCCCAGAAAGCTTTTGTTTTTCTCTATGAAATGCAAATGGAATTCAATCAAAGGCCTGCTCACAAACTGGTACTAATTTAAATGTATCTCTGTTTTTTAACTGATACAAGCAATTGATGTGGGTTTTACATAGACATTGCCCAGAGCATTTCCTGGTTTTGTATTGTTGCCCCTCAGGGTTACAGAGATATATTCAACCACTGTATTAATATTTGCTTGCACTCTTAGATGCTTATGCTCGCAGTGCAAACTTCCATAAATGTTAGTTCCATTGCATTTTCCTTTAATTCCCTACTCCCATCGTAAAAAGACAGGAAAGTCTTCTTACAGTTTTTATTTGATTCAGCTGTGCTCTTCAGCTTTGGTTAAATGAGGATCCTCTGCTTCATGAAGTTAAAGAAATAATTCTTTAAAATATTTTTTCTCTCCAGTTTTGTTCTCCAGCTCTAGTTTACAGAAAGGCCAACTTTTTCTTGTTCTGAGAAAAGAGATTTTTTATGGGATTGCTGCAGGGAGCAATCCTAGACTAGAGGAGGACCAGAGCCAGAGTTCGCATTTCAATACTTCTTTACAGTGTTAAAATAAAGAAAAAACAGAATAGAATAGTTCAGCTGGAAAAAACCTACAGTGCTCATCCGTCTATCAATATGAACAACAAAATATCCATATGCAAAATATTTTCCAAAATAAGCTGTAATTCTTGCAAATTTGTCCCAAATACCTTTTAAAACAATTACAAGGTAGGTAAGGAGATATTTTGGGTTTTTTTTTTCTTGGAAGATGCCACTAAATCTAATAAACTCTGGAAGTGGATGACATTTGGCTGAATAGCAAGAAAACAGATTACTTTTTCAGACATTACTTACACTTGGAACACGGTTTATGTCTAAGCAGAATTGTCTGATTTCAAATACTGAGTGCTGGAGCTTTAATAAAACCCATCTCAGGTGCAGAAGTGCAGTCTGTAATCTTGGTTTAGGTGAAGACAACGACATTCCTGGAGACTGAAGCGTGCCAGACACTCCTGCTGTGGAGAGCAGCGGCTGCGGTGCTCCGGGCAGGGCTGCAGGTCAGCAGCTTGCGCTGGCCTGAAGGTAAGAGAGGTCCCTGGCACAGGCACCAGCTGCTTCACGCTGCTTAGCTTCTGTGCTAGAAAGCTGCCCTGGGCACCTCTGAATTACTGGTGTTGGCAGAGCATCAGCAGCCCCTAAGGAATGGTTTGTGGGTCTGGCATGTGAAGAAATCGGTGAGAATGCTGAGAGCAAACAGGTGTGTCTTGGATTTCCAAAACGGCAGAGTATCCTGCATCAGTGGCATTCATTTCACTCCTTCCTTCATGTCATGCCTCTCAAAAAATAGGTCTGAAACATAACGATGATGGTTTCAACACAATGATTGTTGCCTCTTCCATTGTAACTATTTTAACTGAAAGTACACTGAAAGAGCTAAAAGTGTAAGTAAATCATGTAAATCTGTAAATTAATAATTTCTTCACTCTTATTCTAAGGAAATTAGGTGTGTTTATAGTTCTGTTGTCTGTCCCTCTTTCTGCCCTTTCTTCCAGGCACACTGGATGGATTTGTGTCAAGGTTCCATAAAGGTGTGTGAGAACTGGTATCTGGGAACAGGAGTGGGAATCTGAAGGGGAAATTTTCAATACAAGGCCAAGTTGGTTTTTAAAATACCTGTTTGAGGATGTGTTCATCATTGGCCCTGCAAGAAGCCAGCAAGTGAGAGCTTTTACCCAGCTTTGGCATAGAACTTAGGTATAACAGGGCAGGAACTGAAAATTCAGCAGTACAGGAAGGGAAGTCACAGGGGAGATAAAGCAACAATTTTTGTTACTTCTGCTGTATTTCATTTTTACTGTAATTAAAGTTTCTGTGAAGTGATTACCTTACTATATCTAAGTGCAACAGGTCCTGGGAGTGTAATCTATTTGTATCATTGAGTTCACCACTGGTCCAAAAAACCAGAAGCAGTGAAGAACTGAAGAAGAAAATAGTTGTGGTAGATCAAGATGGCCAAGATATGGATAAGCATGTTGTCTGTATTTATTTCTTTTATTGTGGAGGAGAATTTGAAAGGCAGGAAATATTTCAGCACTGGTAGGTAGAAAGAGTAGGTATTAAAAGTAGGTATTGAAAATTGAAGTTTTAGAAATGTGAAGAATTTTGCTGCTAGCAGCAACAGAGAAGAGGAAATAACATAAAAGGAAATAACATCAAAGGAAAAAGACAAGGTGCTCAGTAATATCTGCGAAGTTTAGTTTTAAACAAATAGTCATCCTTCCAGGGCAGCAGATCAGAAGTGTTATTAAATGTGTAGTGCTAAACTTAGGGAGATCACTTTGGTATTGAGATGCAGATTTGTGAGCCATTTACCTAAAGGTAATAGTTATATCAGTGTGAAGAGAAGAGGCTCCCTGAGGATAAGATACAGAAAATGACACCTAGGATAGAGCTTTGAAGAGCTTTCACAGACAGGGCAAGAGATAGTGAAGAATGAGGAGACATTCCAGGGTGATGGGAAATCCATATATGTCCTGGGCTGCAAAGGAACATAGAAAGTGACTTTTTAGGACTAGGGGGCATCAGGAGTGCCCACAGCCTGCTTCTGCAGCCTAGGTCAAACTTAGCACTTTTTGAGCTTGCATATTGAAATAAATGGGATATCTCTTCCTTTCAGAATAGACATAAATCCAGAAGTATGGGCCAAAGCCACGGTAAGTTTTAAAGGAGAAAAAGGGTGATGAGCAAGGGAAAATTTAGTGCAGATTGTCACAGAGCTGAGAAGGGGACAAAACTGTGAGTGAGGCACATGTAGAGTTCAGCATGGCAGAGGAAGAGGAAAAAGGAAGGGGCCAGGATGGGTGAGGGAAGAGGTGCTGATTGTGAATAGGAACATTAGGCTTCAGAGGGATGAGGCAGAAGTTTAAATACCAAGGAGGGCCTGGGACCTGGAGTTTTGTGTGTGTCTGGTAACTACTACAGTACTTGAATCTTAGTGAGTGAAGACTGACTCCCCTCTCTTCCTTCCCACATTAGTTTCTAATAACAACAAAATACATCCCCAAACTGGTCCACTTCATGCTTCAGCCAGCCTTTCTTTCCCAGAGTAGTATCACTTTATGTGTGCCCTGAGATGTCCTGAAGGGGACCCTGGCCTTTCCTCCTCCCAGGCATGACTGAAACACACCTGCCTTAGGAGAAGCGGGGCTGTGGGTGGTGGGGCCAGGCCCCCAGTGCAGGGACAGGAAGAGAGACTGTGCCTCTTCATGTGGAATTTTGAGGAACTGCATTTTCTGAGGGCTCACACCAAAATTCTTTCACTTCTTGGGAAAGAAATTTCAGAAAAACAGGCCCTGATAGGCCAGAAATTGTCATCAGTCATATGAACAAACTTCCTTCTCTTTCCAGTCTACCTTCCACTGGCATCCACAACTTCCAAACTAGAACCTCCTGAACACCAGCTGCTCCTGTTTTAACTCTAGACACAGCAGCTGAAATTGATGTGAAATTCTGCTTTCTAAAGTTGTGTGTGTTAACATTCATTTCATTCTAAATTTAACGTTAACTTTAGCAGCAAATAGAGTTGGATATGGAGTAGAGATGCCAGAGAATCTATGTAAAAATCAGATACTGTATATAATTTCTAGGAATGAGAAGTAGGTATATAAGATAAATCTCTAAAAACACAGTTTGGAGTTTAAGAATGAAAAAGTCATCATTTCCTTAGAACATTTAAGGCAGTTCTTCCTAAAACAAAATGGTATTTCAGCAGAGACTTATTTGGTTTTTTTCCCTGTATCAGAGACAAGGTATGGATTTGAAATTAATTTTTATCCTTCACTAGGAGCTTAATGTGTTCTTAGTAAAAGTACTCGAGGGGGACCCCACTGTAGTGGGTTTTTTTGGCTATTATGCAGGTGGGTTATGGATGGGAAACATTCTATGTGGAAACTGATGCAAGGTGGATGATGTATGGTGAATAGACAGATGACTTCTGACAGGGGCTTTTCCTTTCACATGTTTAGCACATGGAACATAGAGAGTGATTTCTTAGGAGGAAATTGTTAGAAGGAATAGGCTTCTTTACACAGAATGGATACAGATAGATAACCTGAATATGTTCTGTAAGACTGTCCCTTAGGAAGTTATTTCAAATGAAACATTTCCATTATGTCTTCAGTGAAACTTAATAATCAGGAAAACATATAGAGTTCTTAAGCACAAATTCTTTCATGAGTGGAGTAGTCTCAGATATGATATTGGTGCTCTCTTGACATCCCAGTGGGGTGATTGATGTGTAGAATGATCTGTGTCAGACCATTTTTAGCAGCATAGATAAGGAAAGCTGGAAGTACCACAGGTCTTCGTGCTTTTCAGCAAACTCACAGTGAACCACAGTAACACTTCTCTCTTTGAAAATCTTTGCTCAGCCATGTAGTTTACAAATAATAATGACTGAGGTTGTGTGCCAGTGTGACCAGGGAGTTTAATATTTAATCTCATAGCTGTCTGTGGTGTGCCCTTGAAGGTGTGTCACTGAGACAGATACCTGCCTGTGGGAATTGGAAGTGCTCTCCAGGAACTGTGATGCCTTGTGCTGACAAGTCCTTGGTGAGTGTGAACTCTCACTGTTTTTTTCATCAAGGTGGCTGCTGGGGAAGCAGGTCCTGCATCAGCTGCGCCAAAGAAGAAATCCTAATTTATTTGAAAATGTGGTTAGAATGTAGCATGTGAATATGGGTGTTTCAATGTTGGTGTGTATATATCAGTCAATATGAAATCCCTTGTAAGTCTAGTGTATAAAATGTGTAACTTTTTACATGTAATTCCACAGAGCTTATTAGTGTTATTGTAGTATAAAGTAAATTAGACATAGTGCAATACATAGTTTGCTCTGTGAGAAGGTTGCAGGTGTGCTTGGCTGAGGCTAGACATTGTAGCCCTGTTTTCTATCACCTTGCTCTTGTGTTGTCTTTTATATCAGTGTAAGTAGGTGTAAACTGTGGCTAATTCAGGGAGGTGGTAATAACTGCCCAAAGTGCAGAGACTCAGACTTTGTATCTGTTATAGTGGGTCCTGCACTGTGAAATATATTTCCTGTTAATTTCTCTTCCAGAGCACATTACAAAAAATACCTCAGTTTTGGGAAACGGGTTGGTGGTGTGTACTTCACTGTTTGGATGTTTTGTGGGNCTTTTTTTTTTTTTTTTTTTTTTTTTTAACAACAGAAGAGTGTACAGAGTTGCTTTGTCATGACTTCTTTGAAAATTTCAAAAGTAGTGCTGAAGTCATATGGAACAAGGACATTTAAATTAACAGTTATTAAAGGTTGTTACAGCCTTTTTAATTCCTTCTTGAAAGCATCGTAAGTTTTGTCTGACATGGACCTAAGACCCCCACATCCCATTGTGAAAATATCCCTAATGATGTGCTAGTTCTCAAGGATGTATCAGAGTGCTGCAGCTAACACCCGATAACACTGCTCACTCCAGTGCTGGCACACTTTGCCTGATGGGTGCAAAATATCTTCTGAAACAGATCTGAGAAAAGAAGTCAGGATCTGCATTGACTTGCAGGACCATGCACAAAGCAGAAAAAAAATCGATTCTCACTGAGTCAGGAGGCAAGGCTGAATGCCTGATCCCTTCCCTCTTTGCATATCTTCTTTTCCCCCTTGTTTTCTTCATGCAGGAAATGGAAGTGTTGCTTGTCTTACAAGAACTCAGCAATTTTCTTTTTCTTTTTTAGACCATAATAGTTAAGCATTGTGGCAAGGTTTTCCTCTTTTTCTTTTTGGTTTTTGTTTGTTTGTTTGTTTGTTTGTTTCTTCTCCCCGGGACTGAAATTAAAGCAGAGCTCCTGTGTTTAACACATTAACAAAGACTAGGGATGTTATGATGAATATCTTTACTCTGAGACTTACCCTTCCTTGAATTTTATTTTATCAAAACTGACGTCCATCTGACAAATAACTATGGGATGAACACATTTGTGGAGGTTGCTGGAAATAACTTCCTGTCCTTACTTTAACTTGCTTGCAGGGTTTCTGCAGGAGGAGAGCTACAAGGACTTGGCTGTTTACAAAGTACAACACATAGCTTACCTCTGGCACCAGGTCCAGGAGGCTGCTCTGCTGCCTTCTCTCTTTGCTCAGCTGGCCTCCTGCCTAATCTTCCTGCTGTAACTAGGATGTTTGCAGTTACTTTCCCTCTCAGTAGCAGTTTGTGTTGAATTTTGTGGTCAGAAAGACACAGACAAGATTGTTTGTAGGCTTCTTAAATTAGACCAGCTGCAAAAAGGAGATGGTCTCTGAGGCACACAAGCTCTTCTCCCTGCTAAGACTAATAATCTTGTAGTTTGCAGAATGCTAACTAAGCTTCAAAGGGCGTTTTCTCCCTGGCACCTCTTCGTATAATCCTGTATTTATTCATTACATTTTAAGTTCAGGAGGGCCCAACTGGTTATTGACCCTGTCTCCTGTTCAAGGGTCCATTATATTTCACCCAGTTGTCACACAAGGTAGTGACTGGAATTTGGCCAAAGCAGATAGTCCAGAGAGGTGTTCAATTTTGATAATGACCCTGGCTGTTACGATTTGTAAGTGCTCTTGGTTAAGTAGTCAAATGAAGCAGGATGCCTCTGTTAAAGTGGCCAGATCAAACCTACTGCTATAAGCAGTTAAAAGCATTGAAAAGAGTAGTTGCAAGGGATCTCTGGAGGTTTCTCATGCACCTTCTGCTTCAAATCTAGAGTGTGTTGCTCAGGATCTTTTTTAATTGAACTTGGCCTGTCTCAGTGTACTCATTCTGAATCTTCCTTTGCTGCCAAGTACAAAATCTCATGAGAAAATCTTAAATCAGATCCATTACAAAATCCAAGTGTATCGCATCCACACACTTATTGTCAACCGAACCTGTCAAATAATGAAAAACTGATGGCAGTCATTGTTTTCATTCAGTAAATCATTGTCATACACTCTTTCATCCAGGAGCCTTGAAATTGACTGAGGCACTGACGTGAACATTTGCGTGAAATTTGCCATCAGTGGATCCAATCGAGCTCACCTCACGCCTGAGGTCTCCTTTGCTGCCTCAGTTGTGAACCTTTGCACCTCTGGCTCATGCCTGGAAATGAAAATGTGTAAATACCTTACACTTAGGCTGCTTTCAGCAGAGCCAGATCCAGGCATTTCTGAAACACCAGTGCAGAGCAGCTTGTGTGCTGCTCCTGGGAGTGGCACCCAGCAGCTGCTTGGTCACCAGGGTTTGAGGAAGTGGAGGAAGAGGTGGGGGCAAACAGTGAACCAACATAATTGCACTTCTCTAGGTCTTGTAGAGGTACAGTAACAGCTTGAAGTAAAATCATTATGTTTAAGGATTCATCAGAACAGCCTTTGTGCAAAACTTAATAGGGTCCTCTCCATCCCCTCTTTTTCTATTGAAAGATGCGTTAGTGGCCTGAGTAAACCTTTAAATCTCTGTTTCAATTCTCTGAGACAGATCTTGTATCGTCATGTATAACTGCCTTGTATGACAGATCTCAGAAAGAACCACTGTCACTTTTCTAGCCAGCAAGAAAAAGAGATAAAATAATTTCACGAGTTTTCAAGTTTTACTGTTGCTAATGATCAGCTTGCCACACAAGCTCTAAATGATGTGCTGGTGCTACAACTAAGCTGACATAACAGCTATTGCTGCTGAGTCAGGTCTCCTCCCTTTCCTGTCCTTGGTCTCCTGCTAGTGCTTCTCTGACACTAGAGTGAGCCAGCTCACAGAGCTCAAACAAATAGAAAAATAATGCCAGGTTGGGTTTTTTTGTTTTTGTTTTTGTTTTTTTTTTGGGGGGGGGGCATCATTTGGGGTTTTTTTTGGTTTTGGGTTTTTTTGGTTTTATTCTTAATTGTGAACTGCCAGGACTTTAGTTTCACAGTAATTTTGGACTGATGTAAGTGTGCTTTGTAAAGAGAAGTTGTGAACTCCATCTCTTCCCTGCTTGTGCTGCTGCTGGATCTCACGTCCCCTGTGTTGGGAGGCAGATCTTGGTTTTGATCTGGTGGAAAATCATCCCCCTATTCCACTCCCTAATTTTAATTCAGGTTAGTTTAGAGAGGCTTTCTTGATATGGTTGATTACATAGCTGTGCAAATACTAGGAGGAGGGGACAGGACCTCCTGTAGCTGGTAATTTCCACTTGTTTTGGCTGAGACATAACATAGAAGGGCTACTTCACATATGCCCCTGTAAAACTGGACCTGTTTTGCTGACACCAAATCATTTATTCTCTACGTCCATTGAAAGTAAATTAGTGAAGAATACAGCCTGATGGAAAGAAAATGCATAGGCTGAAGAGAGAGTGAAGCATTGATAAAACATAAGGTGGTCCTCTCAGAAGTCTTTTTTCTTTCAAAGAAATGGAGATTGGCTTCAATAAGGAAAATATAATCTCTAAAACATTCCTGCACTTTATGTGAGTTATCTTTTCCCAGGGGAAGATGAATTTTAGGATGGCCCATCAAGGGGCATTTAGAAAATGCACCCTTCTGACTTTGTTTTCTTTCTTCTGCCCACAGCACCCAGACAGACTTCTGGGATCGGCACCCTGCCAAACAGCCACCTCATCCTCATAAACACACAGAGCCCCAAAAAGAAACTGAACAAATATTTCCTGAGGTAAGTGTGAAAACTCCAGCCCTTGCTGGCTCCTTTCAGCTGAATTTTGTTCTATAATTAGTAAGCTGAGTGTATGAAATTAAAGCTGTGTTTTTCAGCAGCTTTTTCCAGTGGTCTTACCAGAACGGCACTTGGTAGCCATTTCTACAGAGTTATTATTATTGTACTGCCACCATCACCAGAGAAAACAATTGTGGTGTAAAAAGGCTCTATAGCATGCACATGGCTAAAGGGGATTCCTGTGGCACACCAGATGATTTACCACAGTACTCTGCAACATCCCCCCGCTCCCCATGTCCAGTCTCCCTCAGAATTTCAGTTTCTAATACGCTTTCTGTAAAAATTTATTTTCTTGTGGGAGCACTGGCTCATGACCCTCCAGAGCTGCAAGGTTAGAGCTTCTTTCTTGAAAAGCTGATGGCAGAGCAGTTGTCATGACCTATGATACATACAGTTGGGAAGACATTTTCTGGCATCACAAACATATGGAGAAAGGGCAGTTCACGTTATGAGGTGACTTGTGAGTGCAGCACAAAGGCTATCGAGATTGTTTGGTTTTAAAAATTATTTTGTTTCTTGTCCTTTGCTGTAAAAATCTATCTGCTGACACAGTGGGGAGGTTATTACAGACTGCTGCAGGATGGATAGCTAAAGATTAGTCTGGCGGTCAAGGGAAAAGCAATTATTCATGAGCCCATGTTACTCTTCCTTCTGACAGCTGGGAAATAAGTTTCTAGTAGAAATATAGAGAGTGGTTACCTTCTCTGTGTCCCTTTCCATATTTCCTTGCTCTACACAGACTACTCTGACAGTTCTGTTCCTGAGTTAAGTTTCTGAGCTCTGGTTGCTTTTTTAGGTCACAGACCATCTTTGTCGAGTCCTGGGTTGGGCAGTTTGTGTTGTATTTCCATGCTGAAGGTATGATATTGTTTCCACAGCAGTTACTGGAAAATAGGAGAGACAGCATCTTATGTGCACCAAGTTCCCTCAGAATTCTGTAACAGAACTGGATTTAGGAGCAGGATGAAATCCATGCATTTCATTCCCTAATGGCTTTAGAAAGGGTGCTCGATTCATTTGTTTGTCAGCAAAGCCATGCCATGCCAGCTCTGACTTCAGGCATGGAGAAGACCACACTGCATTTTCCACTGTTGCAGACAATAAGGTCCATTCTGATTCCCACTGGTCTCTCTTGCAGAGATGTCCAGCTGCCTCAGAACTTCATAAGCCACTGAGTGGCACAACCAACTGCTGAAGCATCATGCAGCTGGATTCAGCTCATTTATGGTTGGCACTGCTTGACTTCAGGTTTGTGACTGCTCCCAGTCCTGCTTTGAGTTCCTAGGAATTGCTGTATCAGAAACAGTTGTTAGTGAAAACAAAAATATTACGAAAAACAAATGTATGAGCTGGTCAGGAGCTTGAAATTCATCTATGGCTGCTTTTCAGAAGGGAGCACATCCATCACATAGGTTGTGCTGGTTTCATCTGGGGTAGAATCAACTTTCTTCACAGTGGCTGGTATGGGGCTGTGTTTTGGATTTGTGCTGAACACAAGGTTGATAATATTGGGATGTTTCTTTTGTTGCTGAGTAGGGCTTGCACAGAGCCAAGGCCTCTTCTGCTTTTTTTGAGATGGCCACACTGATGAGGAAGTTGGGGGTGAATGGGAGGCTAGAAGCCAGGACAGGTGACCCCAGCTGAGTAAGGGGACATTCCAGACCATACAACATCATGCTCAGTGTATAAAGTAGGGGAAGAAGGACATGAGGAGATGTTTGGAGTGATGGCCTTTGTCTTCCCAAGTAGCCATAGCATGTGATGGGGCCCTGCTGTCGTGGAGATGGCTGAACACCTGCCTTTGTCTGAGAAGTGAAATAATTTCTTGTTTTGCTTTGCTTGTTTGTGTGCCTTTTCCTTTCCCTATTAAACTGTCTCTGTCTCAACGCACGAGTTTTCTTTTACCCTCCTGATTCTCTCTCTCATCCCACTGGTGGGAGAGAGAGTGAGTGAGTGAGCGAGCGAGCGAGCCAGCGAGCGAGTGGCTGTGTGGGGTTTGGCTGCTGGCTGGGGTTAAACCATGGCATAGGTCTAGATGGATAAGCAGCTGCAGAACTGAACTTGCACCTTTGAGATTTGGGCAATGCCCAGTAGCATTGTGCAGACAAATCCCTCCCTCTCTAAACTTTTGCTTTATGAGCAAACAGTAGAGATGACAGTGCAGCTGACACTTTTCTGACTCACTAACTCCTTTTAAACCTCCCATCCCCTTGCAATATGTTCCTCACTTGCTGCTTCTCTAAGTCCTTATTTGCTCATTCTCTTTTAGCACCAAAATACTGCCCAGTTTTAAAACATTGATATCAAGGCCCAAGGTTAAAATACAAATGCCTAAAGTTTGGGGTGGTAGGGAATCTAGGACCTAGAGCTAGCAGAAGTGCTGGCATCCCACACCTAATTAGAGGCTCAGGGACAGATTTAAAGCCCACATGGAGCTGTTTAGGCTCTCTCTCCTAGAGGGAGATAGGGACACTAGTTGAAGATGGGCACTAAATATTTTGTGAAATCCAGGCCATGCCTTGGTGTTTGGATGATCTGAAAATTCAAATCCCATTGATTCTGAGAATATAACGTGCTGCTTGTGTGTTCTAGAAAATGGTTCCGGTAGACTATTAGTTTCAAGCACCCATTTCTAAAAATCCTGAGCTGGAGTTGCTAAAAGTTGTTTCTTAGGCCCAGTTGACAGCTCAAGGACTATTTAAAATAAAGCAAACTTTTAAGTGACTTTTAAAAGAGTTTTAGATATAGTTTATTAAATTGTTCAGTTATTTCAAGAACAACAGCAAATCACTGTGTTTTTTCCTGTTCTCTTTCTCCCCCAGCAGCTGGTCCTCTCAGCCTTCATTGCCCAAATGTAAATGGGTGCAGAAATTTCCAGATGAAAGTTTATGACATAAATGAATCCCTAGTGATTGATTTTTGTTTTCCTCTGTGAAGTCCGCACAATGGGAGGTGGCTGCTTATCACTGGGTAAGATCACTGAATGATTTAATGGGGGGCTAAATGAAAAGTAAGAGTTTTCATACTGGTGTGATGTAAATCCTGCGTCCAATTAAAGCCTCAAAGCATTTTTTAAAAGCTGTATAAAAGGTGAATCATTTCTGTAAACAGCCCTTAAAGTGAAAACCCAACACCTTTGCTGTGGGAGAAGTAATACAGTCTCAAATACCTCTGCAAACAAAGAGTCCCTTGCCTTCTGCGAGCTGCTCTCTTTTTTTCAGCAGCTCAGCATGGGGTGCCAGAAAAATCATTAACGGGCCCATCTTGCACTTCTGGCTTTTCCACACCTGCGTATCACGATCTCTGCTGTAGCTTTATGGACCGTGAGGAGGCAGGTTTGACGCCATGAAAGACAGGCCCAGCCAACAGCTGCAGGATGGGCAGAAAGCCAGACAGTAAAATGTAAAGAGGAGGAAGGAGAGGGATCACCTTTGAAGTCTACCAAAAAAAAAGAAGCATGACTTTGACCACTTCCTTTTTTAATTAGCTGTCTCAGGTACATTGAGCCAGTGGTTTGAATGCATACTGGCAGGGGGGTGTTGAAAATGCTGAAGGTAGTACTGTAAGGGTTTCATCACAACGTGACTATTAATTTTTTAACTTTTTTTAATCTTTTTTTTGGTTGTTCTGGGTTGTTCTTTTTTTGGTTTATTTTGTTTTATTCTGCGTTGTTAGGTTAAACATCCTAACACAATGTCAGGGAAAAGACCTTATTTCACTTGGTAACACCTGAACTACAGCTAAAATCTGTATCTTTTGCAAGTGTGAAAAACAACATTAAAGCTATGTTGACGAGTACTTGGATCCCATATTAGCCAGGAAATTGATGATTACCACTCCCATAGCAACCAGGACACACCTCCAGGACACACAGGTTGAATTATTTTATTATACGTATATAGTGTTAACTTTTGCTCAATATCCATGCTAGTGCCAGGAGGTTGCTTTTGATTTGTGCTGCTGTAGCTGAAAGCCGAACTGGAGGGATCCTGTAAAAAAATTGCAGTTGCTGCAGGAACCAAACTTTCCTGTGCCCCCAAGAGGCCAAAAGTTCACTTTGAACTAGCATGTCCCTAATCCTGTCTATGCATGTTAAAGTGTGTTCAGGGAGAAAATGCAAACTGCTGTTGTCATCCATATAGGAACTATATGCATTTAATTTACACGGCTTAAGAGTAAGTATTTTGATACTTATAATCTATGTTAGAGTCAGATCCAAAGATAAAACTCTAATAATCCAAAACTGAATGAGCTATCTATCAGGTTGAGAATTTCTATGGGATGATGAAAGGATGATACAGTCAAATCCTGAACAAGTTCAGTGAGTATTGCTCAGGCCTCAGAAAATTTGGGAATTTACTGGAGATACAAAAAAATCCTTCAGGCTGAACTGGGGAAAAAAATCAACAGAATTATCTGCTGTCCTGCTGTAAAGTGCAGAGTGATCTCACAGTGAAGTCCAAAGATGTAATATCAATGACTTCATTGTGCTTTGTAACTGCAGTAGTCTTGAGTCTGTTCTCTGCTTGAAAAAAAAAAAGAAAAGAAAAAGTAACATTGGATATTACTGTAAATCCACTAAATTGAGGTAGAACTTTAGCTTCATACAGAAGCTGAATGTTGTCCAGTGTGTCAGTGTGTTTTAAAGGCTTCAGAAAAGGGGAAAAGGGGACACCAAATTGAATTGTTATGCACAGGTGATCTGCATAATTTAAAAAAAAAAGTTGGAGCATGGAGTAATTATTGTCATGTGATTTTTTAAATACAATATTTTTAAGCAGAAAATTAGAAAGAATGCTTAGATTCATGTTGATAAACTGTTACTGAAATACATAATTTGACATAGAGGTAAAGAAAAATATTTATGTAAATTAGTTTAAGATACTATTTAATTTATTACATAATCTATTTTTAGTAATCTATATATATGCTAATATAATAAATCACTCTGTCATTCCTTGATTTTTTTTTTCCTGTCTCTGGACATAAGAATTAACAGAAAAGCATGCTAGAGAGCATGCAGATTGATGGTTCTTTTTAGCTGAAATCACTCCCAGTTTAGAACTGCTGATTTAAGTTTTTAAGATCAGGTACTGTAGATAGACTTCATAGTGTTTTCAGAAGTAATTTCTATAGACCAATGGCCTTAAAAAAGTCTGTCCAGTTTCTATGGCTTGTTGCACTCTCTACTTAGTTAAGCACAAGACGATTTTCCCCCCAATATATTACAATAAAGTATGAAAAGATAACAGCTTTTTGTTGTAGAGGATGGTGAAATACAGGTGAATCAATAGCATAGCTCATAAATATTTTGGTTTATTTTTATGAGATTCTTGTCAAAACCTGTACTTTTTTTAAGGATTGGAACTTGGAAAATTCTGCTGACTGCAAGTTTTAGGCTTATTAGGTTACTGGAACTGTAGAACTGTAGGAAGGTTCATTTCTTCTAAAGAAAAGACAATCTAAGCTACTCGTCTTCCCAGTGCAGCCTCAGATAATACCCACTCATCATTAATATATATTTATATAATTTTTCTCAGGGACCTGCTTTCCCTGTCAGACTTGGTCCACATTCCCAGTCTTCTTACCTTTAAAATGTGTACTTCTCAACCTGGAACCTTAACCTTCCTGCAACTAGAGCCATTCCTCTTTTTAAAAATTATTTTTAATTATTTTTCCTCAGTAACTAAATAAATAGGAAAAAACCCTATCAGTTCCTTTACACAGGCTTGTAGATCATAATTTCTTCAGTCTTTTTTTTTTTTTTTTTTTGAAGCTATCACCATTTTAATTACTTGCATTTTCTGAACTTCTGTTGACCTTCTCTTCTTTCTCTTCAGCTGTTCAGTGTCCCTCTTGAAGCAGCTGACACATACCTGGATGTGGTACTGTCTCAAAGATGTAACACTGCATCATGACTGAGTTATTATCTTTTGTGATTTCCAGCCTGGATTGATGCTTCTGGTTCCTCTTGCAGTTTGGGTTTGCAAAGCTTGCAATCCTTGGTAGTTTCTCAGCTTTCATCTCACGCTCTAAGCAGCTGCTTGGCAGCCTGGCTCCACGTAGTACATTATTCTTGCCTCTGTGACCTGGCTTGCATTTGTCTGTGCTGGATAGCCTGCTGCTGCTTCACACCATGCTCTCAATTTGTCCAAATCATTTTGTATTCTAAACCCAGATTCCTGGCAGTCTCTTCCCACCTGGTGTCACCCATAGGTTTAATAAAATTATCCACTACTCTGTCACTGCATGATGTATTATGGACTCTAAGATTAATACAGGAGGAATACAAATAGAGTTTGTCAAAAGGATTAAAACTGTGTCTAGTGGTTCTAAAGTGGTCCTCAGAATACTAAATCAGGAGCCTCACTGATGAAGTGCATGGATGTACAAGGACTTACGGCCTGGAAAATAAAAGGAGTTGGGAAGTAATAGGAGAAAAAGAAACAACGCCCATCTTCCAGACAGAAATACAGCCTGACTTCCTAATCATGTATTAGCACCTCTAGTGACAGAACTAAATATTGAATAGGTGATAACAGAAATAATTATTCTGATGAGGCTAGGCTCAGTTTTCCCATGTGTCCTTGTTCCAGGCGATTTAAGAGTGTCAGCATGGTAACAGTCTAACCCCGTCACAGGTTTCCTTTTTACACTGAGTTTTGATGATGGCTGTGTTACCCTCCCTAGCTGACTGCCTATTTTGTACTAACAAAAACGAAAATGTAAACCACGCCCAGGTGAACCATGACTGAAATCGTGCCATTCTTAGGAAAGTAGACCTGAGTTCTGTCATGTCTGGATCAGAGAGAGAACTTTTCATAAAGGGCCCCAGAAATACATTTATTATTTTTTGGGTGCCTTGCAACCCTAGCAACATGGGGGTCAGTAAGTCCTACAAGTTAAGGGGAGTGGGTTGGTTTGGGGTTTGGGAACTGTCCAGGAATTCCAGTGAATCCTGGAGATATGGGGAGAAAAAATTAAAGGGCATTTTCGTTCACATCAGCACCAAATGAGTGCTGTAGTAGACTGTAAACCACCAGGCTGTTTCGCAGTGTTTGAAATGATGCTCATGCTTTGAATGAGCCTTCCCATGGGTTTTTCTTCTTTATAAAATTTAGACTGTTATTACATTTTTTTCTCAAGGAAAGAATGATGAAGTCTCATTGGAAGACGTCAGAGTATTGCACACTGAAACAGCTGGCAGCCTCCAATTCCTGTTTATCCTGTTAGGTTCATGTTTTGGTGTTTCTGTTTTATGCTAAACCTGGATGTTGGATTATGTCCCACAGCTGCAACTTTCTGGGCCCCCAGAATTGCAGAGAAGACCTGAAGAGCCCTGGGAGGAGGTGAGTTCTAGCAAATCTTCACAGCATCTCTGTTATCCATGTTTTCTCCTCACTCCCTCACCTCCCGGCCCAACAAAAACCCCCAAGGTTTATTTGAACTCTTGTAATTAGATCTGTCTGGGAGAACAACCAAAGTGTCAAGGTTTCAAAGAGAAATTCGGAAAAGTCAAGAGCAAGTAGAGACTTGAAAAGGGAAGATGAAAAAACAACAAAAAAAAGCTGGTCTTTATCATGGTAATAGTAATGAAGCCAAGCTGAAAAAGCCCAGACGAAGGGCTGGGTTACTGTACTGAGAAACACCAGGGCAGCATCGAGAGGGAGGATTAGGGAACCACGCGGGGGCCAGGCCTGGGACTGTCACCCGGGCATTCCTGGTCCTCACTGGGAGCAGCCATGGAGCAGGAAACGCCGCCGAAGCAAACCCCGCTTAGTGTCCGCGGTGGGGAGCGCTGGGCTGGGCAAAACAAGGTTTGTCCCGCTGGGGAGCCTCGCCTGAGCGTCCTCCGGCCGGGATGGGCTCTGTGCCCGCTGGGCCCCGAGGTGACACCGGGGCTGCCCTCCGGGCCCTCTCGCCAAGCCGGCCCCGCGGGTTCGTGCTCGGGGGCACGCTAGAGACGGCCGATGCAGAGAACGGGTCGTGGAAAATGATTTCCCAGCGAAGGAGGCCCCTTTTTTGTGAGGCCGCCGCGGAAGCTCCCCGCCTCCGTGCCCGCACATCCCCCAGGGTACCCATCCCTTCCTCGGCCGCTGCAATCAGGCTTCTAATCAATTAGGCAAATTGACTGCAGGAGAGAGCTATTTCCTACTCCTGGCAACAAAACCGGCTTATGTTAACTCCGTATTTCCCAGGAGCCCCGCTCTTCTCCGCCTTAGTTTTTGGCTTTTTGGTGGTTGGTTTTGTTTTTTGGGGGGAAACAACAACAACAACAACAAAAAAC
Organism: Hylia prasina; assembly: GCA_013397195.1. NCBI lineage: Eukaryota > Metazoa > Chordata > Aves > Passeriformes > Sylviidae > Hylia > Hylia prasina. The sequence continues at coordinate 65,633 of VYXD01008192.1, read as the reverse complement.
CACCACAGGTGTAAAAAACTAAAATATAAAAAAGCAGGGGAGTTTCCAGTAACTGTGGGCACGCTCTGTTACTGCAGACGCCAAAATAATTTCTCCAGGTGTGGGAGGATTTTTGTGCTCCTTTAAAAAATTGTTAATTTGGATTCAAAGGAACACATATGCCAGTTAAGGGGGTATGGGAGTTTTTGCTCTTCAAATGCCAGCCAGGCACGGGCACAGTGCACATGAGCAGATCCACGCATACCCAGAGAACGAGTACCATATGTATTTAAATCTGTAGGTGCTAGAGGCAGATATGACATGGAACACAAGGATGCTGAAAGTGTTTTAGGACGAGTCACTCACAAAATTGAAAGTGGGCCCTGCATTACAAATGATTCCTAAAATTTTCTGAAGCTTAGCTCCAGAGCCTTAGCTTGCAGTTGGTCCTGAAGTCACTCAGGAATTTTAGAGATCAAACGACTCTCATTAGAAATATAAACTAACTTTTTTTGCCCTTTTTTTTTTTTGCTAAATTTTCTTCCTTGAAGAGGCAGGCAAATAATTCAAGCTACTGAATTCACTCAGAAAAGCAAAATAAAGACCTCAATGAGTTTGGTATCCTGCATATATAAAAATTAAAGATTGTTGAGATTAAAAATTGCTACTCAAAGTCATTAATGGCAATTTATTTATTCACTGTAAATTACATGTAAATATACATGTCATGCATGAGGGATGCTGTCACGCAGTAAAATAATGAGAAGCAGAAAGTGTTAGTGACAAGTCATGTTTGCTTGCTGGACCAGTCAGCAGAATAGGGGAAGTTAAAAGCTACCTGTTTTCAGATACATAATATAAACATTATCTTTTATAAAGAAAATTACATCTTTCTACAGCTATTCCAATATGGTAAAAACTGTAATTAAACCAAAGATTTTTTACATTGGATCTTTTTTTGTAATAGCATTTCTGAGTCCAATGCAATGCTTCATCAAATTAGTTGAGTGAATAGGAATTTCAAGAGGTCATTAAATGTCCAGTGTTACACAGTATTATACAAAGTTTATCCCCTGATTTAAATCTGAAATTTCCTTTGAGCAAATTCAGTTTATAATAGTCACGCTATTTTTTTCTTCCTTACAGTACAAAACCTGTAAAAGAAGAAATATTTTCAACATGAAAAGCACCTTTTTTATTTGCATTCTTACTATGGCATTGTCCAGGAGGTCAGTTACTGTTACTGTGTATGAACATATTTAATATTGTATTAAGATATATTCAGGTCTTCTGAACTTTATTGAAAAGAGCAAGTAGCTCCCCTATTTAGCAGATTTATGTAAAATTTTAAAAGATGTTATTATCCTAACTCCTGATTTACAAGTATTTGTTTTTGTTTCTCCAATTGCAAAAATGATGGCAGGATGTTATTCACAATTGTTGACTACCACAACAATGGGAAAAAATGCCCCAAATATTAAAAATCATTAAAATAACTGACACTCTAGCACTCCCATGTTAACCACGTGCTCAGAAAAAAAAAGAGGCCAGATAGTAGGTACCTGAAAAGCTGATTCAACTTCAGATTTATTTCCCCATATAAAAGTAAATTTTGGCAAAGGAAGGTTATAAATCTACTTTGTTTTGTGTTCTGTGTGACATGAATGAATACATTTCTGTTGGACCAAAAGGCCTTAGGGACAGAGAGCCAGATCAGCATAAAGAAAATCCCAATTGCTTTAAGACCAGATCAGTGTTTGCCCATTTTAAAGTAATTTTCCAGCTTCCAGAGAAATAAAATGGAAATGTAATTAATCTTGTTCTAAGAGTGTGAGCTGGAGGATCAGAGAGGTGAATTGTATTTGTTGTTGTTAGAGAAAGTCCTCTCCTTGTAGAGCCCCAGTCTTGTTTAGGAAGTGGATGGAGCTTCTTGCAAACTTCTTGCTTAAGCTTCCCTGAAGCCTTGGGGAATACAGCTGGCTCCTTAAGAGAGAGAAGCCTCAGCATTTTGATGGTCTCTCATGTGTTCTAATGATCTCAAAGTCACACTGAGGCTTCATTTTAGATAGAAAGCTGAGCAATTTAAAATTTGCCCTGACCCATGTGTTCTGCCCTGTGAAACCAAACCTGTTTCCATACCTGAGCTCGGTTGAAGCACTTGCTTTTATGACAAAAGACTCTCAGTCCTCCAGAAAAACAGGAGATTGTTTGTAATGCTGGGAGAGACCTGTAACATGCCTGGCATGCAGAGGTGAACCTTTTCAGGATAGAGCTAACTCTAACCAAAATTCTTATTTTAAAAATTATTTGAAAAAGTACACTTCTGGTAGATCAGTGGGAAATCTGCCCAGAAGACTGGGGGGGCAGGAATTCAACTGTTCTCATCTGTTTTCAACCTCTCCCTACTCTGCATGACTTTTGTTAAAAGAGAATGAACTCAAAGAAATTGGCAGCAAGCATAAAGTAATAAATTTAAAATAGTTTTTGGATGTACAATTCATGTTCTTGTTACCCTACAGGTTAGAAATGCTCTATTCTCAAGTATGAACCATTACAAAAGTTTATTTTTTTCTAGATCTTCTAGGCTTTGAAAATGGGGTTTAATATCTCAGGATATGTATTATCTACAGATAAGCCTTTGAAGAAAATGTTATCAGGACTTTTACAGAATATCAGTTTTCAGGTAGGACTCCAGAACTGTGGTAAAACAAGGAATAGTAAGCTCTTATTTTTATACTACACCATAAAAAGAAATGCTGAATATTTACTACTAAAAAGATAAATGAAAGTCAAAGGGAAAATCTGAGAGTAAAGATCCATTTTGTTTAAATTAATTTCTGATTTTTTTGCTATATCAATGACAGATATTTGACTAAAGAATATTATTTCAAGAAATAAAATAGAACAAAGTAATAAATAAATATTTCCTTTATTTAGCTAATACTTTACTGAATATCAAAACCAGCAAAACCCATGAAGGGTTTATGATAATCTCAAACTGTGGGATGTTCTTACTGAATTCAGGGATATATGGCTCTTCTTGAGAATTTTGACAGCATTTTGACAGCATTTTTCTTACTTATTTTTAAGCACCAACTTTAAGCATCTCACCTTCTCCCTATCTCAGCTATCCTCTGTACTCACGATGAATCCAGGCTGGTGAACTCAGAACTGAGTTAGCCATGAACCTCACTCCCCATGCCAACTTGCAGAAAAGTACTTTCTTATTCATTCTAAAATTCAGTCTAAAACTATGGTCTAGGCAAAAATATGGTGAACGGTTCCCGTAACTAACAGAAATTTCAAGCCAAAGCTTGAAAAAGGCATTCACTTCTGAGCATGTTATTGATTGTGACCATATTTTATGCCCTTTAGCTGTGTTCAGTATTCTGCTAGGAAGGTCCAGAATTGTTTTTTGTTACTCAGTTTTGTTTTTCTCATATCCCAAGGCAGATTATTTATTTCCAAGACAGCATAAATCACCAAGTGTCACTGAGAAAGTGAGGAGGAAAACACAATTCCAGTTTTGGCCAGAAGGAAGCATCAGGGACTGCACTGCAAGAGATCTGCCAAAGCATGCAAAGATTTCTATGAATTGAGAAATTAAGATAATGGGGTCACAGAAATGTGAGTATATTTTCTCCACATTGTGGTTTGAATCAGCATATTTCCTAGATCACAGCCTTTCTTGCAGGAAGCTCTACCTAAAGTTTATGTCTACAAGAGTAATAGTAGTTCCTGTGAGCAAAATGCCTGTATTCTTTCGTTCTCTGACTGAAAACAGAAACATGATTTATTATAAACAGTAAGGTCTCCGATGCCCTTTTCTTTTTGTAACTGATTCAGAACAATGCAGTACTGAAAGTAATCACACATTCAAATACAAGTAGGTGTGAGCTTTCAAATATACTGAAAGTGAATATTCAGAACATCACATCCTGGTGTTTGCTTCTGATGTTAAAAACCTGCTGTGCAAACCAGGATGCATGTTTTCAAAAGTCTATAACTTTGCCATTTTGAAGCCAGATTTCTTCAAACAGAGCAAGGCACATATTTACCTTTCAAGCATTTGTGCCATTTGTGCTGACTTTGGTACCCTTAATAGAAAGTAATTTTGAATTTCCCTGAATGCAAAAATACATGTAAATAAAATTTTCACAGTTCATTTTTAGATAAATTGGTTTAGGTGTTCTGAGGAACATTTTACTAATAGTTTCTCTTTGCTTGAGGTTGGGAAGGTTTGATGTTGTCCTACCAGCAAAGAGATGATCTAAAAACCAGAAAAGATGGAAATTAATTTATTACAATAGAAAAAGTACATCTAATATAATTGTACTGCAAACATAGCACTGTGCTGTAAATATTTCAATTAGGTCTATGAAATTAATTGTTTATAATGAGGCTTTTCAGAGGTGTATTTTACATGTCTTGCAGAAATCCAGTGCCAGTGCTTTAGCCTGACAAGAAGCAAACCTTTGACTCTTCAGGACTCTGAAGCATCCAGTGCTGGTATGTTACTCCTCATTGATTCCACACATTCATGTTTTGTTCCATAAGTCTCTTGAACCAAGTTTGGAAGCTTTGTCTAATTTGAAGGGAGATTCAGATTTGACTTTGTACTCAAGACTGAATGCAGCAACACACAAAGACTTCAACTCTACTGCTGTAGATAGACATGCACATACTGTTATTAATATTTTTTCTCTAAAATGTAGTACTAGGAACATTAAAAGTATAGGTTTTGGGGATCTGGTTAGGAGTAGATCTGATGAAAAATGAGAATTCATGAATTTTGAATCATATTCTCTTTCCCAAACAAAAAAACCCAACCAACCAACCAAAAAAAAACCCCAAAAAACCCAAAAAACAAAAAAACAAAAGCCCAAAAAGCCCAACTAAACAAAACAACAACAACAAAACAAACAAACCCACAAAAACTCAAAAGAAAAAGAAAACAAAACCCAACCCCTCCCAGACAAACAAACAAAAGTAAAATATTTTCATCTCACCCAAAAAAGAAATCCCAAGATTCAGTATAGGAATAGGAAAACTGCATTTTGACTTGAAAACTCAGAAAGTCCCTCACTAAATCAGTGATGTTCTTGGCTCTAATGGTGTTATTTTCATTTGCTGTAATGACACCAAGTGCTCTGGGTCAACTCAGTTAACCTGTGTTGTTCTGACTCAGAGGGGCTGTAACTCAAAAAAGGAAAGAAAGAAAAGCACAGATTGCCCCTGTCAGGTTCCCACATCACCCCACGCTCCCAAGCTACACTCACTCAGGAATCCTCCACTTACCAGAGGGGGCACCTCCTTGCATCATATGTAAAACAGGTTGTGCAGTCCAGGCAAGGAAGCTGCACCAGAAATAAGCCACTATCCTTCTGCAGAGTCCAGCTACAAGGCAGGTGCTGTACTTGGCTCCAAACATTTGGATTGCTTTAACAAAGAGTCGTACTGGGACTCAGATTTGACTTAAAGCAGATTATTTTTTAATCGATTTTTCCTATTTGAATTATGCATATTCTGTGAAAATGCTTACTTTTGCAAATACTGTGGTTTTCTCCCTTCATAACTAAGTAGCAAAGTAGTAAAGTATTTTAAAATAAACTGATGTAACTAAAATGGTGACAGATCTCTTGTTCAGGACTGACTGATACTATTAATTTACATGGCTTAATTCTTCAGTGCAATGGTGAAATTTTGTTTGTTTGTTTGTTTGTTTGTTTTTACCTTTAAGTAGCTAAATCAAGACTTACTGATTGGACTAATCAGGCAGATAAAGAAAAATCTCCTAAACTGGGAAGGAATTACTAAAATAGAGAAGCAAGAAATTACCTTTTTATTACTTCTCCAAAAGCTACACCAGGTACACACTATCTACAAATATTTGGAACTTTTGGTATTACAAATCCTGGTCTTACATGAAGACAAATGCCTCTCTTTTTATCTTCTTTTTCTGCAGCAAATCTCTGAAGTAATTTTTCAGAATGGTTGGTATTGCTGCAACTCAAAGCTTAAACTGCTGTAATGAAACTTGAATTTCTCCATTTGAGCTGATACATTTCCAGTACTGAAAACCACAACACCAGTGATTTTTTTCTTTATTTTGTACCACAACTAAATTGGAAGGAAAAGTGTAAGACCTTCCATGTACCAGTATGTGCCAGCAACAAAACTGAGTATGAATCCATAAATTCACCTTTCTGGGAAACAGTAAAAATAAGCATATTTAGAAGTATGTTCATGTTCTTGGTATGTTGCAAAACAATGGTTTTCAGTTTCATTTTATGGAAATCTTCATACCTCATGCATGAGTGGGCTGTTTTATATTCTCTTGGTAGCTGCTTGTAGAAATAAACACACCATGGTAGCAGAGACAATACCCTCAGCTGTATGAGACAACTCAACTCTTGCAATGGGAGAGATGAGAACACTTTAAGGAATCAAAGATGGTCAGTGGAGAAGAAAAAAAGAAAACCTCTCTCATAGGTGAGTCACTATTTTCAACTGGAAATATCCACTGAGAGCTAGGAGTTTAAAAAAATTAAAAAGTTAATAATTTGTGATGGAGAAGAAAATACGTAAGCACCAGAAAGTTGTGTGAGATAAAACATCCAGCTTTTACATAGGTAAAAACTGGTTCCCTCACTCTTCAGAACACGAAAGCAACAGGCAACATATTTTTCCTGTCACAGCTGTAAATTGCCAGGCAAATTTAGCCAGGTACGTAAAGTTTAAAGCTCTTTTCTTGTGCCCGAGGACTGCCTGGCCAACTCTCAGTTCGTTTAAGCATGGATAAAGTCCAAGTGCCAGCAACTCCCCCACAGCTGCTGCAAGCAAAGCCCCAAAGCAGGTATTTCTAGCCCGTGTTTAGTGTCCACTGCTACATAAGTGCCCCTTTGGAGGGTATTTATCACACTGTGACCACGCAGAAGAGATTGGGTTTAGGGCTTAACACCCTGGTTACTAGCAGGATGGGGAGGAGTGTGTAAGGGCAGTGTAGCTTCGTTGCAGCTAAAGCAATCTGCAGGACAAACCCATTTTTTACTTCCAGAAATCGCTGCTTGTTTTATCTTGCACAGAGCAAAGCATGTCTTAAAACAGAGCAACTGAAATAATAAATGTGTGAAAAGGAAAGCCAGCAATGAGCATTCACAAAAGAACAAAAATGGGATTGGTCAGCCTGTTTTGCAAGAACAGGCTATTCTGGTAATTCATGTTCATAGGAAGAATCTTCCTGAGTTTGATAGTGCTTTCTCTTGAGCCATGGGGTTGGGTTTTTTTTTCAGATTTGATCAAGAAATTGAAGTTTAATCCAATTTTATAACTGAAGAGTTTAACCCCCAAGACAGCTTCATTTCCAGCTACTAGTTTCAGAGTTCCAAGTACGGCAGATAAAGAGCTGGGAAAAAAACATCCATGACCAGTCAAGAAAGTTTTCCAGCTTTTACTAATCTCTTAAAATAAAATCAAAAAGAAAGCAAAAGTTTTAGCAAAGTAAGGTATCCTGTTTCTTCACCTTACTATCCAGGCAACAAGTCAGGGAATAAAAATGCTGTTTACAACAGACATGCAATCTTACAAAAGAAATTAGTGAAGACACATTTTGTGGAAGTCACCTAAAATCAGAACAAAGGTTGTAAGATTTTTAAATGGTATATTTCTGCACTTAACTGCTAATAAAAGTGGGTACTAATTGTTAGGCCCAAGAGTTATATGGGAGGGACAATTAACATGTTGTTCTGTTTTTGAAGTATCTGTCTGCATTAACATAGGGCATTGTAGTGCAGATTACATTGAAATGCTGACTACTCTGCTGTAATATTGCTGGGAGGAAAACAGTCCTACGGCAAAGAACTGATATTAGTTAACTTAGAAAAGGTGAGTATTGCTCTGGTTTTGATACTTTAGAAGGTTTGCTCGATAAGTAAATATATATATATTAATTTCTCACAGCGATTTGGCGTTTATTTTCACAAATAAATTGTTTCCACTAGGAGTTTTTAACCTAAAACAAAGCAGTTTTGTATATAAACAATACAAAAGTTCTGACATTAATGCCAAATTCTCCCTGCTAAATCTCTCAGGATAAAAAAAAAAAAAAAATTAAAAAAAATTAGATTTTAGATTTAGAGCAAAATCACATCGCCATTGGTCAGGTTAGTTTTCTTTGCAGCAGTCAGCCCTGTCTAAGAGAAACCAGTGCTTCTGACCTGCTGACAAACTGCATTTAGATCAATGTGTCAAGATCAATGAAGTCGGTATTTTCTATAGCCTTGCCATTTTAGGTTTTCAAATTTACATTTTCATATCTAATTATTTTTGTCCCAAGTGCCAAACAAAGAGAGAAAAAAGGAAAAAGAGACAGTTAATTGTCACAAACAGAGCAAAAGAAGCATGTTTGCACATGCTAATCAGTTCCCTCTGTGAGTTTTCGTTTTCCCCTTCGTGGGTGCAGGCGGAGAGTGGGTAGGAAAAACAAGGAACAACTTCTACCCCGACAGCTCTGCTTCTTCCATCATTTCCCCTTCCCCTTTGTTCTCTCCTGCAAACAAAGAAGTTTCTCCTACCGGGCTTCTCCTCAGCTTACCAGATCTGGCTCCTTTCTGCTCCCATTCCCCCCCTGCCCCATGGTCCCTTCCCCCACCGCCCTGTCTGTCTCCTGCCTGTTCCCACTGGTTTTCCATCCTCCCTCCCATCACTCCTGGCTCTTTGTTCCCACAGGGCTCTGGGGATGTGCACCAGGAGCTCAGCCCTTTCTTTTTAATTCTCCTTTTTTTTTTCTTTTTTTTTTTTCTTTTTTTTTTTTTCCCCCCAAGGAGGGAACATGGAACATTTGAAGCCCCACTGACTGCATACAAGAAGATAGCAGAGAAAAGAAGTGACCATCATATGCCTTAGGAAAATGCTGTCATTAAACACAGCCGTGTTTTCCTTTAGAAGAAGATACACAAGTCCCAAGAAAGACTGTGTGCAGCTTGCATGCAACTATGACAGATTGCTGTGTGAGTGACCTATACAAAACTAAGAACTTCCCTTCACAAGTTTAATAACAGTTTAAGAAGTATCTTTATACCTGTAAAGGAAAGTGAAGAAAGTGGGATGAAGTTGCCTCATAAGGTTTTCAGAGAGCTCTCACACATAGAAATAATGAATTTATTTTCAAATCTGTGTACAGATGTTTAGCAGGGAACTATAGCTTGCTGTAGTGGAGTACAGCAACACCTCGGGTACACAGTATTAGTCTGCTACCATGAGGGTGGTCTGGATAAGAGTGTTATATTCTCTTTAAAAAGGAAGAGAAAGCACTGCTATAATTTTCCCAGCTTTGGCAGGGCATATACCAAATTTTTCATCAAAATCATAAAAAATTACTTTCACCACCGCCATATTTTGATTAGGAGCATAACTGCAAAAACACGTTTAAGCAACCAAGAGAAAAAAGAAAATGTTTACAAAGTACTGTGTCTGTCCTTACCTATTTAAAAATTAACTCTATCCTGGCCGAATCCAGGACATAACGAAAAGTGGGATTGGAAATGAAGCCCCTTTTACTTCTAATCATGTTCTTCAGAAGTCCTGCCTGCTTCCAGGCTATGCTTGAGATAATCATGTGTTACTTAAAACTGAGTTAATGAAACAAGCAGCAGTTGGACCAGTCCAGCTTAGGTTGCATGGCAATGCTGAGGAAGCTGAAGGTGCCTACAAATTTGTTATCTCTAATACCAAAGATCAAAAGAGTAAAGTGCTGCTCTTCAGCACAGCACATAAATTACTTTATAAGGGAATTCTCATGAGTCCTGATGGATCTATGAGAACAGGCAGACACTAATAGGCAGTAAAATAATTTCTCTAGAAGTTCACTTCTGCTGTTTGTTTGCATACCTCTCTGGGACAGAAGTGAAATTTGCTAGTGTTTCCCCCTGAATCCTCCTCCCATGCATTGAAAACAATGAAATTCTATTTGAATTAGGACAACAGGAGAGGCAATTTAAAGGGGCACTAAAGACTCAGTCTCTTAATCACAACTGTGACAAAATGCTGTTATCCTTGCCGGCAATTCCCTGGCAATTTACAGTACACTAGTGTAAGAGGAGGAGACCTTGCATTGCAAAGAAACCTGACTAGATAACCAGATCTTCCCCTACTGACTCCCCTTTCCTTGCACTATTGCACACATCCTGGGGATCACCAGGTACTGTGCCATCCTGAAGCCATTCGGGAGCCATATTTTGACCCTGACATTGAATTGAAAGTTATTTAGAAAGCTAAGTCAGTGCAGAGGCTGGCTTCTGAATAACCCATTTAATGAGGAGGGCATTTCAGTAGGACTGTGTGAATGCACACCAGTAGCCCCATTAGGCTGCAATAGCAGCTTAAGAGTTTTTACTATAGAGGCAACCTAAAACCACTCTGCCTGAACTGTGGTTTCTGCTGCTCCCTAAAAGGGATTCCCTTCCTGCTTATAGGACAGAAATTAAATTGTTGGGCAGGTTTCCCCTGCAAGGTCTTGGAACCCTTGGTTGCCCCACGTCTAGCAGTTGTTTTAGGGTATAAGAAAATAAATAACATAATTAGGAATTTGAGTAAGATCTGAGGACTTTGACAATAACATCCCAAAGCAAAGAAGACCTAGAAAGAGTTAGGATTTTTTCTTTTATGTCATTGCTGGGCTGATTTCCTGCTGAACAATTGCTCACATTTAAAAAAAAAAAATAAAATAAAAAAAAAAAGGCTGACAATGGTAAGTTAAATAGAGTCAAAGGCATATTTTTATTATCTGCATATAAATGAAGGTAGTTTAAAATATGAGGAAAAGCAGCTTGTGAAGGTCAGGAAAATACCTCAAGGATCAATATGGTCTTCAAAACCATTTTTAACCACGTGTTAATTGCTGGTGTATCAGTAAGTGCCAAACCCAAATCATTGTTTCAAATTATGTTCCAAAACAAACTACATAGAACTGTGTTGAAAGCATAGGATATTTTTAGATTGCCAACCTCTATTAAGCAGCACAAATAAAACAGACCCCACTCACTGTGGGTGATTTTTGAATTATTGTAATTCTTATGATTCTCGTAGGTTGCACTGACTCTCAAATGAATATCTACTTTCATTGCCAGTCGCTGCTTGAATATTTGAATCTTAGCATCCTTCCTGTGAGACGCTTAAATAACTAGAAACTGAAAAAAAAAAAAAGTTAAAATATTGGTTTTTAGCCTTTAATCTGGACACTTTCGTCAAGAGAAATACTATTAAATTGCTGTAGCTGTTCTTCAGGCAGAACTCTTAAGCCATCTATTCCCACGTTCCTTTAGGGTGAAAACATTCTCAAATAGGTTTACCTATTTCTTTGGCTTCTCTCTTTATAACTAGCCAATGGGGAAAGGCAGAAGAAATGTTCAATGTGATTAATTTATTTTAAAGCATATTGCTAAGCCCGCATCCCTTTCCAGAATAGCATATTTCTGCTGACAGCCTTTTTACACAAGATCTTCAGCCAGTTCTCCATGAAAAGTTTCCAGCATCCTGTAAGAATGATTTTATTTTCCTATGAAGTCTTCTAGAGTTGTTAATTTATGTAGAATGAAGAAAGTAATTTCAAAACAAATAGGAAGTGGGCAATTGCTTTTCCCTTCCTGAGGTTGCCATGGGTTGGTTCTCTTGGAGGAGAGTCTCACCTTTCAGCTGAGGACTTCCATCAACAGGAGTTTCTCAGGTGCTGTGCACAAAGCTCTTCAGCTACAAGTGGAAGGGGAGAAAGAGCTCTTGCAGCCACTTCAGGATTTCTACTTGGGAGCCTAGTAACAAAATGCTGAAGTGAAAATAATTAGAAGTATTTGGGATTTAGTGTCAAAGTTTCTCATTTGGTGTATCTCAGATATATCCATTGAAAATATTCTCCTATCCCTTATTTTTACTATTCAGTTACTGTGCAGGATTTTTGTTCAAATGATGTATTAGTTGGTCTGAGGCTGTTGAAACACCACTTCTAATTTTTCATGGCATCCTGTATAAGTAATTTATTTTCTGTAGAATCTGACATTGCTTTCTTAACTCTGAGACAACTTACAGAAAATTTTGGGTTTTTTGAAAACCCAGAATGGTTCTGGCTCTTGTTTTGAATCATGTTTGAAGTTTAATCCAGATTTATATGGACAGAGACAAAACTTATCTCCGCAAACATTTTAAATATGTTAGGGTCACTGCTTTCCTCTGGTATTTCTTTGAGTCAGAACATTGACAATGTTAGGAAAACTAATTTTTTAGAGAGAAAGATTCAAGGGTAAGATTTTATTCTGTTTGCATCTTTCAGATTGTTTTTGCAAGGCTCTCTGAAGAATGAAGCAGTTGTCTTCTCTGTCCTTCATGACAGCTGGTTGATATCCATAAGACTTCCTGGAGCTGTCCTTCCTCTTGGAAGGAAATCTGGGATTGCATGTATTTAGGGTTTTTGTTTGTTTGTTTGTTTTGGGGTTTTTTGGATTTTTGTTTGGTTTTTTGTGGTGTTTTTTTGTTTGTTTGTTTGTTTGGGTTTTTTTTGTTTTTTGTTTTTTTTTACTGGAATGTTTAAGCTAAAAATATATCAAAATTCTATGGTGAAATTTAGACATGCGAATCCAATTCAATAACTTAATTTCTGCTTAAAATTGCTTTATCCAGTGTCATTGAGCATATCACAATGAGTTTGGCTAGTAAAGCAGAGGATATGCTTTCTGTGTCTGAGGGCAGGTGGGAAATGGAGGCTGTGGGGGCTGAATTATCCCAGTTTTCTACAGTTCTTGACTTTGGTAGGAAGTGTAGGTATTTAGCACCCCTGATTAACAGGTACCTTATTTAGGTGTATAATTGTAGGCACTCAGGCTGAGTTTGGAGTTATTTTTCTTTCTTGAGTTTGGATATAAGTGAGGAGAGGGTGGCATTTTATGTCTTGTAAGATGTAAAAGCACGGAGAGAGAGAACTGGTTTGAGGCTGCATATCAGGGTATGCCTAGAAGTAATGGGGTTAAAGCTAAGCAGAGTAAAATGTGTGCACCATATGAGAAAAAACTTGCACACAAGACACATTTAACAGTGTTTTCCAAAACAACCAAAGAAAATGTTAACATGCATGGACATTCAGAAGTACTCTGGAAAGAAAAAAGGCATTTGCTGGACTCTGGATAGAAAAGGTTTTCATCTCTGATATTGTCTCTGAATATTTGGTGTGAAACGGTGATTTTGCTAGAAAATACATGGAGCAGCCAAAAGCTTGTAGCCACTTGTGCCTCACTGAGAGATCAGCTTCCATAAAACTGAGCTCCTTTAAAGAAGGTGCCATGCTGTCAGCACATCTGTCTCGAGCAAGGGAAGGAAGCACTGAAGGTGGAGGGTTGCCATTCATTAATTGCATCATATTGAGCTTCCAGGCAGACTTGAGATGGCCAAAAGGTGGAGATTTTTTTAGGTTCCTCCCCCTACTTTACTATCTCCTCCTCCCTTCCCAAAATAAAAGTTTGCCAAAACCTCCTTGTGGCAGAGCAAGGGTTTTAAAAGAAAAGTCAGGAACAAAGCAAGAATTTTGGAGACTAGGTTGATTCCAACCCTTTCTTTTCTTCAAGGAAGACTTGTAACATGTACACTCTATCATGTTGCACTTCTTTTTCACTGTTACTCAGGCTGCAAATCCAAAAAGGTCATAATAAGCAATAATAAAATAGGCTCACAAGTCATTTCCCAGCCTTGTAAATACAAGAGACTTCAGCTTCCAGTCGTTGATCTATGAGCTAAAATAGTAAGAACTGGGGACATATTAATACTTTGTTCAGTTTTATTCATGTGTGGATTACTCATGTAAAAATTTCCTATGCTTTCAACAGAAATATTTCTGAGGTAAAATCTGTAGAAACTAGCTGATACTTAAGAACATTTTTAGCATTGAGGGCTCATTAATAAAATGAGTTTGTGGATTTTGCAATTTCTTTATTAGAAATGTATACTTGACTTAGTTAATACTGTACAGTGTTGCACACTGTAATCTTGTATTTCTAGATGCAAAATGTGGTGAAGACTTTTCAGTGCATCACAGCAGTTGCTTTTTGAATAGAAATATATTTACTACAAGTGTAGACAACTTAATGTGTGAGACAAGGCATCTGCCAAGGATAAAGTCTTGAATTAAATCCTATTTTTATCAAAGCTGTCCATGTGTTAAGGCTTGAAGTGTTTTCTTCTTTAAAAAAAGGTGCCTTGAAGTTATTTTTCCTACTTCTTAGATTGACCCTGTCCTTGAAATCTAGACAGACAGAAACAGGAAATTAATTCTTGGGGATGCATGGCATCTGCCACAAGATTCTTGAAATGAAATGCACCTGAAATTACTGACTTGGACAGTATTGAAATCTTCCTTCTGGTTTCTTTAAAAAAATTGTTCAAAGCCAGTATTAAATGCAAATAACAAGCTGGCTAAGGATAGAATTGGAGAGGGCTTCAATTGATGGTGTTTTTTACTAGTATAAAACAATGAATACAATATGATTGAGATTGGCTTTAATTTAATTGTTTTAATTCAGCTTGTTAAATAATAAAAAAAAAAGCTGAAGAAGGCAAATGAATGTTTGCAATGTGTCTGCAAGTTTATTAATGCACTGCATTAGAATGGATATAGTGGAAAGTCCATGACTGAATGGAGAAACTCATGTTTCTGCAGTGTCCCCTAGTCATTCCTGGCACTGCCTCCTATGGCACAGGCAGTGGTGGTTTTACATGTTGTGGTCCCCACACATTTGTCCTTTGCTCCTCATTCATCATCTCTGTTGTATCTGCATGTGGTGCTGACAGCACGGATTGCTAGATAAAAAGGTAGGGCTTAGATGGTTACTTTTTACTGTGTGGACTGGTTTGGAGATTTTGTGGTTGGCTTTTTGTTGTGTTGTTTGCTTTGGGTTTTTTTTAAAAATTTATTGGGCAAAATGATCCAATGCCTGCAGCATGCTGGAACTAAGTGTACTAAAATGAGCAGTTTGATTTAAAAAAATCCCCCAAAACAGCGCTCCAGAAACATCCAGCAGGAAAAATACAACCTTATTAGAAAATCAAACCAAATTTGCATTACTAGGCATTTGCATTACTAGGCATCAAAGGCTATGAATTTTTGTTTTGACACGTAATTACTTTTTATTATGCATTATTACCCTGTTGGATGCTTACTTGCATTACAAATGGTTCTAGAGAAAATAAGGCTGGGATATTAGCAATGAAAATGTCTGTAATATTTTCACTCTGAAGGTTGCTAAAATGGGATCCTGAAGACTCACCTGAAGTGAGACAGTGAGTCAGTAGAGCCCAGAATCAGCTCTCCTGGCATTACAATGCTTGTGCTGTACATTACATCAACTGTTTCCCCATATCTAAACCTGTTAGGTGGCATAAGGCCAAAAGAGGTGTCTGAGACCCAATTAACCTTGGCTGAATTCAAACCAGGAAACCGTAAGAAACATTTGTGTTTGTCGGAGCTTGATGGGTACGTTTGAGGCAAAAACACTGAAGTTAGCAAAGCATTCTACATTCCTCATGGAGCCACAAGCAGAGAACCACAAGCATGTCTGTAGGTCCCAGAAGGTGCTCTCCAGGCCTGAGCCTGAGTGGCAGGCAGAAGCTGGCATTAGTTTAGCCCATTGTCTCTCTGAGAAGACCAACAGGAGCTTTTTTAAGGACCTGTGGTGTCAGTAGCTTCTGATTTCTCTGCAACTACCACTTTCCAATGAGTGTTGCCTCACTTATTTATCCTTGTCCAGATTTAAATTTAATTTAACTTGTTGGTGGTGTGACAGTCCTGTTCTTCTGCTCTGTGGGGCCCTTCTCCCATGTATTTTCCCTCTGAACAGACCTGTCCATCATGG
Source organism: Hylia prasina (assembly GCA_013397195.1). NCBI lineage: Eukaryota > Metazoa > Chordata > Aves > Passeriformes > Sylviidae > Hylia > Hylia prasina. The sequence continues at coordinate 49,770 of VYXD01008192.1, read as the reverse complement.
TGCACAACATAAATGCTGTGCACATAATAGGAAAAAGATTTATAGGGAAATATGGTGGTGGCTTGATCAGTTTGTGACTATTTTGCTTTCTTAAAAGTAATAACATGAAAATAGATGTGGAGAAGACCTTGTTGGTGAAGTGAGTGCAGGTAAGATGAAGAGTTAGGTATAGAGAACAGAGGTACATCCCTCACAGCTGGGAAGAATAAATTTATTGTGTTCAGAGCAGTGTAAGAACAGGTACAGTGGACGGACTTAGCAAGTGGCTCAGTTGATGTAAGAGCATGCTGTATGTGAGTTCAGATAACTCCTAGACTGACTTAAGTTTCTGTCCTTTCCTTTGAATCTCCTGCACCAACATGATGAAAACAGCTGTACAAAAAGTTACACAAAACCGTTGGTGTCAGTCAGTGGAGGTTATCTCAAATGAGATAAAGAAAACATTTTTCTATCTGAGAGCTTCCTTGCTGATGAGAGGCAGAGGATTTGTTTTCAGTAACTCCTCATTGCTGAAGCTGTCCAAATCCTTTTATTTCATATGGGTAAGGCAGTTAGCTAGAGCAAAAAATCGGGAAATAATCTTGGGAGTAAAGAGTTCAGGAAGGCTGTAAGCTTTGAGGCCACATTCAAGGCAATTACTGATTCCAAAGTTTGAGATAATCTAGATTTAGACACAGATTGACAGATGAATATTAAAAATGTTATCCTTATAAAATAGAAAGTAGTGCTCATTAACACTGTGCATTTGCCTTTCCTGTGGACTAGTGAGAAGGAAAAAAAACCCACTTAACAGTAAAGAAGGAAAAAACACACAAAACAATGAAAAAGAGATTGATTTGGTTTTAAAAAATCTGCAGTTGCAGATTGGGACTTATATCTCTTTCTGTAGAGGTGTTAACATTGTCTAGCTGTGAAGCACCCAGTTTGTCTTAAGCCTTACAGTAATCTTCATGAAATGTTCAAAGTAGAGGAAGAATGATGAATTTCCAAATTCCTCAAATCTTTTATTCATATTAAAAAATTGTGAAAGAAAGTTTGATTCTTAGCACAGCATACTTTTATAAAGAGAGGCATATGCTTAGGGAAAAGATGAATACTTTCAGTAAAAGTTTGTTTTGGTCATTAATGTCAGCAAATCTTAGGACTATTGTACTTAAGACCTGAACACTAGTTTTTTAACCTCTTCCAACATATCTCAGCAAGGCAAGTTGAGTTTACATTAGTGCCCTTTGGGAACTATATGGATTGAAGTATAAGAAAAGGTGTTGTTTATGGTAGGACTCCTGCTAGGACATTTATGACAACACTAGTACTTCAGTACTTTCTGTCCTCAGATTTCTGTGGTCCCTGTTTGCAGCAGAATATGCTTTCAGTGTGAGATTGGGTGGGGTTTGTTTGTTTGTTTGTTTTTTTTCTGGTGGTTTTTTGTTTTGTTTTGTTGTTTGGTTTGGGGTGGGGGTTTTTTTGTTTTGGGTTTTTTTTTCTTTTTTTGTGGCTTTTTGATTGATTGTTTGTTTGTTTTGTTTTGTTTTTAATTTGTGCTTGGTTGGAGCTTTTTAAATTTACCCTTTAGGCCAGGATAATGACGTAAACTGTATCTATTATTCTACTACTTCTCTCTGCATCCCCTGTAGTCCCTGTTGTGCCTGCCCCTCTTTGCAGCTTTAAATAAAATGTTAAGAGTGGTGAGTGGCTCCTGTTTGTGTCATCTTGTTCCCACTGGTTCACTCAGGAAAACTTGGTTTAACTAGTTCTTGTCATCTAAATAATATTGCTAAGATATTGAAAAAGGTATTCTAGGTCAAGATATTCTACTCCCACGTTTGCTGATTTCATCTATCTTTGGGCCAGACACTCTCTTAAGGACTTTCATGGGAGCTTCAGTTTATTTTGCTGGTTTTCCCCAGTTGGTGCTGTCTAGGGCAGCAGGCGCTGAAGTCACTGGAAGTTTGATCATTGACTTTCATGAGGGAAACCTCAGGATCTGAGCGTTTGAGTTGGAGAGGGCACTTAGCAGTACTCAAGCAAAGATCTGACTAAATCGACGGGAGTTTTGCCACCTTCCAAAAATGCAGGATGGCACTCTGCCTTTGCCTTGCCCTCCCAAATGCTAAAAGGGGAAAGCAAAACAAACCAAAACCAACATGCTGTGCTCTGCTGAGACTACTTAAAAAAGAAAATGTTTCTCAAAAACGTGTTTGCATCAGAACCTGTGGGGAACATCAGTCCTATTAAATACTAGAAGTGGAGATCCTGAAACGTACTTATCCCAGAGTCTTAATACCCACATTAATAAGAACAAAACTGTTACATCTTTTCGCAGGCTGTCACGTCCTCTGTAAGTACATGTTAGCACGCTGGGGTTACAAAGTGGTGAGTTCTTATAAAGTGCTCTTCCAACACACTCTTTAGGCTCTGTGTAAATCTTATATATAAGAAAAATTATATGCCAGGTTAAACAAGATCCAGAACCTTCCTGGGAAAATGGCATTTACATTCACATCAATGCTTCAACAGTAATATCAGTAGGACATTGCTCCCCAGTGTCCAGGAAAAAGCAGCTGACAAGTAGAAATGCACATCTCAGGGTGGGGGAAATCCTAGGTGGTGGGAAAGCAGGTGTTTGCTCTTCAGGGGATTAGAAGTGGGAAGTTTTGACCTTTGGAAGGTGGGTTTCATCCCCGGGCTCACTGGGCGCTGCTGCCCGGGGTGGGCACGGGAAGTGGCAAGGGGGCAGCAGGGACACGGATCCGGCACCAAAGGTGATGTTAATCGCGCGTGTCCCTCCCAGAACCGCATGTTGAAAGAGATTTAAACAAATACCTCCAATACGTAAACACACTCTGACATTTTCGCACGGCATCCTCAGGCGGTTAAAGCTGCAGAGGGGCAGCTGGTACCCTGGGACCGCAGGGACGGGCTGGTTCCCGCTGGGAAGGTGTCTGGGGATTTGCCATGTCCCGGGAAATAAGGTAGGACAGGCCTTCTGAACACGGAGGAACAGCTGGAGGCTACTAATCTTCCCATGCAAGAGGGAAAGTATTGCTATAAATCGGGAATCTTTATAGCTGTTCGGCTGGAGGAAGTTTTTTGGCTGTAAACTGTCATGCACTGCAGCTCCCGCTGAAAAGACTGTGGAAGTGGGGAGTTCTCTCTCCTGAGAACCAAAGTGCAATTAAGATCAGAAAGAGAGGGAAGGAAATAAAATAAAGACAGGAACCCAAGCTGAGGAAAAACTTCACGATTTGGGTTTGTTGGTTCTTTTGGAGTGGTTGTTAGGTTGTTTTTATTTTTACGGTTTTTATGGCATTCCAAAGATTATACATAAACTCCTGGAGCTCCTGGAACCCTTTTTTTTTTTTTTTTTATTTTTTTTAATGGCCATTTCAAAATTTAAAGCTGAAAAGCCTTTTTTTTTTTTCTTTCTTTTTTTTTTTTTTTAAATTTGAGAGCATACATTTTTCGTCTGGGATGAGCAGCTCACTCATTTGCTAAGTATTAAGTAAAATATGAGCTATATCAAAGTTGAACTTCAACTCTCCTTTCTTTGCCTAAAGAGAGCGATCTGTGCAAAATATATTGACGATATAGATAAGTGTCCGCTGCCGAAGGGGCTTCTCGTTCCTTGAGTGCACGTATATATAGAGGGATTGGTCCTTCCTTGAAGCATCCATCTGGAAGAATTAAGTGGTGTTTTAAAAGCTCAGATCACAGAAACACAAATTTAGGTAGTCTCTAATTATTTGATTTATACATTTCAGAACCGTTCATATTCCATCGGAACGGCTCCGTCGCTTTCAATTCCGCCCGTTCCTGCCGCTTTCGGCTCTTAAACACGTTCATTGTCAGGTGGCGTCGAGCTGAGGAAAAGCTGCGGCAAGACAGGACCCACCATCACCACCCCCACCACCTCCACTGCTCTTGTCCCCTTTTCCCTCCCCCGCCTTCCTCGCGGACCGTACCCTAAAAGTGACGCGACTTCTGCAGCAAGGGGTGCAAAGTCCCTTCTCTCCCTGTCACCTGCACGGAGCGGGGAGCTCCCTCCTGTGCGAGTCCTTCTTCGGGGTTAGCCTCTCCTGGTACTCGGCGTTTTCAGGATTAAGATGTTTGAAATGTCGCCTTCTAAGCACAAACCCAAAGAAGGGACTGCGTGCCGCGCTCATGCGGGGTTTGAGCGCTCCTGCCTTTTGTTAGGTCGGGGTTGCTTGTTTAGAGCCGAGCGCCTTCCGTGAAATAAACACCTGAGAGCCACAAGATTATCTCCAGCTATGGCTAGCAGCGACCACGTATCAACTTAGCAAACTTTGCCAGTAATTTATTTGCAAATGCTGCTTTCCCCGTCCGAAGAGGACAAAAAACAGGCAGTAGGTGCTCAGGCAGAAAGAGCTTTAAGAAACTTTAAAACAAGAATTGATCTGAAGGGATAACATTTTTTCTCCTGTTTCTGCGCAGTGGTTGAATAGAGGTGGCTCGAGGAATTCGGCTTGTCAGATTAAAGAGGGGAAAAAGCTCTGCGGAGTAGAGTAAGTGAATGATGTATGAGCCCGATGGTGCTGTGTAATGAAAATACAGCCCTAAGCCGCAGCTACTAAACCAAAAAAGGACTGAATCACCGTCTGCGTCCCGCAAAAGGGACTTTCAGCGTGCCTTCCCCTGGCAGCCCTGACTTCCAGCTCCTTCTGCTACCAGGCAACTTGACAGTGTATCACGGGCACTTTCTCCTAAAATTTGAAAAATCCCGGCAGCGATGGTGCGCGGTGTTTGGAGGACATGCCTGTTTTAAAAGCAACTCCGATTTTTACACCGCTCCGCTTCTTTTCCCTTCTCCTTTGCTCCCGCTTAAAGAACTTGTTATTGTTTAAAGAGACCCCATTGAACTATTTCCTGCTCATTGTCACCTCTCTCCCCCTCGCCCTCTATCCAGGGATTCTCACGGAAAGGTAATAAACTTCCCTCACACCACAGACCGTCGCAGCTCCGGAGAATGCAAACTATTATAACACCGGCCGGCGGGAGTGCTTCAGAGCATCCCTCTTTTCCCTCGTCCCGGCCCTTGTTTTTGTGTCAAATAACTTTAAAATAAAATCATCCCGTTGCAAAATTTCACCCATGAGTTTCTCCCCTCTTGCCCGCAGGAACTCGCTGGGCTTTCTCCTTCCTACACGAAACAAAGCCTTTTAAGTATAGATCTGTTTGTCAGAAGTATGTTTTTATTTAGGTGGGATGGCGGGTGGCTGCCGATCTGATTTTCAGATTTAAAAAAAAAAAAAAATTATTTAGGGGCGATGGCTCGAAATCATCGCCGTCGAGCATCTCGGCTGTGAAGGCACTGCCCGTGCAGGTGCTGTGAGGCAAACTCCGCCGCTTTTCCCACGGGTGGGCTCCTGGGCTCGCTAAAAGCGGGGAGTGCCCGCGCTGTGCCAGGTGTGTGGTCAGCCGCTGGACAGCGCGGTTCCAGCTCTTGGGCCGATTTTCCCCGCAAGGTTCGTCGCTGCCAGCTGCACCCTTGCCTGCAGCAGGAGTTTCTGACAAGGGGGCAGGGGGAAGCGGCGTGCGGGGCGGGGTGCTGCTGGAGAAGAGGACTTCCCGCGTTTTCCCCCTAAACATGGATCCGCGGGCGAGTGCCTCCCGTCCAGGACTGCCCGCCTAGAAGCGGACCGGGGGTCTCGCTGCGCCGGGAGGCGGGAGGGTGCGGCGCTGGCGGGTTGTGAGGCTGTTGCCGAGATGGGCCATTTCCTCCGCGGCTGCCGGAGCCCCGGCCCCGGCGGCTTTGATAGAGGTGCAAACATTTGGGGGCAGATTTACATAAAATAGCCGCGTTTAATCCCGCGGGCTGCAATTAACATCACAGGCTCCCGCGGGCACCGTTCTGATATGGCCGCGGGCGGCC
>VYXD01008192.1:0-43662 GCA_013397195.1 Hylia prasina | reverse complement strand
AACGCCATGTACTCCTTCCTGCTGGACTTCGTGGCGGCCGACGGCCACCGCTGGAAGTATGTGAACGGGGAGTGGGTGCCGGGCGGGAAGCCGGAGCCGCAGGCGCCCAGCTGCGTCTACATCCACCCCGACTCGCCCAACTTCGGCGCCCACTGGATGAAGGCGCCCGTCTCCTTCAGCAAAGTCAAACTCACCAACAAGCTCAACGGCGGCGGGCAGGTAAACACTGGGACCTGTCGGTCAGCGGGACTCTCTCCCTGCTGCTCATTTCCATACTTTCCTTACCAAACGTGCTGGGATGGGTCGCACTTCTCACTGCCCCCACCCCCCCCATTCATTCATTCGTTCATTCATTCATTCATCCAGGAGAGCTGTTCTTTCCGCCGAGAATGGGTGCCTTGATGTTTTACCACTTTCTCTTATTTGAAAATCTCTTTCTGGTCTGAGTATCTGCTAATGCCAATGGTGTGGTAGATGAATGTTTCTGGCTGACTTATCATTGATGTATTTGTGACTCTGCGAGTGCCTTGTCAAGAAACAGGGATGAGGATAACTGCAGAAAGTCGTGATGTCTGTCCTCAGTGCGCCTTTCCTTCTCTCACAGCTTCAGTTTTAGGCTTTATTCGTACTTACTGCCTTTTCCACCTCTGATGGAAAGATGGATCCTTTAGAACCTGAGTGCCCTTTATCCGTGGCAGCATCTGCCACTACCCTGTCACCGCTCACCTGCTCTGTTTGTTCACAGATCATGTTGAACTCCCTGCACAAGTACGAGCCACGGATTCACATAGTGCGAGTGGGTGGCCCGCAGCGGATGATCACCAGCCATTCCTTCCCAGAAACCCAGTTTATAGCTGTGACAGCCTACCAGAACGAGGAGGTATGCACAGTGGGGGAGAGGATGCTGCTGCCGGGAGGTTTCAAGTAGCAAAGCGTGAATGTTACAAAATAATGGATCTCCTTTCGCGTTTTTCAGTTCTTCCTATGCTTTTTTGGAAGCTGAATGTAAAAGATGAAATGAATGAGTGTAAAAGCCCTATGAATGAATGAATCATGGAACGAGGTTCTGATCATCGTTTGTGTCAATATGTATTGTAGGTTCCTTATAGGGGAGTAATTTTCAAAAGACTCGGGGAGGGGGGGCAAACAACTATGGTGAAAAATACAATTGTCATTTTCAAGCTACACAGTGACTGAATGCACCATTTTTGGAGTGGCCCTTTTTCTCTTAGCCCAAATGTATGTCTGTGTTGAATGAAGCTGTAATTATCAAGTTTTCTGAGATTCCTTTGATGTCCAATCTGCTCTGGCTTGAAATGTGAAGATTTTTATAATTATTTCTTTTACTATTTTTCTTAGGTGTTTCCTTAGATGATCAATGAACACAGGTTATTCAGTCTTTTAAAATTTGGCAGAAAGATTAACTCTGAGTGCTTTGATAATACTTCAGGCCTTAAGGAGCTGTTTAATTCATGCCCATCAGTTGCTTTTATGGGCCTGCTTTTATTTCATCAAAAATCTGTGATTTTACCAACTTCAGTGGATAGTCCTAATTCAAATCCTAATATCAATGTGATAATGAATGGTGATACATGTGAATAAAGATATTTGTTGTTGTTTTTAGATCACAGCTTTAAAAATTAAATACAATCCGTTTGCAAAGGCATTTCTTGATGCAAAAGAAAGGTGAGAGCTCTTGACTTAATTCTAAAATATGGATTTTTAAGAGAGATTTGTGAAGGCATATTCTTAACTAATACAACATGGTTTCTTTTATAGAAGTGATCACAAAGACATGATGGAGGAAGTGGGGGACAACCAGCAGTCTGGGTATTCACAGTGTATGTTTCCTTTCATTGTGCATCATGAGCATAACTTTGATTTCTTCCATCTTCTCTCTGTTAAGCAAAGCTTTGAGACCAGTGCTTGATGGCTGGCTTCTTGGCTCATAGACAGAGGAGTGTTACCATTCTCTGTGGTTGTGGTTCATGCATGTTTATGACTGTATAAACACTATAATGTCTGTGTGTGGTTAGGATTTACTGTATTCAAAACCATTTAATAGAATACTGCAGAGCTGCCTTTATGTCCAGAAAGGCATCTGCCTTTTTATACAAGGACAGCAACGTTCACATGTACATGGAGAGAAAAATTTATTTCATAAAATTTATTGAGACAGTACTCATATTTTAAATATTCTAAGAAAATTGTGGGCATTTGCTTAAAAAATTCTTTCATATGATTGAAAAGCATTAGTGTTTCAATGATTTTTGTTTTAACAGATGATTCACAGCAAAATGCAGCCTAAAAACGATGGGGGAATTGATTTGCAGTAGGAATCGATTTTGTTTCAGAGAAAATACTTAATTTTTAAGAGGAGTTCTTAGCAGTCTGAGAAACTTCAGAGCTTAGCTATAGACTGAGACCCCCAAAGAGCAATATAAAATTTAATACTTTGCTAAAAATTACTGAGCATACACTACCTACGTATGTGCTGTTTTAACAATTTCCACATTTCCTTACTGTTATTGTGATTAAACGGTAATTTAAAAAACAAGCAAGCTTGACCCAAGACTTTCTAAGCTGCTTTCTAATTTTCCTTCATAAGAACATTTATGAGAGTTGTAAAGATTCAGATTTTTCAGCTATGTTGAAACTCAGTTTCCTTTCCTGAGGGTGCATTTCCTCTCTGTTCAGTTACCTGTCTCATGGCTGTGATTCTCTGCCTGGCTGCACTATGCACCCCTCTCACAGACCTCTTGCTTCCCCACAGTAGGCAGCTGGCTGATTCCTGGGAGTGGGACTCTGTGCCCCCCTGCCAATCCTCACGGCCAGTTTGGCGCCCCGCTGTCGCTGTCCCCTGCCCACAGCTGTGACAGGTACTCGTCGCTGAGGAGCCACCGCCCTGCGCCCTACGCCAGCCCCTACACACACAGGAACAACTCCCCAAGTAAGTCTGAGGCTGCAGCTCTGTGAAAAGGGGGGAGCTGACCTGGGTTTGTGTTCCCAGTGCCTTTATAATAACTGGGGGTCTAATTTTGTTAGTTTCTGTTAACTGTGGCTGTGGTTAGTGTCTGTCTATCAACGTCCCCACCACTGGATATATAGAAGCAATAAGGAGCTGAGTAAACTGCAGAGCTTTTAAAAAAAGGTGTGCTCAGAAGTAGCCAAACATCTTAATGCTTAGTATCTTGGGCACTAGGGTGAAAAGAGCATCTTTGACTGTTATTTGGTGGGTTTTTTGTTTGGTTGGTTGGTTTTTGGGTTGTTTTTGTTTGTTTTTTAAAAATTTCTTTTCTTCTGGCAAAGAAGAGTGGTTAACAATTTTTGGTTTTAGGCTGTATAGATATTGAAGGTTCCCATTTAAAAAATATTTATTATTTTGATTTATGAAGTAATACATGGGCTTCCAGATGCAGGCTGACCAGTCTTGTATGTAGCTTTGTAGTTCATTTTGAAGTGGAAAACTAGCTCTCTGTGAACTTTTCTTGCATCTTGGAAATTTTGTGCAAGACTTAAAAAAGAATAAAAGAACAAAACCTCTCTGGTGTTCTTTCTTGTTCCCTGGTCATCAGCAAAAAACTTCCTTGCCTTAGCTAGCTACCACAGCAGCTTCTTTCTCAGTATGGGTGGCTGTATGGGATTCCCTTTAGAGCTTCTTAGTGCCCCTGCTGTGTGAGCCACTTTGGGTCACAAGCCAAGTAGTCTAAGCCACAGTCCAGTTACTTCCGATGGTGCCTAAGGCAGATTTCAAGGTGGCATGCTCAGCTCAAAACTGGGATGTGTGATCCTGTGATAGGCTTGTGATCCAGCTTTGTCAGACTGTTACTGCCAGTATAGGTGATGGAGATAGGTCTCCAGGTGACAGTGTAAATAAAGAGCCCTCCTTCTCCCACTGACTGAGTAAAATTGCATGTGCTGAATTAGCAGCTGGCCTGCAGATGGCCTTTTGGCCATAGGCCCTTCACAGGAATAAGATTTTGCAGTTATGAGTGGAGTCAAACAACGCATCAGGGCAATACCAATAAAGGTGTGAGCTTGACACAGCTGGCTACTGGCTTGGTTTTTTTCTCTGTGTGTAATTTTGGTTTTGGGTTTTTTTTTTTCCCCAAGGCAGTAGTGGGGAAGGGTGGTTTAAACCTCTACACTGCATTTAAATACAAGACTGCTACTTGGCCTGATCCTAGTGTTTGTAAGTGATCACTGTTTTCTCAGCAGCCTATACTGACAACTCCTCTGCCTGCCTATCCATGCTGCAGTCCCATGACAACTGGTCTTCTCTGGGAGTTACCACACACACAGCCATGCTGCCCATGGGTCACAGCACGGGCACAGCTACCAGCTCCAGGTAGGAGTCCATCCCTCAGCAGCCCTCAATTCCTATATTGATACTTTCGAGGAAGAGAAGGCTGAAAAAGGAGGTAAAGAGTCACCAGCATATTAGAAGTCTTCTTGGCCATTGGTGTGAATCATTAGCACTCTGTGGGGCACTGAGAAGGACTATCCACAAGTAAAACAGATTGAAGAAACAGAATTTTGGTTTGGTTTCAGAAATGTAGATACTTGTGACAACAGTATTTGATAGATGAAGGATTGCACATTGCTTAGAAAAACATAGATTGAATTTGAGGATGCTCTCTTAAGTTTCATCTCTATTATGCATAATGGTGTTTAAAAGGTTTATTTTCTTTATCCCTTGCATTTTGGCTGGTCACAGCTTTCCCAGCCATCTCCTTAAGCCATTGTTCTGCTACAAATGATGGAGCAGTGAACTCTAGTGTGGAGAAGGAGCACACAACTGGGGCAGTAGTTCTTTACTTCAGCATTGCCACACTAACCAATATAGCATGGGATTGTACGTGTGGTGAAAGATATTTTGTGATTGTAGAAAAAGAATCTTTTCTCCTGTTTGTAGTTATTATCTTAATTAAACTTTTGGATCCTTTAGCAAAAATTTAGCTTTCACTTAGTCCCTTAAAGCTAAACTTGAAAATTCAAAGAGATGCAGAAAAGGTGGTAAATAACTGCAGAGGGACAAGATTTGGACCTCTTTTCTAGCAATTCAGATGTACTATTCTGTTCCTGCAAAGCATTTTTGCATTTGAACCGTGCACATGGACTCTTAACTGTTAACTCATACTGGGTAGTAGTACATAGCCTGATTAACTGTATTATTGAACATAAATTTTAGTCCTGAACGCAGATTGAGTAAAAAGGTCCTTCTAGCACCTCTTTCTCTGTCTGATCCCCACAACGCGTATTTAGAAAGTTGCAAAGTTCCCCGAGTTTCAATTTCTGCACTGAGTTGTACAGTAGATAAAAGCAGTAGAACGGGAACTGTGGAACCTCAAGGAAGGGGTTTCTCCCACTCCTTTTGTCTAAGCCCTTATCTGTTGGAAAATAGGGAAATTCAGGTTATTTGTGGGGGTGCCATGAGCACAACTTCTGCCTGGGGGAGTCCTTCCTGCCTCGCAGTGCCTGGGAACTGCCTAGAGAATGTCACTGTCTGCAGCAAGTGGGCCTGGCTCCGGGGCTGCGTTGAGCTGAGGAGCTGCTGGCAGGCACTGGGTCACTAATAACCGGTTTTATCCGTGGCTTTCCCTGCTGCAGTCAGTACCCCAACCTGTGGTCCGTGAGTAACAGCACCATCACGCCCGTGTCCCAGCCGAGCGGGATGTCCAACGGGCTGAGCTCCCAGTTCCTGCGTGGCTCTCCAGGACACTACTCCGCTCTGCCCCACGCGGTGACAGCAGCATCCTCCGCCTCACCGCTGTACGACAGCGCGGCGCCCGCGGACCTGCCCGACAGCCAGTATGACACCTCTGCACATGCCAGGCTGGCAGCCACGTGGACGCCTGTCACCTCCCCTTCCATGTAAACCCGGGCCTCCTCCTTCCTCTGAGACACTGCTAGCTACTGAATTGCTTTAGATGCTTAATCCTCAAGGAGGAGAAAGAGGAGACGTGGAGGAAACTGCAACCAAAAAGCATCTGCACTGCTCTGCATAGAGCATCCACATTATTATACCTCCTATAGTGAACGGTGCATCACTGACTTCATGTAGAGTTTACAAACCTGGTGAGTGTGCAATTCTGAGAGCAGATTCACTGCTTTTAATATTTTTTTCTTTTTTAAAGTTTGATAGACCTAAGTTTTAAGATTTTTTTACTTGGATTCCAAATTTCTTGGTCTTCTGATATACTTGGACCTGAAATTTGGCTTCATTCTTGAGTAAGTTACTCCTAACTGTTTTTCAGTTAATTTTTTTTTAAATGGCAAACTTAGCTATAGTCATGAGAAGATTTTTATTAACCATCTAGTTAGAAGCATTCTGAAATATGCACAAATGTAGCTGAGGAGTGAAGTTTTTGTAAAATCAAGTGCACTAACACGTATTTGGTTCACAAATACGTTGTGTTCGTAACTGTATGCTTATTTCCTTGCTGCTGAATTAATGTTGAGACAATCTTTGAGAACTATGTTCTTCACAATAAAAACAGTATTAATGTTTGGTCTAAAAGGTTTTACCCAAAAGACTCCTTTTAGAGGTAAGTTTTGCTGTTTGATCACACAGGTTTCAAATACCCACCAGCTTAGCTAAACATCTCATTTGCAGACAGTGTCTAATTAGAAGCCCTATCCAAAACCTTTTTGAACCATTGAAAATACATCACTTGGTGGGGTTTTCGTTTTGTTGTTTTTTTTTTTTTTTAAATCTTTGGCTTTGGCCTTAAGAGAAGGAGTCCAACACCTTGGGGGGAATCATTCTAATTTATTTTATTTCAATCTTGTAGTCTGATCTGTATTTATTATTTGGTAAGTTACAACTTTATCGTCTACATGTTAAGATATGTAAATAATCCCTCAACCTACAGTGTACTCTTTTAAGACAATCATATGTGGGATATGTCATCCCATGGCACATGGAACAGCATGGATGTAAGTAGTAACTTACTGGAAGAGGGAAGTCTGTAATTACCAAGGATTTTGCACAAAAAGTGCAGATATACTAAGATTTAAAACACACCGAGTGCTTGACTTGCTTGAAGGAACAGATCTTGATAAAATATTTCCTTCACTACTGATATGAAGTAATGTGATCCAAATTCCTAATGCAGGCTAACCCAAAATAGTGGCTGAAAGTGTGCCCTTAGATGTGTCTCTTTCTCCCGCTGAATCTGGCAAATACATATCCTGAGGAAAGTGAGTTCTTTTGCATAAGCCATAACAAATAACTTGTATAATGAAGTGCCTAATATAGCAAAGCAAAATTCTGTTATCAGGGAATTCTTTAAATAACTCATTGATGTGTGCTTATGTGCTGCAGTGGCAGCTTTAAAATGAAAAAGCAAATATTTGCCACCATTTTGGTCTGCTTGGTACCCTTTGGGCAGGTTCCTGCACCTCGAAAGGTTTTGGCAGGGCTTGTTCCCTGCAGAGGCAAGTCTTCCAGAGGTACTCCAGCAGGAGACAGCACCAGAAGTGGATGGCTGCACAGCCACATCCTCTGTCAATATGTAAATATTGATCTAAGTGCTCCTATTTTATTGTGAAGGTAAATTGTGTAAATGATGTAAGTGCATTATTATTTAGACTGTCTTGTAGAAATTAGCAGCCATCTTTCATTGTGAGGTTTTATACTTGTATTTCGGACATATAATTTAAGTTAAGAAAAAAAAAGTAAAGATTCTTAAGAAAAACTCTGTGCTTGATTTTATAGTTTGTGGGGGTGGTGGGAAAGGTGAAACAAATGCACATCAGCTATACTGAACCTACAGTCTGCTGACCTTCCCCTGAGGGGTTTCACAAATGATTCCTGCTGCACATCTCCTTCAGTCTGTGGGTGAAAGTTCAAACAGTTCTCATCCACCTCTCCCTGCTTTCTCCACCCCCATCTGCTTCTCCCTTGTTTTGGTAAATCCTTCACTGACTGGCATTTATTCAGAGGTGGCTGCTGCATTTGGTGTTGGGTGAAAGATCTTTTCCCACAGTGGCCAGTTGCTAGTTGGGGCTGGATGCAAGCCTGGCGCCTGCTGTGTTATACCTCGATCACCAGATTTTCAAGTGTGTTTCTGAGTCCCTGTCCCCAGTAATAAATGCCAAGCTGCTGCCTGGTACTTGCAGCTGCCTCAGGAGTGTGTTACCACCTGCTCAGCCCTGCCATGGCTCTGTGTGCAGCTGAGCACATGTTGTGCCACTTCAAGAGGTGACTTGGGGGGAGCTCAGCTCATGTTGGGGAAGGAGCCAGCTTTATCCCTTGCCCCAGAGCTGTGCTCTCCAAGTGGACATGTCAGGGGAAGAGGATGATCAGTCAGCTGTGGAACAACTTAGTTTGGAAATGACCTTTAAGATCACTGAGTCCAACCCTTAACCCTGCACAGCAAAGTCCACCACTCAACCATGTCTCCAAGTATCACATCTACATGTCTTTTCAATAACTCCAGGGATGGTGACTCCACCATTTCCCTGAGCAGCCTGTGCAGGGAAGGGGGCCCATAAAGCAAGAGAGAGGTGCTGGGGCTAGGGCTGGAACCTGTCCCTGGGCATGGCCCTTGGCAGGCAGCCCACTGTGGATCTCTTTCCCCCACAGAGGCTTGCGTGGAGGACAGCCCACAGCTCTGCCCAGCACAGGGCTCAGTGGTTTCTCAGGTTCTTGCAGACCTTGTACTGCAGAAGTGATTCCATGTCCACGTGGACAAAAATGGTTGAGGCTACTTATAGGAATGAGCTGTGGCTGTCTGAACTAACCTGCCTGCAGCTAAAGCCTTTGGGCTGTGGAGGAGCTCAGCCTTGCTTAATGCTGGTATCTGATGGATTTTACCTGACTGGCTTTTTCTGGTGTGGGATTTTTTCCCTCTCCCATACTTTGCAATTAAAGAAACCAAAACCTTTCATTGAGTGCAATTTTTAAATTACTTCAGAGCAGATGGAGCATTTAAATATCTATGTATTTGCACCTGAAAATGGACTTTGTGATCCATCTGGAGAAGCTTTTCTCACCTGTGAGCTCAGGGCAGCTGTGCTGTGCTCCTTCCTCAGCTGCTGCCTGGTGCATTCCTGAGGTTGCTGATGGAGGCAAGGAGGAGGCACCAATGTAGGTAACATTTCCAAATGCTGAGGAAGGCTGGTGTGTGAGATGGCTCACCTCAAACAGCCCCCACCTCTGTGGCTCTGCTACTCCTTGTACCAGCTCTACCATGACCCCTCATCACTCCTGACTCTGCTGGACACCAAACACTGGGGCTCCTGTGAGGCTGGAGAGGTCCAAATGCCCAGGAACTAAGCTGTCACCAAATGCTCAGACCTCTTAGGAAACTTACACTGTTTGCCATCTCACTGGGTTAATGCTTCTCATATATATTTTCTTCTGGGTAACAAATAATTGCTGACTGTAAAAAAAAGAAATATTTGTAAAACCCTCATCCCAGTTGTGCAGAAATATCTTGCTCTGCTTCCAAAAGCCATGGCGATACTGAATTCCAAGCAGAAGTAAAATGTGAGATTTGATATTCACCTGCTTGTCTCCAGCCTGACTCTCCCCTATAGATACCAATTTGATTTGTGAGTTAATACATGTTAAGGCACTGCATCACACATATAAATATAAATAAAATAAAAAGTAATAGAAATCAAAAGTAAAAAAAAAAATTTAAACCCCCAAGAGACAGGTGTAAAGAAGACAGAAGCAGAAACATGCATTTTTTTTTAATGCATGCAGAGACTCATTCCAGAGGCTTATATCTGTGCAGAAAATAATTTCTTCTTTAGAAGTTTTGGCTTTAGTTGCTCCTGGATGTCTGTGTCTTTGGCAACTGAGGTAAAGAAAATGAGGGAGCCAGTCTGAGTGGTGCATGGTGCAGTTACAGTATTTCTCATAATGTCTAACAGCACCTTACAGACACAGTTATTTCTGACAATGTCAAAAATTCTTTGAGAAGGTAACAATCCAAACCCAGGTTCTCCCACTGTACACACCACTGTGATATCGAGGTTCTGGACACTGTGGGCCTTAGAGCCCAAGATTGTATGGCTGGCTACAGCAGTTTCTTTTGTAAACAGATAAGGCACAGGGCTTCTCAGGGATCTCCTCCTGGAGCTACTAGTGCTCTGCCATTCACAGATTTTGTCCTTCTGTCCCTTGAGTTCATCTGCACTCCCTGCTCTCCTAAGTGAACACTGCTAGTTTTATTCCTGTCTGGTAGCCAAGGTGCTGGCCTGTGTCTATCATTTCTCAAGTCTATCTACAGTGCCAAGAGGAGCAGGGGAGGTGCTGAAGGCCATTCCCAGTCATAGCTTCCCAGAGGTGGATGTTGGCTGGTCAGTATGGAGCAAACAGCAGTGTGGGGCTGCCATATATTGCATATCTCCTGAATGATCACACAGCTCACTGCAATTCAAATTTCAAGCCAATCAAGGCTTTCCTCCTCCTCCTCCACCCGCTTGTTTTTAAAATGAATGGCACAGTTACCATAATATATTTCTGACATGTCTCTGAGCCTTGTCTCCCAAGGCACCACCTGAGATGGTACAACAGGTATGTGACCAGAGGACTCCTAGGGATGACAGTCTGTACCCTCTGGGCAAGCAGCTTGAAGCTTTTTCTTGCTTTTCCCACTCCTCTCCCAGCCTTGCAGCACTACAAAAGTAAGTTGCTGGTTTTTGATGCTAGTAAACTAATTAATTGCTTCAGTAACTCTGTCAATGCAAATAACTCCTCTGTGATATGCAATTACCAGACTTGTACTACAGAGTTGGAAGGGGTTTCCTGAATCTAGTTCCTTAATTATAGGAAATCCCTTCACCAAGACCTTTTGGGAAAGCACTGGGGTTTATCTTAAAAACAATGGGTGGGATTCTGGGGAGGTTTTTGTGTGTGCCTGTGTACATGTGGCAAATGGTGTTGCTTTTTTTTTTGATTGGCAGACTTTTGCAGCTCCCTTGTTTCTCATTACTTAGGAGCTCTCTTTTAATTGCCAGCTGAAATTTATCTGTAATAGTTTTATGACTATCTGATCTTGAGCCAAAACCTATTCCCAGCTTAAATGATTCTTCTCCCTTGGTAGTCTTTAAGCTGATATGCTTTGTTAGAAAGTAATTTCTCAGCCTCTCTTTTGTCTGATTATAAAAATCCTCTCCTTCTCTTGTAGCTTTCCCTCTCCTGCTGGCCCTCTGTCCGTGTCTGGCTCAAAGAAAGGGAGAGACGGAGTGTCTGTGGTACAAAGCATGGGCTTGCAGAAGAGCCTGTGCAAAGGCATACTGCTTCCCTATTTCCACTGGAATTAGCCATTTTGATAACTTTGAAAAACACATTTTCATTATCTAGAGTTACATCAGTGATTAACTGGTCATGGTGATCCACAACCTTCTTTAGCTATTTGCTGCTGATGAACTCCAATCCAGAAACTATTATTAGTTGCTTGACTGACTTTGCCCTTGTTGCACTCAGTTTATACCACTTCCATTGCTCCCCAATTTTCTGGTTCATCCTGTGAGAGATATCCCCTTTGCTCTGCATTAATGACATCTCTTAAACTCACATGTCTGGGAGATTTTGTCAATGCTCTCTTCACTTTTGGACTAAGATATTAATGAAAGTGCTAAAGCTCCCGTTAGCTTTTCTGCCTTTGCCTCCTCATTATATCCCCTCTTCCTCAGTGAGAACAGAAGCAGGATAATGAATGCTTGTGGAAAAAAACCCCCTGTATTAGCCTTAATTTCCATCATGCTCTAATGGTACAGTGACCCCACTCCACTCTCCTCTCTTTGTGCACATGGACTGCAGGCATTCTGGTCCTCACTCTTGGCGGTGCCTGGGGTCTGGTTTGCAGCACTCGGGTTCTCAGTATTGCTCAATGACCTCTCCTTGCAGTGTCATCAAAGGCCCAAGTTAGGTTGGGCAGTGTAAGCAAAGCTACACAGGCAACCTGGAAAAAACCCACTTGCTGAATGGAGAAAAGCCCAAAGAAGCCTGACAGGACACGTGGAAATGAAACCAGAACATTCAGCACCTCATGAACGATGTCAGTGTTTGTTCACACTGGCTATCCCGGATCCAGTCTAGTTAGCAGGGGCTGGTGTGCAGGCTGGAGAGCTCGTGGTGCATTACAAGGGGCCTTGTGGCCCTGCAGAAGCTGCCCTGGCCCACGGAGCTGGCACACAGGTGGCACAGACCCACCTCACTGCTGGCTGGCCCCTGTGGGCTGTGGGGGAGCAGGCAGGTGATGCTAATTTGGGTGGGCACAGGTGGGGATTTTGGAGCAAGGCGGAGCCAGCTGACTGCGTGGGCGGTTGATCCACCGGTGGGGAAGAGAGGGAATTGCAGATATATTTGGGATGTGTAGGTTAGTGGTGAGCCTGTCTTTTTTTCCTCAGAAACAGCCAGCCTGGAGCTTGCAGGTAAGGTGTGGAATGTCTCCTGGGCTGGGGTTATGCTGTGGGCCTGATGGCACTAGAAGAGATGAGCTGCTGTGGATTGGTGAGGTCCCCTTTAGTGTGTCCTGCTGGGGCAGAGCAGCTGCTTGACTCTACTGCTGTGGTGGGATGGCCCAGAGAACTGGAAGTGCTGTCCTGGGAGCTGCCCTGCAGTGCAGCCTCCACAGCAGCAGCTGTGCCCAGCGTGGTCTTGGTGCTCATGAATGTACTTAACTAATGACTTTTTCTGTCAAGTGGGCTGCCTTTAGCTGCTGGCAAGGCCTCTCTTGTTTCTGGGGTGGAAAAATGCTTAACCTTTTGCCTTTCCTGGGGACAGAGAGGCAGTGGTGATGCTGGCTGCTGCTTGGCCTGCCAGTGCTGAGGGGGAAAGGGCATCCCCAGTGAAGGGGAGCTGGCTGCCAGCTGGAACCTGGAGATTCTGCCAGCCTTCAAAAATACCAGCTTATATCAGTGTCAGAAAACTCTGCTGCCTCCTAGAAAAGGAGGTTCTTCGAAGAGAAGCTGAAATTGGCTGGTAACTGGCCTTGGCTTTATCTTGACTTCATGGATTTCACGTTATTTTAAATTCAAGGTGGCTTCTGCCAGTTAACCTGCACAGTCATTGGCACTGTTTTGCAAAAGGTTTTGGCTTATTGAGTTGGGTTGTTGGCACTGCACTTAATGTGTGAAACTTAATTCTTGATCTATCCTTTACCTTAATACATTTGTAGTGGTATTTGTGAAACTTTAATAATTCTGAGAACTTCCTACATGAAAACTCTCATTTCAATGCATTAGAAGTGGTGTCCCATGCTGTGTCCTGTGCCTGAATTACTGTCCAGAGGGGTATGGTCTGTATGAGAGGTATTTATAATACTTGTAATCCAGCACAGTTACGTGTTCTGGCTGTCCCACTTTTACTCGATGGCTCATGTAAGTTTCCATCATCTGTTCTTTGCCCAGTTGTAGGTTGAATACGGTGGGTGGGAGGGGAAAGAGAAATTTCCACTCGCCCTGGCAGCAGGTTTATGCAGTTCCCAGAGTTAATTTACATCTCTGCAAAATGAAATGCAGTCTTGCTGGTGGTGCCAGGGGAATCTTCTGCTTTCTTCACGTTCTTTTGGTTTGTACAAATGCAAACTCTCAAAAACACCCCAAAAAATAGCTGCAGGCTGGATGTAGGCTTTTCTTATGTCTTTGGCAGCCAGAGAATCTGTCCCCTTTTGGTGGTGCTTCAGCTGCTGTGCAGCTGCTGGCAGGATGCTTGCAGGGCAGGAGCTGGGGGTCTGTGCCGGGGGACGGGGGAGATCCAAGCTTAGGGTGAGACGTGTAGGTGGAAGGCGAGCACTGAGTCAGGAAACTTGAGCCAATGAGTCTTGTCTTGCATTTAGGGAAACTTTCTTATCTCTCTGACTGGATTATTTGTAGTGTGTGTAGAGATCTGTTCTACGGAAAGATCATAGAAGATTGCCCTGCTGTCACTGGGGTTTTTGTGTAGATGGTAACATGAAATTAAGGAGAGTTAAGTGTGATTACCCTAACCTGGAATTATGGTTTTAGCACTCTAAAAATAACAAGCAACTGTATGCTAACTTGAATATAAGGTTAGTGATACCTTCCATGCTGGTTTGAATAAAAAGAAATGAACTTTGGCAACTGGACATGAGCACTTTTTCCTCTATGTAGTTTTTTTTTCCACTTACAAGCACATTTTTCTGTGTAGGTGAGGAATGGTGCTCATTTTGAAAGTACTTGCTTCTGCAAACCACAGAGCTGTTGTTGGGGCATGCCAGGGAATTCTGCAAATACGCTGACTGCTGAAAAATGGTAGCAATTAAACAGCCCTTGAAAAATTGCCTGTCAGAAGAGTGAATTTGTGTTTATAAACTGACCAGTGAGAGCAAACAAAGCCAACTTTTAATTTTGACTTGCCTTGGTTACTGAATACGTAGCAGCATTCCCTCAGCCTGCTAATTTGTCAGTTTAAGAAATGCATTTCTTTGTTGAATTTCTGCTGTTAGGTGATTAAATAAGGCAAACTTCATCTGCAGAAGCTGGGTTTCAGCCGATAAGTTTGCCCCACAATTTGGTTTTCTCTTTTTCCTTGTATAAATTTGCAGTGATGAAGCTTGGCTGATGACAAGCACAAAGGCCATGTCCAGAAGAGCTGCCAGTATGGTCTGTTTTGCTTTGACGGACTTGGTATCAAATGGTTGTTGCACATCCTCAGTTTTATTCCACCTCCGTGTCACATGATTGTGGTGGTCCCAATCAAATTAAGGATTGAAATTTATCACTGAACTATCCATTTTCATCCTGAAACTTGAATTTCTTAGTTGTGTGTGGTGTTTCTTTGTGTACTATATTTTTTGTTCATTTGTTTGTCTTTTAAGAAAAATTCAAAAGCTCTGACAGACACATTTGTCTCTGCTTTAGCTTTTGTTCTGTCCTTCTGGAATGGATTCTGCTCTACTGCTGCCAGTGAGATGGTCCCTATAAGCAAGTATGTGTGTGCTGCCAGGCTTACTCTGTTGGCTCTACTTGCAGCCTCATCCATGCTGCTTTCTGGTGGATTGCTACAGGGATGTGCTCAGGACAAAAAACCAGGATTCAGACAATGGACCTTGTCCAGAGTCCTCCTTCTGCAGGCTCTAGCCCCTTGAAATGTTTGGAAACACTTTGCTTCCCCCACCCCTTGTGATGAACTTCTGTCAGGTTCAGGGTGCCACTGTTGGCACTCAGCATGTATTTGGAGTTAGAAAAATTCAGAGAGCTCTATGATTAGGCCCAAGAAAGGACTGCAGGAAGCCCGTCCTTGCACTGCCACACCCAAGTGGGTGGTCAGGATGCAGCCCCAGCACTGTCTCTCCTGGGCTCTGTGCTGCAGATGTGGCACATGTGCTCCCTGAGGCATGGGAGCTGGAGTTCTGCTGGCTGCCAGGGAGTGTCAGGGTCCTGGAGTCACCACCAAAATGTCACTCTTGTTTCTAGAACAAGATCAAGCAGGTCTTGACTATGAAGAACTGGTAGTTTCCATTCTTGGACCTTGATTCCAGCACATCGGGGCTACTTCAATAAGGAAAAAAAAAATTAAATGCTTTGGCATATTTTGGATAGTATAAAACACTCTTGACTGATAAATAACCTGCTGAAGCATTAGGCCTGCTCTTTGGCCTACTGCAAGCTTGAACATCTCCTTTTTTCATGCCTAATCAAAATTGTTTCTTCAGACTAAACACTAAAAATAAGAAAAATAGAAATCCAGCAAAACTCCAGCTGTTTTGAGCCAATTTTTCATTTGCCTGCTCAGATCCCTTTCAGGATTTTGAAGCAAGCAAGTACTTTATTACGCTCTACAATGCTTCCTTCCCTCCTCCTTAGCCCCGTTCAGCTTTTCCCCATCCCTTAGGATGCTTTCTGGGCTCTTGGGGAGGTAGGGAAGGAGGAAAACTCGCGGACCTGCGGCAGCCTCTTAGTCTGGACCTGTAGCAGAGGAAAAGGCTTCACTGCTGGTCTGTTATCTCCCTCTTGTGGACACTTCTCTCTCCTGTCTCTGAGCAGGGAGATTGCAGCGGGATGTGTGGTTTGGCACAGCTCACAACTGTAAATTAATTGCTAGGCAAGCATGTTATATATTAATTACTAAAGCACACTGGGTTTCCCCTCTCTGAGGGTGTAACTTGGTGGTGTGAACCAACCTCAAATCGGCCCTGTGAATAAATGCTGCTGCAAAAGAAACCATCATCACATTTATGTTGACAAAGCAAAACAAATTTTTAGAGCTGCTTTTCACATTTTGGCCGTCACTTGCTCCTTTTCTCTATTGCTAATAAATTGCATTTTAGCAACTGATATAGTACTGATTTGCAGACTGTTGTGTAATTTTTGGGTAACTTAACAAGGAGAACAAAATTTAGTTTAAAAGTACATATCTGAAAGCTGCAAGAACAGTAACTTCAGATTTGCCTGTGTATTAGTGACCTTTTTTTGTGCTGTTTAACATATGATCAAACCGAATAAATCCATCCCTTACTTGTATACCTGCTCTGCCTCTGAGGCAGCACTGCCAGGATCACCTTGCTGAAAGTCTTGTCCTTTCTACCTTTGCTTTAATGGCATTTGTGGTTGATGTTCTTGACTATTTTAAATCTCTTTTGATTGGAGTTTTGAAGAGAAGAGCTGAGCCAAGGACAAGTGATGACGTTTTGCTGGCTACCCAATATGGTTTCATAAATGCCACCAAGTAAGGGCAGCTGTTGCTCTAGTTTACTGTTGAGGCTTTTTCTCATATCTCTGAATAAGTCTGTTAATGAGAACAAACTTTTCTACTTTAGGTAATTTAATTAAAATCAAGTGCACTTAAAACATGTGTCTTCTATTTTGTATCTGTTGGGCAAAAAGCCATGGGAAAGGAGACTGTGAACCAGTCCTTTGGGCTGTGACTCTCTAGTCTGGCACTGACCAGAAAGCAAGGGCTTTCCCTCTGGGACTCTTCAGTGCTACCAAGAGGCTTTTCTGGTTTGGAAAGAAGCATCCTAGAAATTTTACATAAGAAAAATCATAATTAAAAATAACAAGCAGGTCTATAGACATGGGGAGGGCGGTGTGATGGATGAGAAGAGAGCAGTCTTCAGTGAACTCAGGTCTTTGCAGTTCTCTGGCTGGTTTTTTGGCTTAGAGCTCAGAACCCATCTCTTGCAAAAGGCAAATACACTCTCCTGGAGTGATATTACACTGAGACATGAAGCCAGGAGTAAGAGATGAATCACTGCAGTCACAATGTCCATGGTACAGTACAGCTTTCTATCTTGTTATCTGTCTCTGAGTGTATGAGGCTTCTTGCTGGCCCTGATGATGATGATGTTTGTGAGTGATACAGAAGTAAGAGGACATATGCTCTGCTATTAGCAAATACTCCATACAGCATTTGACGCTTAAAGGCCCTTGAATGAATGTGTTCATTGTTCACTGCATATTTATGCACATTTTATCTGTTTTGGTAGAGGGAAATACACCAGTTTACACTCAGTGTCAACACTGTAAAAAGGTATATTCTGAAGCTAAGCTCACTGTTTTAAAAAGTACAGAGAGCTAACTAGCTAAGATCAAACACACTCATTAAAATACTTGTGTAAAAACTTAGAGGATCATGTGTTGGATCAGTACATGGTTAGTTTAAAAGTTGTTCCTCTTGGAACTGGCTCAGGTTTTCCAAAGGAGCACCCTGAGAGATGAATAAATCTTTTGGGGAGTCTGGAATCTGATGATCTCATCTAATGTTGTCTTTGTTGTTGCTTTTATTTACTATTCGGAGAAGGGATAGCTGCTTTACTGTAAAAACCTGTCATAGGTAGAAATTTGTGACCTAGGATAAATGGGAGATTATTTGAGCTAAAGGGCACTGCTAGCATTTGGTGGTCAGGCAGTGGATGCACCTGCAAAACCTGTATCAATATTGTTCCTTCCTTTTGTGACATTTCCTCTGAAACCAAAGCAGATACTGTCACAGCCAGCAGTGCTTTCTGATTCATGCTTTCCCTGCAGTGTGATCTGCTGGGGTGTTTCTCCAGCTTTCTGGGCATTAGCTGTTGTCAGCTCTCAAAGTTTCTCTTCAAACCCTTAGCACTGGGTTTTGGATGGGAGGAGATTGGAACATGGGCCGGTGCTGTGTGAGACCCACAGTGGGCTCTGGCTTAGGATCCAGTCCTTGTCAGTACACTGTCACACTGACCTTCTGCTAGGAGGAAAGGACACTGGGGATAAACTCCTGACACCTGTCTAGAGAGTCAGGTTGCCTAGATACACTGACATCTGCCTGCTAAGGGGTATTCAGTGCTCCCCTGGGCTGGGTGGATGTTCTGTAGTGCTGAGCCCCTGGATCAGCCTCGCACACGCAGCCCCAGGTGCCCCTGGGCTGTGTGATGTAACGTGGGGCAGCCTGAAGTTCAGCATAACCACCTTGCCAAAGCAAATACCTGATGCTGCCTCACGGTGTGGAATATGCTCCATGCTGATGCAGCCTGGTCAGGTTGGCTGATGTTGCACTGAGGGCGGTGTGAGTGGCAACCTGCCCGAGGATCTGCTGTTTCCAGCCTCTGCAGGCAGCCAGGCAAAATCAAGTCTGTCACAGACAACTTTGTATGTTGTTCTTGCTCCACTGCACAAGCTGTTAAGGATATGTGGGTTTTTTTTAATTAACAAAGAAACTACTTCTTCTCCATGTGATGACTGCTATGGCTTTTTCTTTTCCCTGCTTTGTCCCCCATGTCCTTCTAATGCTTCCTCTCAGTATAGGTTCCATGCACTGCTGAGGGGGAGCTCTTAAACTCTGTTCCAGGGAGGAGCGTTGTTCATGGAAATAGACAACTGAACCCTTTTTCCTGGAAAACCAGGCTGGGGTTTTGAAACAAAACCAATTTATTCAGCAATCCTTTTGTCATAATTCCCTGGCCAGCCTCTGCCTTCAGAGATGAGAGAAGAGTGGCAAGGCACATCAAGGTAAAATATTTCTGAAGTGAGACTTGTTTATGTTCACAGTGAGTGATCATGTATTGTTCTTGTCCTGCATGTTTTCTTTAAGGGACGGGAAGATATTTTTGTGAATAACAGCCTCTCCTTCTGCAGCTTTGACTCACAATGTTTGAGTTTCCTCCCCTGAGTTTCCTCTAGGAGCTGTTTCAGCCACAGATGCTTTGCATATGCGGGAAAAGCGTGTGTTAGGAATGGAGCACCTTAGCTTTCAAAAACTTTATCGGCTTTCTATTGTCAGTACAGCTTATGAATTTATTGTTTCTCATATGACAGAGAGGGTATAAAACTTAGAAAAACATGAGTTTTCAAAATCAGTAAATCAGTTAGTATAAGAAACTTCTATTTTTAGCTGCAAGATCAAAGAACAGAAAACATCCCTCAAGCACACTGCTCCCTTCTCTTCTCCATCAAGCCCTGAGGTTCTGGCCATCCCACACAACCTTTCCCAAATGTTCATTCTTGCTTGCTAAGGAAACAGCACTGATGGGATTTTACTGGCTGCCTGCCAGTATTATCCCAAAAGCTTCTAAACCTATTGCACAGTTCGTTGCATGTGAGCAGGAACTCAGAGACATCCAAAGGTGTGGGAGAAACTGAGCCTTGAGGAACTCTCTTGCTGGAAAGAGGACCTGGAGCAGGTCTCCTTAGCCAGAGACTGCTGTGTGCCTGCATCAGCCACCCCTGTGTGTGCTGACCAGGCACCTCAGGGTGTGTTGGAGCATGTAAGTGAGGGCATCTGATGTGATGGGGAGGGTGTGAGGGCGTGGGGGTCTGTCTAAAACTGGGCTGTCCTAGTTCTGTTGGGCAGGAAACAAGGTAACTGTGTTGTGTGAAAGGAAGTGAAGGAGGTGACAAGCACAGAGAATGTGTAGTTCTAACTGGTGGCAAAAGTGTTTGCTTGTGTGGGGAATGATGTTTTTGTGAGAACGGAGGTGTGGCTGAATGGCAGGTAATGCCCTGGGGTGTAGCTAGTACAATAGCCTGCATAATTCAGACTGCTCTGAAACTGATTCTTTCGGGTTTGAGTAAGAAGTCACTAAAATAACAAAACACCCAGCTACAATGAGAGGTTCATCATACAGTTCAAATTGTTCAGTATGTCACAAGGTACTGCTGTCTTCTGTATGAGATTATGCCTGTGCTTTTACAGAAGCACTGATCTTGCTGTAAGCAACCTGGGATGCTGCAGAGGCTGCAGGAAAGGAATTGGAACTAAAACTATATGTAATAGCAGCTCCAGTTTAACTGCTTTTGATGAAACGAGGTTCAAAGGACCCACATGTGGTAATGGATCCCAAGATGTGCAAGGGTCATGCTCTGAGAGCAAGAATGTGGAAAATAAATTCTTGCTGTCCATCTGATCAGATGTGAGTTTGTACTTGCTCAAGCAAATCCTCCAGGAAGTTCAAAGCTGGAGCTCAGCCAGCCTGGGCTTCCAAGGAAGACAAGTTCATGAGAATATTGAGAGAAAGAGAAGGGGAATTTGGGAATCGTAATAAAGTTGCTAGATAGGTTCAGAAACCTATCTTAAAGTAAATATTATTTAACACTCAGTATTCAGTGTTGAAATAGAACTTTTTGCAATGCTACTGAGAGTTTTGAAAAAAACTTCAAATAAATTCACATGCAGCTTGCATTTCTGCTGTGATATGGCTGTGACTTTAGCCATGATCAAGTGATTATTCAGCTTCACCTATTGTAAGCTGTTTGTCAGCCAACCAAATGCTGTGATAGTATCCAGAAATACTTTGGACTATTCACCTGAAGAAAATGTCTTTTTTGTTGTTTGTTTGTTTTCCTTAGGGATGAAGAAAAAGCTAAAATTTTGGTAGTCATAGCAAAAAACTGGAAGCAAGCATTGTTTTAATCCACAGTGAGGCAGTCATGCCTCAACACACAAGTGTGTCTTGTTTTAATCCATTTAACATGTATACAGGGATGAAATGGAAATTTTGCAACATATACCACTATTCCAGGGAGAATTGTTTTGAAACTTTTTCACAAGTGTAAGTTACATCTGCTGAGTAGAATTGAGTGTCCATTTTATTAGGGAAGTCTGTTGGCCACATGTTTTTCCTCTATTAATTGTGGGGAAATATTGATTGTGTACCTTGTTAGTGAATTACTACTGGCTGAGCAGGGGCATAAAGAAAAGCTTCACTGAGGTACTGGGCACTGTACAGCTCTGCTTGCTGAGGGTGTAGGGCTACAGAATGTGTTGCTTCAAAGTAGATCTTGGTCTAGGTAAGGGAGAAAGCTCTTGGCACAATTGCCGAAGAACAGCATGGGACAAGCTCTCAGGAAAAAGATGTAAGGAACTTTAGTGGAGAGACTTAGAGGGGACAGGCACAATGCTTCTGCAGGTCAACTTTGATCTTTTAGTAGTGAGTTAATATCCTACTTGAATAGAACTATTAATGGGAGAAGCTGCCTGCACCTCTCAGAAGAATGGGGAGAGAAGGAACTTTTCTTTTGTCTAAAATCTCTGGCTAAGTAATAGCAAGGCATCCTGAATTAGCTACTTGCTGCAGTTTAATTTTGTCAGAAAACAGTCACTTGCTGAAAACTGACAAAGCATCCTTTAACACTGTGCCTTGTTCACATTAGGCTTTGTCTTTATTTCCTCACGCTGCCACATTTTAAAAGTTGCCTGGGTTTAATGCTGCAAAGAGACTCTTCTGTTATACAGCCCTGACTCCAGTGTGAGTGTTTGGCGTGTTGATATCTGTCTTGCTTCACTCTCAGTTGCAGTTTAGAGCTGTGGTTGGCCTTTCTCCAGTAATTCAGCTGTCCATATTTTATGGGTGGACTTTCGAATATGTGCAAGCTGGAAATAATTGTTGAAATGTTTTTTTCAGTGAAAAAGAAATGGGTGCAGCGTAAGGTTATTTGCTTGCAAAAGAATTGCAGTGTTCAAGTGGACAGTTTCAAAACTACCAACCTGTACATATTAACAGTTTTAACTTGGTTGAGTATGAACTATGTCAGATTGTTTCCTTGTATTAAAATTATACATGGCATGAGATAGATATATTTTCATGAGACCATATGTCTGATTGCTTGCTGCTTCCAAGTTGTAGTCTGTTTATGCTCCAGCACCTCACTGAGAAGTGTGCAGTTGCCCTCCGTGCCCATGTTGTGTTGCTTTCAAATAACAGTGTTTCTGGGCAAGCAAAATTTCCCTGGCACCATGCACAATATGGAGTTGAGGTCATCTATTGCCAGCTTTTTAGAGGAGAGACCTGTTCCTTCTATTTATATCCAAGGCATCTGTTAACATACAGTGTCTGCTAAACTACTGTGTTTTACAGGAGGACCTGGTTATTCTGATCTAGACCTGGGACCTTGGGATGTTGTGCAAACAATATGAACCACTCCCTGTATCAAGTGTTTGTAACCAAATATTAGAAAGGTAGAGCAAGTTAGGAGGATATCCACTCACCAGTGTGATTATTTTACTGCCAGAATACAAGAAAAAAAGTCCTCAGGATGGCATGATTTAACAGTGTTTGGCATAAAGAACCATGCTAAAGAATCTGCATTTCTGGCTACAAAATTAGTTGTGTGATTCAAAGTACTACATGACTGTGTCTTGTGAAACATATCTGTTCTATTAATACCTCACTCTAATAAAGTAGAAAGCACTGAAAACTGTCAGAGGGTCAGATGGGCTGGATAGTTGTCATATGGTTTATTGGTATTTACTCACTTGACTCTGACATAGTATACTGCTAATTGGCAGGCAGGCAAATGAATTGGCAATAACTCTTGCTGCAATGTTCTTGACAGCATGCAAGGGGATAGGAAAGGGAAGGAGAAGCTGTAGCAATGTCTTGCCTAGGGCGAAAATAACAGGACAGAAATCCCAGAAATCAGAGCTGAAAGAATAAAGGAAACTTCAGAGGAGGGAAATCTATGTGTGAAGAAAGTTGCATGGCACTGAGAGCAGCTTCAGAGAAGGAATTGGAAACAAGCTTCCCCAGTTGCCAACGCACTGAGTTTTATAATATCTTGTATGGGGATCTCTCATGGAAAGCAGTGAGAAGCCCTCTGCATGAAAAAAATGGCTCTAAGCCTGGAGCTATGACTAGTCCAAGTTAAAAACAATAAGGGTTTGTTTGATTTTTGAGTTTTATGTTGTCCTCAGGGTTGTTGCCTGCTTTGTCTTTTCCTTACACTTGGATTTAATGCGCAGCATGAAGAGTCCTCTAAGCTAACATGGTAGAAGCCAGTGAAGTTCTCTTTCATGACTCTTAATTATTCTTTTGGGTTTTGAGAGGTATCCTTCAATAATCACACTAAAATAAAAGGTGACATTTGTTAGTACTGTGGAAATGTAGCCTTAGACTCAGGATACAAATTGCTACTTAAATTTGAAAATGGAGAACCAGCTGCATTTGTTAGTTGTCTCAATGTATGTTCTCAGTATCTTATTGAGATTTGGAGCATGGAGAGGCTTAACATGAATGCAGTCGGTGCCCAGTGGGACACTCACTCACTTCAGTGCTGAAGAGGTTTAATGGAACTCAGCCTTCTTTCCTGGAAAGAAAAGCAAAGAAAGACAAGTTCTGCTGGTGATAGTGACTGCTTTAAGACAGAAAAGAGTGTAAAGGAAGACACTAGATACTTCACTGTGAGCACAGAGATTAAAAGACCCCCAAACAAATCAAAACAAAAAACCAAAAAGTGAAGTACAAGAGGGTTTTCAGGGGCTTTTCAGAAATTTCAGTTGATAACCAGAAATCCAGATGTATAACAGAACTGGATTCATGTACTAAAGAAAATATTTTTTAAAGAACAAGAGGGAAAACGGTGGTTCAAACTGGTTTCCTCAAATCATATGAAATGCTTAACTTCTGGCTCCAGCATTTGAATATGACTGCCAAAACCTTGTAGCATCTGTCCATTATGATGGTTGCCACTGCTCTTGTTCATTCTCTTGTTTATTCCCCTTTATCTCAGAAAGGAAAAAAAAAAAGTAGCTGTTTCGTTAGTGAAATTTGATGTATTCTGTTGGGAAGCAGTAAGGAGAGATTGGATGGAGGGTAGGATGAGGGGGTGACTGCTGTATTTACTGCCTCAGACACTACTGCTTGCTTATTTCATGACTAACAAGCTTCTAAAAGGAAAGCAGGACTTAAGGAAAGAAATAACTTTTCACAGACATAACAGGCCCCAGAAGATTACCCTGAGTTACTTTAAATTTGATTAAACTCATGCCAGGATATTGCTTTCAGATACTCTGTTCAAGAGGAAAGAGGTTTAAAAAGTGTAAGGAATTTGGGTCACAAGTTAACATCTTTTTTCTTTCCACTGTTCTCCTTCCTCTCTGGTTAATAAACTGCAGCATGGTTTGGAAGACTCATCATGTACAAGAACTACAGAAATAGCCCATACTACAATCTGGTGACTCTTTCATGCAAAACACACAGTTTGTGATATTCTTTCTACTTTATCTCAGTCACCAGCTGTGTAACCTCTGTGAGAGAGACTCTTACTGAACGCAACTCTACAGGTGATGTGCTCATTTCCACTGCTGTTACTCCCTAATTTTTCCCACTATGAGCATCACTAGAATAGATGTCTACATAATGTTGGCTTCCATTTTAACTCTCAACAACATAAATGCAAAGGAATCTATTTTATTGCAGTCTTCTAGTACCTATTTGTAAAAAGCTATAACAGGAAAATGCTTGTGATACGATACAGCTTTTTTTCAGGTATTTTATTCTCCCCACACCTCTTCAGAATAACTGGACACGAATAGGGTAGGTGAGTCCAGCTGAGGTTGAAGTGGAGACTTGTGGCAGATCATAAACTAAGCTCAGGTCTCTCATAACAGAAACCAATATATTTATTTTTCTAGATTTGAAAAGAAAAAGTTTCAGAATTGCTTCTTATCTTTAAAAGGTGCATCTAGGATGTTTTCCATTAGGCAAAAGCATAAGCTGGTGTTAATGTGGGAGGGAGTGTAAGAAAAGGAAGAAATAAAAGATATTTTTCACAATCCCTGGAAAGATGAAAAAAAAAGTATTAATGCACTGGAAGAAAAGTATGAAGAAAGCACACACAGCTGCTATCAAGAAAATTATACAGGGCTGATCAGATGACAAAAATGTTGGAATATGCTTCAGGAACTGTAACAGCCTTGCTGAAGGAAATCTGGTAGGAGTTCCATAAGTAAGCTGGAGATTTTGTTGATGAAATCTGTTCTGCTGATGCACTTTTAGTTATAAAATAATGTCCAAGCTCTCCCTACTGTTGGATCCTTACCTAGGGAAGTTCTTGCTGGAATTTGGATGAGTTTCTAGTATGAAAGAAAACTGTAAGTAACACTAATTTTGCATATTCCGGTGTACAATTTTGGTACCCATTTGTGGGCAGAATCTCCAGATCCTGGGAATCTGGGAAATTCAAGCCCTGCCATACTGACATGGAGTCGAGGGCACTGTCCTTTGCAGAGGAAGGCACCTGTACATATCCAGGGAGCAAAGGGAAGGGCTATGGAAAGCATGGCTTTTCTGTGCACTTGCAGCTGTCACCCAGAAATGGCACAGCCCTTCAGAGCTGGGGCTGCAGTTGGCTGTGAGGTGCAGGTCCTGACAGCCTGCAGCAGTGTCCTGGGAGGGAAGTTGCATGTTTCTCAGGGATGAATGTGTTTTCTGCAGTGCGGTTGTGCATGGCTTCCAGTGCCCTTCCAATACTCACCTCTCAGTGCCGACGCCCATAGGAGGAATAAACAGGATTTCTTTTTTTAGATGCAAGCTTTGACTTGTTGAATTAACTTACCTAAAAGAAAATTCAGAAGTCAGGAGGCAGTGGGAACAAACAAAATTCAAAATATTGCATTTAAACATAATACAAGCACTTTTTATATGAAGATGGTCAAGCAGTTGAACAGATTGCCCAGACAGGCTGTACAGTCTCTATCTTTAGGATGATTCAAAACCAGACCTGACCAATCTGCTTTGAGCTGATCCTGCTTTGAGGAGGGGGTTGGACTAGATGATTTGCAGAAGTTACTTCACAATTCAGTAATTCTGTGGGGTTTTTAGGAAGGTTAGGATATGGCATAAGCACTTAGCATCATAGTCATCTATTGATTAACCACTCTTTAATGATATTTCAGCACGTCAGCATGTGGAAATAAATAGGAATATAGCTATATAGATTATGTATATATATAAAATATATATTGTGATATAGCTATATTGGCCAATATTCATGTGACTGTATGTTGACATATATGTTAACATAAGTGGTAACAGAAACATATCTGTGCCTTAAAGTTTCCTTCTCCAGTGACAGATTCTGCCAAGTCAGTTTACAGGAAATGGAGAAGTGTCATTAATTCAAGATTCTTGGAGTTAGTAATTTGATGTGAAAAGCAGGCTTTCAGTGCTGTTTTACCACCTAGATCAAAGACAGCAAAAACTAGACAGTCCACTCATTATCTGCCTTGTTAAAGCTGTGTAAAACCAAGGAAGTTCCTGTTTGGTCCAAAAGATGTGCAGGTAAAGTTGGATGTTCACAGACACACCAGTGTAGCCAACTGTGGGGAACTGGGTCCCTTGTGACAACCTGGGGGCTTTTATGATCCACAGTGGGGAGAGAGTGTTTCAGACTGAAAACTCCTGAGTTGTTGGTTGTGCTCAGAGCACACACAAACACAAAACACACTGCTGCCCATGTTCGGCTCAATCAAAATAGCAGAGAGAGAAACGATGCTCACCTCTTGCATAGGGACTTGGCAGCCACTTGCAACCCCTCCCTAGGAAGTGATAGTTCTGGTTCAGCTGTTTCTGCAGTCTATCTCTTTCCAGCCACATCCTTAGTTCACAAACTGGGAAACTGTCCAGGCTGGACTTGGACTCTGGCCTAGTTTTGCTGCAAGGAAGTGATGAGATCAAATTATGGCCAAGTAAAGGCAGTATAATGGAAGATTGTACAGGTTTTGAGGAGAGTAGGAAAGTGCTTCAGGTTTTGCCCAGGAAGTCACAGGCTATGGTTTTGGTGTCTTGAGGCAGAATAAGCTTTGATAGCAGTGAGACAAGCTCATCTTTCTGTTCCATTCTCTTGTCTGGTGACAAATGCCATATGGCATTGAACTCTGCAATGTCCACTTGTTGTCACAGCAGTCATGGTCATAAGCCATCTTGTTAGAGCAGTCAGCTGTTCATCACTTCGTTAGAACAAACAGATGTCAGCCTGATGTTTCTGCTGGGTGATGAAATAATTAAGGCTGTGTCATAACAGCAATGACCAGCAAGCCCATAGCCATGTGAAAGCACAGGGAGGCAGCTCTCACTATACTGAACTATTCTGCTGGCTGGGTTGGCTTTAGTTTAGGTCTGACATTGACTTTCAGCTGTTTTTTGGTGGTTTATCTGTCCAGAGCAATAGGAGTTTCATATTTGTCATATAGATTATTAACATCGAAGTATGGATTTTGTGTATTAGACAGAGTGAACTCTTCTCAGCCTTCTGTTTGAAGGACACCTAGCTGATGGGTGTCTGATCCAGAACTGAGGTTTCCAATCAGGTCAGCAGTTCTATTTTTGAGCTGAATACTGGGTGAGGATGTAGAAGGGGGTTATCCTTCACTGCTTTTCCACATTGTAATGATTAATGATAAATCAGTTAATGACAGCACAAAGACAATCTCTTCAGTGGGTGGGTAGGTTGAATTCAGCATTTCTCTACCTCCTATGTCTCCTATTAATTGTAAAAGAAAAAATCCCTAACCAACAGGTGAACACCAAAGTAATATTCTTATATTATTTTGTAATTTCTGATATTCTTGAAGGAAGATTGATAATGTTGTGCCTACGCATAGCTTAAGGCTTCTCCTACAGTTAGATCTGTAAAAACTGCCTAATTCAAGGTGGTCTGTAGTATTCCCCCTTGCTGATTTTCAGGGCTGACTTGTAAGTACAGTGCTGTAGCCACGTGTGTGTCTAGGTATAAGATCTGGCTGGGATTTCAGGTAAGAGGAGGAGAGCATCTATCTCTTTGAAGGCAAGAAAGTGCCAGCGACTTGAAAGGAGACCATAACAATAAAAGGAGACTCTATCTCTTAGAAGGCAGCTGTGGTGATGTTTCTGCTCATACCAAGACTGATCTGTAGGTCATTCAGTAATACCAGAAAAGTCATGTGTTTACTTATGTGAGAATATAACTTTAAAAAATAGTACAATTGGACTTTATTTTCCTGTGTAAATTTTTTTTTTTTACAGTCATTGCTGGCTTACACTGGCTATAGAATTAGGTCAATTGCTTTGTGGTAGCCTGGTGGAATTCACTTTGCCATGTGTGTTCATATGATGACCATGATCTCTGTTACCCATGAGGACTGAATAGCAGAACTACAGAGCCAAATACATTTATTTTTTTTTAATCTTGAAGTAAGATTTAACAGGCTTGTTTCCTGTGCCATAAGCAAATCTTTCATTCCTGACCTGATATTAAAACAAAATTAGATTTTCTTTTTCCTATTGAGGTTTACAAAGCTGAGCTTTTGAAAGCTGCAAGAGTGATTTGGATGGGACATGAGCTAAATGCTAACTCATGTAAAAACAATCCAGTTAAATAGCCACTTCCAAAACTACTTACTGAAGATTTTTTAAAATGTTTCTTCAGAAGCACATGGATCTGGTGTAAGGCAGTAATTCTTGTGTAGGAGTTCTTTAATTGTAAATGCAACTGTTTGTCTTTGATTCTAAATGGACATCCCTGTCTGTGTAATACTAATTCAGAAGAGAAAGCAGTCAGATTTCATAGAATCATAGAACGATTTGGATGGGAAGGGACTTTAAAGACCATTCATTCCAACCCTCTTTCATGGGCAGGGACATCATTCACTAGACCAGGTTACTCAAAACCTGTCTGAAATGGAGTGAACACTTAGAGAGATGGAGCAGCCACAGCTTCTCTGGGCAGCATCTTCCAGCATCTCATTATCCTTCTTGTGAAGAATTTCTTCCTTTTATCTAATCTAACTCTGCCCTCTGCCAATTTGAAGCTCTTCCCCCTTGTCCTGTCACTACATGCCCCTGTAAGAAGTTCTCCTCCAGCTTTCCTGTAGAACATTTTTAGGTACTGGGAGACTGCTGTAAGGTTCTGAGGCAGATGCCTTGAAAATATAGTAGAGAATGAAAACTAAGCTGGAATTGTAACACAGTAGAGCAGACCCTGCACTCCCCTGAAAGCCCTTAAGTAAAATACAGCAGAGAACTTGGACATTTCAAATTCACCCAAAGACAGAGAAGCTAAAATGAGACTACAATGTTTTATGTAACCACTGCCTATGCAATTTTTTTAACAGACTCTGATAAAATGTTTTGTTAAATAAATGGTTCAGTGCATATCTATGAAGCATAAGCAGAAAATGACAAATTTCTGAGGACCATTTTACCTCAGTGGCAAGTTTAGAGCTGGATGACAAGACATGGGTAGAAAACTTTTGCTAGTCTTTTATCTGTTTCTAGCACTGTTGGCCAGAGTACTTGACAAAGATGAGTGACATCGACTTTTACTAAGATGGAAGCTGGGCATAAAAGTTACATGAAGGTCCTATGCCAGCACTGATGGATCAAGGAGTGAAACTTGCATCACAATTTCTGGACAGTTAGAAATCTGAATCTTTATTCAATTTGAGGTGTGTGGAGGCTAAATTGTAACAGATGTTGTAACTCGGTTTTCTTGCCTATGTAATAAAGCAGATGATGAACTACAGAGGTTTTTTTATCCACTTATTCCTAATAAGGATAACTTGAAAAGAAATTATTGTTGGGGATGAGCAAATACTCATTTGCTTAGGATATCTAGCACCATTTACATGTCTTTGTTAAGGCAGAGGGAATTTTTCATGCTGTACAGGACTGGGTCTATCAGAATTAGCCATGAAGTCACACTAAATGTGATGGACAGCTTTTATTCTCTCAAAAAAAAAGTTATAAATAATTCATGGAAGGAGTGAAGTTTCAATTTTAATTTTGGGTTTTTGTTTTTCTTCAGGAATATATTTAATCTAAAGCAATCAGGAAAAATAAACTTATCAAAATTAATAAAAAAATATATTAATCTTCAAATTAATTTTTTTACATTTCTCTTTATCAATAAATCTCAGACCCACTTATTTCCCCCATCCCTAACTTAGAGATTTGAATCACTAATTTATCAAAAAACCTAAGGGCCCCCGTAGTGAATGTCGTGACACTTAGACCCTCTTGTGAATCAAAGCCAGACTTCTCAAAGCTCCAGCTGTGCTGAAGGCCTGGAAAATATTTTTCTTTGGCATCTAGCACCCCTGGAGCCCCTTGCAGTAGAACTGTTCCAAGTAATGTCCATCCTGGTCGATTTGGACCTCTTCCACCTGAAGCAGGGCAAAATGGGGGACATATTTTCTGTCTTTGTGGAGGTGATTGTTCTGGTTCATACAAGTGTTGTCCCCTCCACCTGAAACAGGCTCATTTCAGGAAGAAATGCAACATCTTTGGCTGACTTACACTCAGTAATGTTTCTGGGCTTGCAGAGTTACTTGGAGAAGTGAGCACTTCAGGCTGTTAAATGGAATAGGGCCCGGTGTGGCTAGTAAAAGTACAGGAAAGTCACTGTTAAAGTCATTACCAGAGAAAAAACACCAGCTCACTTCAAATAGGCTGACGGTTTTTTGAAACAGGGCCAAGCTTTTTTTGATACTGAGAATCCTGCCAGTTACCAGCCCTTTCTACATGTGTATATATAAAAAGTTCCTTTTTAGCTTGAACTGCAAAAACAAGGCACGTGAGCTCACTGTCTGTTTATCCATCCCCATTCCTTTCCCTCTCATAGACTTTTAGCTGCACTGCGCAATTTGCACCAGCTCTGAAACAAGCTCCCACTGATCATTAAACTCTCTGCTTTGGGGAACTCCAGGAGCTGGGTTGAGGAAGGAGCTGCTGCTGGTGTTGCTTTGCCAGGAGAGGAGGGACAGCCCAGGACTGTTCAGCTGCAGGCCAGTGGGCTTGCTGGTCACCTGGATGGTGACTGGACACTGTGTGGGCTGTACCCCACCCCACAGGGTGCTGGGGGGATGCTGGAGGAAGCTGGGTTGTTGTTGGGAAAGGTGGTGGAGAAGGAAATCTTCAGTGCTCCAGCAGGAGTCCAGGCTTTGCTTACTGCTGCTTGCAGGACAGCTTTTAGTGAGAGCAGGTATGGAGAGTGACTGCTCACGCCTTCGCTGGGCCTGCTCTGATACAAAGCAGGGCTGAACTTTGCTGTTCAAGTAATTCTTATACTCTGAAATAACAGCAAAAACAGTCTTGCTAGCACTGAAGCCAACAGCAAAACTCTGGCCTTCCTCTTGTGTTTGGTTTCATTGCAAGGCTGCTGTCTTATTCCTTTAGGACTACGGGCCTTTGAAATCCTTATAGAGATCGACCTTCCTGTGACAGGGATAACTGGGTTTTTCTTTAAGACCTCCCTTTTCTGATGAAGACGTCTGAGAGAGGAAGGTTTTGGGAGATGATGCAGTGGTCAAGCAAAGCCCTTTGTGGTAGAAATCACAGGCTCTTGTTTGGTTTGGCTCCTTCCTATTCCTTATGTATTTAACAACCTGCCTAAGAGTGTCAGCTTCTGTCCTGTGAAAGTTACAGGCTATAGGGTTTCTCTTCAAAGATGTGCAGCTTCACTGTATGTCTCAGTTTTTGATTGTGGTTTTTTCCTACCAGAGGTTGCCACCAGAAATTCTCTGAAGAGAGACTACTTTCTGTTGAAGGTCCTCATCTGTGAAATGGGCTTCTGCTGGTTCAGTAATAGCTGTGTACTGTCCAGGGAAAATGAGAGGATGAAAAGACAATGGCTCTTTCCTGATGTTACTTTATCTATCAAGGAGAACCTACTGAGATGATTCTACTTTCCTTCAGTTTCGGGACACATATTTTAATGAGTTTATATTTTCTATGTATTTTTAATATACACAAACAGTCATTTCTTCAATCTCTTGGAGCAGTACAACAGGCCAACCAATATTCTTTTTCTTACTGAGACGTTAACATGACTTGCAGTCTTACTGTAAGTGGGGTGGAAAGACACGTGTTGAAGTGATTATGTGTAAAGAATCTTTTCCAGCATGTAATCCCTGCACTCCTTTTATAAACAAACATTAATTCATGTGGTCTGTCTTATGGAAAACATTGGTTAGGATTTAACGGGATTTTTGTGGAAAAAGTGAGTGGAAATCTAAGAAGGAAACAGTAATGGAGCTAGATCCTGATGAATTAACATGAGCGAAAACAGAGGTATCATGAAATGTTTGCTGAAAGATTTTTCCTCCCGACTAAATACCTCACCCAGGCAGTCTCTACATGGGTCTGAAACAAACCACTTTCAACTGAAAATGCAGACATATGCTTTGAAATGAAGGCATTTTCTTTTTCACTACCAAGCCTGCAGCTGTAGTACCACAGGCATAGTCTGCCGTAAATCAGTATTTCCATTCATGGGGAAACCTTCTGTTTCAGCACTTCCTTTTTTATTTTCTGTGCCTTGGCTCAGGCTCACCACACACTGCACCTCTGCACCAAGGTGTCATAGCACAGCAGTGGTCCTTTTCTTGGTGAATACATGGATGTGACACCCAAAATATACTTGGGTTGCATCATCCTTTTCAATAGAAAATTAAAGACCCTAAAATGAGAACTATGAAATCTTTAGTTTCTAAAATTAATATTTTTCTCAGCAGCTAGAGGATATTAGTAAGACTGCTAGTATCTTATAATGTATTTGGAGACATAATGTGATATTTTGTTAGGGTTTTGGGTATTTTGTTTTGGGTTTGGTTTGTTTGTTTGTTTTTCCTTTTTAAGTCTTCAGTAGGTCAAAGGGTCTTTCTGAGGGTATGGGAGGACTGTGCCAGTACTGTTGCTGTGTCAAAGGTGAGGTTTGGAAAAAAAATAAGTTGTTCAAGAAGTAATATCCTGGCATTTAAATTTCCAGGCAGCTGTCTGAGCTGCTGTTTCTTCCTACATCAGCAGTGTCTCACGGGAAATGGCTGGGACAAGCTGCTGGGTGTTTTTACGTCACTGTAGTGAATCTGCTCTTCCTGAAAAGCTGGAACCTATTTATTTTTAACAGCCCCACTTATTTCCCAAGGGTCAGCATGTTTTCACATACTGAATTTTAAAAATTTCTGAGGCAGAAATGATGATTAGGTCTGTCAGTTCTCTCACAATGGAAGATTTTGTTGCTGCACACACCCTTGTCTGCTTTTAGGGTGGTAAGCCATAAGGTTTTGAGAAGAATAAAACAAGTGATATTTTTCCCTTTTTAACAGTCCCTCCATTGTGCTATAATCATAACCCAGTTCTAGAACCCTGTTGTTTGAGATAATTTGGCAATAAAAGTTAGGCACCAGCATGTGCAAGGTGAGCATGTGGATAGGTTGTGCAGGCTGTCTACCTGAGTATTGCCTGTAGGCTTTTGGGCTTGTCATTGATTTCTTACCTGCTAATTGAGTGCTTTTGCAATTGGTGGTCCTCCTCCTTCCCCCTGCACAGGGCCTGCTGGATCTCCTGCTGCAGGCCCATGTAAGGAAGGTTCTTGGTGCAGGCACACGTTGCCTGTGAGGCATGTGAGGGAGGGTGCAGCTGGGGCACAGGCTCTGGAAGAAAAGAGTCACCTGAACTAATTTGCCCATGAAACACAGCAACTGATCAAGGACATAGGAATGAAATGGAACATGATGTGCTAGGCTGCTCTCTTGACTGACTTGTTTCACAATTGGTTTATGAGAAAATCTGAAGTTGCAGTTGTTTGTTGTAATATGCAACAAAAATGCACGAGGATTTTCCAGAAGATTGGAATTCTAGTTGCTAACAAGCTGTAAGAGCAACTCTTCTGCTCTTTCAATGCAGCATATTCTTGACATGTGAAGTGTGGGCTCTCACTACAGAGATGTTTATCAGTGATTGTGCTGCTCTTCCAACATGCATGGATATTTCTGTGAAACTGTGAAAGCATGTGATAGTCACTGTGTTTTTCTGTGTCTAGATCTAAGGGAATTAGAGCTTCAGCAAAACACAGTGACACCATGTTAGTTAGTTAGTTAGTTCCCTAACACCATGATGAAGTATCCATCTAACCCTGCTATGGAAGCAAAACATTTAAACAGGCAGGTAGCACATAACTTTTCTGGCTCTGTCATCATCTTTCTTCTGAGAAATCTTCATTCTATTTAGATGAAAATACTTTCAAAGGGGCTTAAAAAAAAATGAGTACAACAGTTACTGCTACCCACAGAAACAGCTTTTATAAATAAATCTTACTAGAACTGTTCCAAATATTTTCCCATTTTAATTAATTGTTCTTAGAACTATATTCAGGATGTATTACCTTACTGTAGATGTATTAGGACATTTGATGACTATTCCAGAAGTGCAAATACAAGTGATTCTGAAGATCTATTAGCTATTTAAAATCATTTGTGGTTAAAGTGAATTGAGAGATTAGTATTAGTAGAAGTGGGAAATGTTTATATATTTAAGAGTTCATCTATTGTAAATGTCAGGCTTTTGAAATGAGTTGCACTGCAACCCAGATAATGGGCTGTTTTTAATTTATTACTTCAGGTAAAGAACTAACCAAACACTTCACTGCAGCAAGTAAGTTGAAGGATTTTTTAAAATACAATACATACATCCTGGCTGGATATCGACAGGGAATTGATAAACCACCCAAAATTTCCTTTTTCAGAAGCAGTCAAGTATGAAGTAAAAATCTGGGATGGATCAGTTAGGCGTAGTTTTTCTAAAAGCCTTTTTGGAGCAGACATTTCTTTATTATGATTATTTTAGTAAAAATAAGCAGTGGTAAAAAACAGGGAAGAATGCTTGCATTTTTGTTGTTCAAGCTTTAGTAAAAGATCAAAATAAGTTATTTCAAAGGTATTGGCATCCTCCATTACTGCTAAAGAACCCAGAAAAATTACACTGCTGATGTAAAGACCCAGCCCAGTGGCTCTTTTCCGTGAAAGTCAAGAACTGGAGGTAAATATGTCTTTAGAAGATACCATGGATTACAGACTTCCCAAAACTGGAGCTGGTTTTGTAAAGCATTTTCTTATTTAAAATGAGTGAATAACCACCATAACATCCCAGATCAGGAAGAACACCTGCCTAATAATTACAGCTGGTATAATTTGAGGTATGTTTGTAACTCCATCTTTGGGGTTTACTGCTATCAAAACAATAAATTTGTTCTTTGGATACTTGAAGGAATTTTCATGTATGAGTCTGAATGCTGTTTTCATACACAGCATGAAAAAAATCCTTAAATTTAATTTCTTCAAGGGTCTTTTATGTGGAATCCCTCAGAGTAATGGCATTTTCAAGTCAATAGGAAAAGTAGGCAATAATCCTGCAGGCACAAGCACCGAGTCAAAGTCAAGGCAGTGGTAGAATATCATTCCAGTATCCTCCAGTTGCTACAGTGGGGATTGTCCCGATTAGAGCAATGTGTAAGCTGGACTAAGCTTAAATAGCCTTGATTGTCTCAGTGCAGTCCAGCAGGTACAGGAAAAAGGTGCTGTGAAGCCAGTCAGGTGGTGAAGATTCATTCAGGGTACGACAGACATGTGTGGGTATCCTTTGCTCTAGGATAACTTGGCAGTCTAGAGCTGAATTTACTACAAAACTGCATTTTTCTTCTAGGGAGATTGGGAGGAAACCTTGTGCTCTTAAGTCAGAAATAGCTTTTTTTTTTTTTTTAGCACACCTTGCCCCTAATAGCAGAAGCTGTCCATATAGTGTTTTAGTCTCCTCCTATTAATGAATAAAAGATTGTTCTGGGTGCGACACAGCCTCAAGTAACTTCAGTGATCAGGGATTATGCTGGTTCATTGAGTTTCTCTCAGGTTTGGTGGACTGCCAAAATCTATCATGGCAACGAGGGCTTCTTACAATTTAGGCTTGAACTCAAATTCATTCATTTATCTTTCTTTCACTGGGAAACCACACAATTACTGGCACCTGTCAACAGAATGGTGAGAATCCTTCAAAAAGTGTTTCTCTCCACATCTTTCTTGAAAATATATTCCTCAATTTCTTGCTGCCCTAATCACTGGGGGAAATGTTCAGCTTAAATTCTCTGGATAAAGTTTAGCTCTTATGTTCATATTTCCCTTCTAGAATAATGGCCTCCATGATTAGCTCCCTATGTGATTTCCTTTGATAAATTTAGCTCCAGTTAAAAGTGCTACGATTCATTTATATTACAGTAAATACATCTTGGAAGCTAAGAGGTTTCAGATCACTCTGAGGCTTGGGGACACATTTGCAAATCCTAGTGACAAAAGGCACAGAAAATCCTGGCAAAGCATTGGTTTGGAAAGACCAAATGAGCTGGCAGAATTATTTGGCTCTCTTATTACTCTTGGGCTGACAAAAGGAGGAAACAAGAAGGGAAGAACAGCAACAAAACCAACATCCCTGGAGGCTGAAATCTTCCTTTGATAGGAAAAGTGGTTGATGATGCAGTGCATACTTCCTTGCTTGATAAGGACACCCTCAAACTCATTCTCAAGGGATTTCTTGAGGGGAAAAAAGTAGTTGCTTCTGCACCTGTGACCTTACTGCTTACGCTGTAAGTTGTCTGCAAACTCAGCCAGTTTTGAGCGATAGGTGCCTGCCTTAGTCTGAACTGTGGACTTGATGTTGCTCCTGACATAGGTGTTGGCTTCAGAAGACAAGCTGCCTCTTCATCCACCAAAAAATAACATTGCAAATTTCCTTCTGCTGGTGATCTCTCTTCCCTAAGAAAATCAGAACCAATCCTCTGCAGCAGCTGTTGTTTGCGGCGCATTAATGTTTGGTATGCATTAGTGTTTGAGCTTGGGCCAGTATTCTTATTATCCTTCCTTTGTCCTGAGGTCTGAAATCTATTTCATTCCAGATGCACGTCATTATCTGAATACTGGCCTCACCTCCATGGTCACAGGGATTATTTTGTTGTGATTAGATAGATGTAACTAGGATAATCCCTGTACTTTTTCACGCAAAACCAGTTCAGCGCCTCCCTTTTCTCATCTCTCTTGCAGAAGCATAAATGCAGAGTTGCCTGGCCTTTGTTTATTGGGTGATGGTAGGGAACAGCTGGGCTCCAACTGCAATTTGGATAG
This sequence comes from Hylia prasina, assembly GCA_013397195.1. Taxonomy (NCBI): domain Eukaryota; kingdom Metazoa; phylum Chordata; class Aves; order Passeriformes; family Sylviidae; genus Hylia; species Hylia prasina. The sequence goes on along the minus strand of VYXD01008192.1, from coordinate 6,566 downwards.
TTCCCAAGCTGTAGAGTCAGAATTTGTGAGTGTAGAAAGTTTAGTTACTGCTGGAGCTAGCACGTGCCTGTGTTTATGTGCACCAGGAGCAGGCACAGGCAGAAGCTGGAAAGAGAAGTGCTCAGCAGCTGAAGGAGCAAGGCTGTAGCCTCATTGCCATATCCTGCTGCTGACTGCTGCAGTCCCAGAGCCTGTGACATTTGGCTGCAGCAGCTTGCTGCCATATGAAATGGGGGGCACACATGATATTTCAAAGCCCTCAAGTAGGTATGCATCAAATCTTAATTTTCCATCCCTCAGCTCATGGTGTGTCTAAATCTATGCTTCTGTATGTGGGTTCAGCAGGCTGTGGCTTGTGGGCAGAGCTCCAATGGTATCTCCACAGAGCAGGACACTGTGCAGCTTGCTCAGGCTCTCCCTGTTGGGATGCAGGTGTGATGTGCTGTGCAGAGTCCCACCTTGCTGTGAAGCCTGTGCCTCTGGAAATAGACAGGAACTGGGCCTGTTTACAACGTAAGGGAGAGCTGACCCACAGTATTACATGCTGTCCTGCTCTTAGGCTTTGTAGTCAGGTGTGGGGTGAAGCCTGAACAACACAGGCTCTTCAGTGCTGGAACAAGGAGGTGTTTTCAGCATTGTTTCTTGTGGTCATTTGCTGCTTTTTAGGACCATGTAACCCAAACTGCAAAAATAAAATACCCTCTTAAGAAACCAAACCTAAGGAATAAAAGGAAATAAGATTTTGTTAGGGAAGGGTCAAGAGAGAAAAAGAGGAAATATAAACAATATGCATAATCTTCTCTCCATCCCAGTTTTATGCTCCCTCTTGGCAAGGGTGGGTTTGTTTGCTTTCTCCTAAAGAAATATCTATAACCTCTCTCCAGAGCCAGGATTTCCTGATTCACAGATGCTGTTGGGAGACAGAAGGCAGCTAGATGTCTCCACTCCACTGCAGTTCTTACCACATTTTTTATGGACATTTGCTCAGTTTAATTCTATCTCTTCCTAATTCAGTAGGTGTCAGGGGGGACTGCACCAAACTAAGTCCCACCTGAAAATTTTTGTTTTCTCTCTCCTTCCCTGTGAGTTTAAACTGTTATCCACCAATTTACAGCCTCCTTGTGATTCAAAGAAAATTCCTGATTTGTTAGAGTTATCTTTAAGATCTGTGTGCAAATCATAGAGATGCAAATGTACACAAGAGGAGGAACTGAACTTTTCTCAAAGGACACCTTACTTTAGAGGTTACAGAGTAGACTAATCTGTGCTCACTGTTCACTAGCTACTGAGGAGCCATGTGTTCAGAGTTAGAAGGACCATTAGGATAACTGTCTGTATTCCTGAATGGTGGAGCTGAGAGAATCCCTGCTGCAAACTTCTGCAGCAAGATTACAATATCTAGAAAGATATCCAATCAGTCTTGAGTTGAAGACTCCAGATGGAGCAAATTGTGTCCAGGGAAGTGATTGCAAAGTCTAATCAGTTTCTCTAAAACTCAGAAGACTTTATTTAACTTTGCTTTTTCAGACACTGCATCCTAGTCTGACTCATAAGTGGGTTTTATACTGCTTATTGTTTACAGCTTTGTAAATCAGTGTTAATGGAATTGAATTCAAAAGACTTACCGAAGTCTGTTACCTCAAGATGGTTCTCTTTCAACATTAACATTTATAAACTGAAGTGAAACAAAAGAAAAAATTAAAGTATTGAGTGGCCTGTTGGGCTGTTCCTAAAAAGTGATGGTAACTAGAACTGATCACATTATTATCCTATATTTTACATAGTTACCACATCCTCAAATATACAGTAGTGCTAGCTGAGCTATAGTAATCATGTATACACACTCTTAATCCATGGCAAATGAGAAAGAATGCTGGCCTGCATGAGAAAGAGGTAAATACAGTTATTTTCAAGTTCTTGTTGTAGTCTCTAACAATTCACATTACAATCGCAGTGACACACAATTGGTGACTCTGTGTCTGCTCTTTTGCCCTTCCACAGTTTTACCTACAGTCAGTGACAAGCCAAATGACCAACAGCTACATTCTGTGCAATTTTTTTAAAAAAACTGTCTCTACAGTAACTTTTTCCAATAATCTGGAACTTCCAATCGACTTTCCATTGACTTCAGCGTATTTTGGATCAGATGTTAAAATGAACATCTGGTTGCAAATTCATTAGCCAAGTCCGAACAAGACGGCCTCTGTGAAACAAATACCTTCAGACTTCTTGCTTTGATACTCTCTGAACATTTTACTGTAGAAATTTTGTGGTCTCAGGAACTGTAATGCAGCAGCTCCAACAGCAACGTCAGTGTGGTGTTGACAATGTGTCCACCTGCTGTTCCCTGATCCTGTTATTTCCTCTTCAGAACTACAGCTCAGCATATTTCTGGCTGGGTCTCCTGATACACAGGATTTACAACTCAGCTGAGCTGACACTGGTATTGGAAGGTTACCTTCTTAATTTCTTCTGTTCCCTCTCCCTTTAGTTGAGAAATTGTGCTGCATATTTCTACAATGATTCCAGGCGTTAGGAAGAGAGTTCCCCTGTTCTCCCACAGCAACAGGTCAGCAGCAGACACTGACACCACTGCTTTTATGCAACTATCGAGTCCTCTTTTAGAACTTGGAAAGGATCTAAGCTGTATTCTAGGCCGTGGGAGCTCATTTTATCTGCAGAGGAGATACTTAGCTTTCTAAATTTCTCCCCAAAATTGGAGTCAGCCTCAGCTAGATATGTTTATATTTATTCTAATCATACAGGCATATAAAAAAGGGGAAGTAAAATGTGACCCATTTCATGTATCCTTTTTTTAATTTCCTTCCAGTAGTTCGTACAAATAGGAAAACAAATGAGGGCACAGGGGAAAATAGGCTTCTAAAGAAGCCATTAATTTTGGGGAAAAGAATTAAAATCCCAATGCACATTAAGGCAAATTTGAGAGTTCATTTAGTAAAGACATCAGTGCCTGTAGACACAAAAATTTTATAGCTCTGCTGGATTCCACCCTTTAAAAGTTTTTGTTGTTGTAGAAACCATACATTTATAATTTTTGTTCTTTTCTTTTCTGAACAATCTCTATTTAATAGTTTTAAAATACATGCGGTATATCTAGATCCCTCCTGGTGTTGATTTTTCTGACTAACAGTGCATTTATAGTTAAACAAGTGAGGCATTTGGACTGTAGTCATTTTGATTTATAGCAGCAGGAACAAAGCGAGAGAGTACAGACGTCAGTGCTGCTGCTGCTGATCTGGCAACAGAGACTTCCTAATGTACAAATTGCGTCTTTCACCACACAATTCCCTCTCTACCCTTGCTGGAGACAGGGAAGCATGCTTATTTAATGCAGTGTGTGCCACCTATACAAAGGTGTGTGTACAGTACTAAGTGCATGCTATAGTGTTCAGCTGAGGCACACAGTTGTATTTCACTGTGCTTTTTAAATTTTAAAATGAATTGTCTGCAATGGTAAATATGCAGTAATTTGCTTTTCTTGCCTCTTACAAACAGGACAGATATGTTTGAGTTAAAGCTGGTTGTGGAGGTGGCTGTAGTGCTTTACTCACACTGTCCACAAGGAATTGCAGTGAAAATATTAATTCATTTTCTATAGATCACCAAAACACCATGTGTAATGTTTTATTCACATCTGGCTCTAGGGAGGCTTTTGAATAACTACCCTATGGGTGAAAGGCTCTAGATGTTCAGGCTCAGCTTCCTGTACCACTGAGTGGAAAGAGGACTGTTTTGATAATTAATGTTGAATATGGGTGGTGGAATGAAGCAGGACTCCAGAGGAGAGACTCTTGTCTCAGTAGTGGTGGTCCAAATTCCAGGGCTGAGTGTAACTGCCTATACCTACTTATCTGAATGTCAAGATCCTGACAGTTGTCCTTTCCAAATGGCATTAACTATTTCACAAACTGAAAACCAGATTCAACTCAGCTGGGTGAAGCAAAATGTGGCAGTCATCACACCCAGGGACCAGGCACCACATGACTGGTTAATATGTGGCTGCATTTCATTAGTAGCTGCAGTGATTCCTGTGCATGTAGCACCATAGCCTGTATATATGCTAAGCCTTTAAAGCTCTTCAGGATGAAAATAACTCAGTGCAAGGTAATGGTCTCAATTTAGCATTGCAATCTGCAGGCAAAGTCTTGGAGTAACTCCCAAGGCAGAGCAATGGCTGACTGGTTTCAAACCAGCTTCTCCTAAGGCACATCTATTGAGTGTAGTGCCTTGTTCTGTGCAAAAGAAAAAGGCACTGCACTCAATAGATGGAGCTACCCTGTCCATCAGGCAGGCACCACTCCCCTCTGCCATGCTGACAGGGAAGAGGGACTATTTCTGCATAGACAGCGGGCTCCTTCCTGCTCCGTGGGCATCATTCCACTGTCAGTATCATACAGCATGCACTGGCAGTGGCTACCCTTGCTCTCACCACGTCACCTTTAATGTGGGGAAATGAACAGTAGAGTCACCCTTACTAATATGTGCTAGTGCATGCTATCTGTCCCATCTCCCATTTACATACTTGGAGATTGAGAGTTGCATCGCTCATAATGTGAAAAATACAGACAAATGCATCCCAAGGTTGGTTTTGCTGTACTGAAAATAGTTTAACAACAAAAACACCACCTCCTTATGAGAAAGGGCAGTCACAGTGGCAGAATGTAAATGACCATGGGTAAAGTCAGGCTGCTTGCCATCCCTGGGACTACGGGAGCCCTTGTGAATTCCTGTCCTTCCTCAAACATCCTGTGACTGGGGCAGATTGCTGAGCTGTGTGCTTCATACCTGGTACAGTGAGCCAGGGCTCAGCTGACACCCTGAAAACCTCCGTCCTGCATAGCTTTGTGGCCTATCTGTTAAATGGATAGCTATTGAACATCCTCACTGACACAATTAACTTAAATATAGCTGAAAAAGAGAAGTTATGTAAATGCAGTTTTATGTATAAACCGGGTATTAAAAGGCATAAGCACATTCCTGTTGCTGTGGGGATCCCTGTTGCCATCCAGCACTGTTTTTATGACAATGTTGGTTTGTTTTTTTTTTTTTTTTTCTGTGTGTAATAAATGCAAATAATAAGTTTCAAATGAACAGTGAAGCTCTTGCTGTGCATAAGTTATTCACTTGGTAGATTTTTTTCTCTCTTCAGAAATTTAGTTTGTGGTCTAATTCTTTTCACTTTTAAAATTTGTTTTTCCTGTGTTTAGGAGCACACTGGTTATTCAAAGTAGTGGGAGCTGCAGAACCAAACTGTCAAACATTTTCAGAATTTGGATTGACAGAAAAAAAAAATTCTATTATATAACTGTTAATGTACCCAGCTCTGAGCTGGAAGAGAGCAGGGGTAAGTGCAGCTGGGAGGATGCAGAAATGGCTGTGCCTTGTGCCGCTGGGACTTGCACAGCACCCGACTCGTTTGCAGTATAAATTAATGTAGTCTTTAGGCTGCTCTAATTTATCCAGCCAATCTCGACCTCGAAGGACCTTTATCTGCTGGGGAGGTGCCAGGAGGTGGAAGCTAGTTTCTGGCTCCTTGCATGGCGGCAGCAGGGAGGTGCAGGATCGGTTCCAGCTGTTTAACGTCACCAAGGATTCCTGTATGAGAGGGCAGCGCTGCGCCAGCATCACAAGCCAGCTTCGCAGCAGCTTGGCACTGCTGCAGTTAAGCTGAATTGAAACGGGGCAGGGTTTGGCCAGAGCGTGGCTGTGCATGCTCTGCCAGCCAAATCCGGTGACGCTTGAATTCACTGATTGCCATTGACTTTAATAGGACCGGGATATTGTCCTCTCCGCCGAGCTATGCACAGATACGTTCTGAAGTAATGGGCAAGGCCTGACCCCACAGAAATCCGGGGAGCTTTGCCATTAAATTCTCCAGAGGAAAAGAAACGGGGTGGAAGGAGAGGGTTGGGAAGAAAATGCAAATAAATAAGTTTTGTGTTTAACTGTGCCCTCAAGCCTTCCCTCTGACCTTGAGGTGCAGAAGAGGCACATGGACAGGAGGCTGGGGTTATGCGCGCAACTGAGGACATGCACAGAGCAACCATTTTATAAACCATTATTCTTTAGAGCCCAGGGCGTGATCATTAATGGAGGGGGTGGTGAAGGCAGTGGCAAGAGAAGAAATAACGGTGGGTGTGTGGATAATGTACAAATGCTGAATGAGTGGGCTATTAAACAGGAGGGGGAAAAAAAAGGTTGCTTTTCTGGGAAGAGAGGGAAATCCGTTATGATATAGTAAGCTGAGTGTGTGCTGGTGCAGCCTTCTGCTTCCAATCTCTGTGCTGCAATGACAGGGAGAGAGGGGAAGAAAATCGGGGATGGGGAAGGTGTAAGTGGGGGTCGGCACCTGAGGAGACCCCTGTCTGGAGGGGCACGGGACGTGCGTGAAATAAATAAAATAGTAATTATTCCTCAAATTATTAATTTTTAAAATAGAAAAGGGGAGAGAGGGAGGGAGGATGGAAATCCCCTCGCACAAAGGAACCATAAACGCGCCAACAGCACCGGCTTCATGAGCGGGATCATAAATAAATAAATAAATG
>VYXD01008190.1:1040219-1056365 GCA_013397195.1 Hylia prasina | reverse complement strand
GCGGGGCCCCCCCCGCCGCCCCCTCCCACTCCGTCTCCGCGCCCCAGCTCAGCCCCGAGGAGCGGCTCTCGCCCCACATGCCCGAATCCCTGCGCTGTGATGCCTGCCACGCCATCACCTTCCAGGTGCGGACCGGGGGCACGGCACCCCAAAAGCGGCAGTGAGAGCCCTTATGGGGAGGCTTCAGCCTCGGAGATGCTGCTGCTCCTCTGGGGCACGACGCTGATGGATATTCCCCATCGGCACCTTAGAAAAGCCTTTTGGGGCTCCTCATGGACCTGCTAATCCAGGCAGATGTGCTTCCGCTGCCGGGGCCTTACAGAAGGAGGTGCAGACCTCAGCCCTGCTCGAGAGCAGGGCCCTGGACACGCTGCCACCCTCACTGCACGGCTTGTGCTTTTTCACCGCAGATTGAGGAGCAGCTGAGCAAGGCAGAAGGGAAGGTGGGCAAGAAGGCTCTGAAGGAGTCGGACTACTTAGAGGTGCTGGAGAAGAGCTGCTCACAGGACTGGGAGAGGTGAGCGGGGTGTCCCTGGCATGGGGGTGTCTCCAGGGATCAGGGAGTCCCCAAGGGTCAGAATGTCCCCAAGGACGGCGGTGCCCCAGGGATCAGAGTGTCCCGGGGGTGTCCCCAGGGATAGGGGTGTCCCCGGCTACCATTTTCCCCCTAACCCCCCTCTGCCCGCAGTTACGGGGTGCTGGAGCTGGACGGGGAGAAGCGGCTGTCGGGGCCGGGGCTGCCGACGAAGCAGCCCCTGAGCGTGCTGGTGTCGGGGGGACCGTGGCCGCGCAGGTGAGTCGGGGTCTGGCGGTTCAGGGGGGCCGGGCGCTGTCCCCTGGCCGCCGGGTGACCACCGCGGCTCCTCGCAGGCTCTCCAAGCTGTGCCACGGCTACGTGGGCGAGCAGGGCGAGGCGCACATCTACGGCGCACACCGGCGGGGCCCGGCCGCGCTGCGACAGCTGCTGTGCCACGGGGACAAGGGACCCTGTGCCGGCCGCAAGGACCGCCCGGACCCCCCCAAGGCGCTGCAGAACGAGTTGTAGCTGGGCGCGGTTAATGCTTAATGCCCCGGTGACCTTCGGAACCGACTTCGTCCCCAGCGGGAGCCGACACGTGCCGGGAGCTGGGCGCCTCCCTGGTGTCGGTTGTCACCGATGTCGCCGCTGTCACTCGACGCCCGGCCCGGCCGTGCCGGCAGCAGCGTCGACCCCGTTCGGGCGAGCTGGGAATTACTCTGTAACCCACGGGCTCTAATGTTTCACCACGGCGCTGCTCCGGGCGGGTGTAGCCCCAATTAAAGGAGTTAATGGCTGATCCGTGCCGGGGCTGCGCTCGCCGGTTTCACAACCCGCAGCCAATGGCCGCTGTCCCGCCCGCCGCCCCTGCCACTGCCACCGCCCGGCCGGTGACTAAAGTCCTTCCCACGGCCATAAAACGCCCCGAGCAGGGACATCGCCGCCGGGGGCACGTCGCCGGAGGATGGGGACCCGCTCAGGAGACCTGGCTCAGCCCCAGGTGAATGCAGGCGCCGTCCCTGTCCCCATCCCTTCCTCGGTGTCATCCCAGGGCGGTGGGGAGGGAGGTGGTGGCCAGGGACACTGACCCCAGCTCAGGGTCAGGATGCCCTGCTGGTGCTGGCAAAGGCCAGGGTGAGCCTGGGACTGCGGTGAATCCCGGGACCAAGGGGACGTGCTGGAATGCTGCGGCTGGGACTGTCTGTGCCACCTTTCCCACCACCTGCAGGGGGGATTCCCCTCCACACTTTCCAGGAACAAAATACCACGTAGGGACCCGCGGGCTTGGGGGTCAGAGCAGCCACGAGCTGGGACTGGCGGGAAATATGCTGGGCCATGACCCGGTGTCACCCGCGTCCCTCAGAGCAGAGCCCAGCCTCTTTCCCATGGGACGCCTGGGTCCACTCTGACCCAGCTCCCCCCTCCTCCTCACTACCAGAATGGGAACTTGGCTCCGGCCCCCACGGGCTCCCCGCACACCCCTGGGAAGGAGCTGCCTGCGGCGGGCAGGGTGAGTACCGGGGCACCCCGCGGGCAGCGCCGCACCCCAAATACATTTGTGACACACCTGAGACGGAGATCGGCGAGCCGGGACCCCTCCTACCCCTGCGGGCACAGGGACTCCCATGGGGCAGGGGGGTGCCCGTCCCTGCACGCAGCCCCAGGGTGAGACAGGTTGAGCTGTGCCCCCACAGCAGGACCCCGGGGCGGGCACCAGGCCCCCCCGGCCGGAGATGGACATGCTCTACAAGATCGAGGACGTGCCCCCCTGGTACCTCTGCATCCTGCTCGGCTTCCAGGTACAGCCTGGAAAGTGTCAGAGCCCAAATCCCCGTTTCCCGTGGTGTGGTGCACCCCCCGGCCCCGCTGAGCGCCCCCCTTGCCCCCCAGCACTACCTGACCTGCTTCAGCGGCACCATCGCCATCCCCTTCCTGCTGGCCGAGAGCCTGTGCGTGGGCAAGGACCAGCTCACCGTCAGCTACCTCATTGGCACCATCTTCACCTGCGTGGGCACCACCACCCTCATCCAGACCACCGTGGGCATCAGGTAGAGCCGCGGCCCCGGCGGGCCCCCCTGCCCAGCCCCGGCCCGGGCACAGGCATCCCTCTGTCCCCCCAGGCTGCCCCTCTTCCAGGCGAGCGCGCTGGCCTTCCTTGTCCCTGCCAAGTCCATCCTGGCGCTGGAGAAGTGGCGATGCCCACCTGAAGGTGAGGGCGGGGGGTGCAGGGGGTGTCCGGCTGCTCCCCGCCCCCCGGGACCACCTCACAGCCCTTCATCCCCAGAGCAGATCTACGGCAACTGGTCACTGCCGCTCAACACATCCCACATCTGGCAGCCCCGCATGCGCGAGGTACATCCTGCCACCATCCTGCCACCACCGCCGCGGCACCCGGACTCCCCGGCAGGCTGCTGACGCCCTCTCCTGCCCCTCTCCATGCCCTGCAGATCCAGGGGGCCATCGTGGTGTCCAGCCTGGTGGAAGTGGTCATCGGGTTGCTGGGGCTCCCCGGGGCACTGCTCAGCTACATCGGGCCGCTGACCGTCACCCCCACCGTGTCCCTTATCGGACTGTCCGTTTTCCAGGCGGCTGGTGACCGGGCTGGCTCCCACTGGGGCATCTCTGTGCTGTACGGCATGGGGACACGGGGGACAGGAGGGCGCGGTTGTCCAGTGTGGAGCCAGGAGGATGTCAGGGGCACGAGGGATCCCGTCTGTCTTTCCCCCCAGGACCATCTTCCTGATTGTCCTGTTTGCCCAGTCCCTGCGGCAGGTCGCCATCTGCCTGCCCGGCTACCGGCGGGGCCGCGGCTTTGTCCTGCTCCGCATCCAGATCTTCAAGATGTTCCCGGTAGGGAGTGGCTGAGAGCATCCTGGGGCGGCCCCAAATTCCCCCCTTTACCCACACGTGGGCTCGGGAGCGGTGCGGGAGGGACCCGGTGTGTGCCCCGCAGATCATCCTGGCCATCATGCTGGTGTGGCTGATCTGTTACGTGCTGACCCGCACCGGAGCCTTCCCCAGCCGGCCCGAGGAGTACGGGTACAAGGCCAGGACGGACGCCCGCGGGGAGATCCTGTCCGTGGCACCCTGGTTCCGCGTCCCCTACCCCTGTGAGTGCCCGGCAGCCCCGCGGCGCATCGGACCCCCCGGTACCCCTTTGCCCTGGGGGACGTGGGGACCTGGTGCAGCATCACCGGGGCTGGGGAGCACCCGGGGGGGCCCAAAGTGGCACCGGTGAACACTGGCTGGGGGGTCCTGGTGTGTCCCCAACCCTGTCCCGCTCTGCCCCCGGGCAGGCCAGTGGGGGCTGCCCACGGTGACCTCAGCAGCCGTGCTGGGCATGTTCAGCGCCACGNCCCGGACTCCCCGGCAGGCTGCTGACGCCCTCTCCTGCCCCTCTCCATGCCCTGCAGATCCAGGGGGCCATCGTGGTGTCCAGCCTGGTGGAAGTGGTCATCGGGTTGCTGGGGCTCCCCGGGGCACTGCTCAGCTACATCGGGCCGCTGACCGTCACCCCCACCGTGTCCCTTATCGGACTGTCCGTTTTCCAGGCGGCTGGTGACCGGGCTGGCTCCCACTGGGGCATCTCTGTGCTGTACGGCATGGGGACACGGGGGACAGGAGGGCGCGGTTGTCCAGTGTGGAGCCAGGAGGATGTCAGGGGCACGAGGGATCCCGTCTGTCTTTCCCCCCAGGACCATCTTCCTGATTGTCCTGTTTGCCCAGTACCTGCGGCAGGTCGCCATCTGCCTGCCCGGCTACCGGCGGGGCCGCGGCTTTNGTGTCCCCAACCCTGTCCCGCTCTGCCCCCGGGCAGGCCAGTGGGGGCTGCCCACGGTGACCTCAGCAGCCGTGCTGGGCATGTTCAGCGCCACGCTGGCGGGCATCATCGAGTCCATCGGGGACTACTACTCCTGCGCCCGGCTGGCAGGAGCGCCCCCGCCCCCTGTTCACGCCATTAACAGGTATAGCCGGCTGCTCCCCCTCCACGGTACCTCAGTCGCACCGCGGCATCCCTGGAGACCGGTCAGGGATGCTGCGGGAGAATGGGATGGACACCAGCCCGACCGTGTTGTTCCCCAGGGGCATTTTCACCGAGGGCATCTCCTGCATCATCGCGGGGCTCTTGGGAACCGGCAACGGCTCCACGTCCTCCAGCCCCAACATCGGCGTCCTGGGCATCACCAAGGTACCGGGGCCGGGGAGGGGGCCCGGCTCGGCCGGGGGGCACGGGAACCGTCACCTGCTGTCGGTGTCTCTGTGCAGGTGGGGAGCAGGAGGGTGATCCAGTATGGCGCCGGGATCATGCTCCTGCTGGGGACCATCGGCAAATTCACGGCGCTCTTTGCCTCCCTGCCCGATCCCGTGCTCGGCGGGATGTTCTGCACCTTATTCGGTAACTGTCTCCCCCAAACCCGGAGCGCTGCTCTCGGCAGCCCCGGGCCACGTCCCCGCAGCTTCGGGGCCTGGTGAGCCCAAAGTGCAGGGCGGGTTTCGGGGGGAACGGGGGATCCTCGCACCCTCACCGCGGCTGGGGCAGCCCCCGATGCCCGGCCCCGCGCGGGCACCTCCGCCTGCATCGCCGCGTCTCTGCCGGCAGGAATGATCACGGCCGTCGGCCTCTCCAACCTGCAGTTCGTCGACATGAACTCCTCCCGAAATCTCTTCGTGCTGGGCTTTGCCATGTTTTTCGGGCTGACGCTGCCGAACTACCTGGATTCCCACCCCGGGACCATTAACACAGGTACCGCCCACCACCAAAAGCCTCAATTTCGGCAGTTTGGGGAGAGAGAGGAGGGCTGATCTCCAGGCGCTGGCCCAGCCGGGGAGAACAGCGGGGAAATCAGGCTCCTCCCTGCACCCCCGGCTCCGTCCCACGCTCTCGCAGGTGTCGCCGAGCTGGACCAGATCCTGACGGTGCTGCTGACCACGGAGATGTTCGTCGGGGGGACCATTGCCTTCATCCTGGACAACACCATCCCGGGGAGCTGCAGTACACGGACCGGGGAGGGGGAAGCAGCGGCGCTGGGGCAGATTCCTTTTGATTTAGAGCTGCCAGAGGGGATGGCAGGGCCGGGGGGTGACACTGGACATCCCGCAGGGACGCAGGAGGAGCGAGGGCTGGTGCAGTGGAAGGCAGGAGCGCACTCGGACAGCACGAGCAGCGCCAGCCTGAGCAGCTATGACTTCCCCTTCGGCATGGGCGCAGTGCGGAGGAGCCGCTGGCTGAGGAAGGTGCCCATCTGCCCGGTGTTCACCGGGTTCAGGGCCCGGGCGAAAGGCAGGGGCGTGGCGGCCGCAGAGGGCCCGGACGGCACGGACGGGGGCTCGGTGTGCACCCAGGTCTGAGCGAGGGGAGGGTCCCGGGAGGTCCCGCCCCAGCGCCGGAGGAGCCTAGACGAGCTCCCGGAGGGCTGTCGGTGTTCGGTAGCGGCCACCAAGGCCAAAGCCAAGGCTGCTGGTGCTCGGCTCGAACGCGGGGCTAAGGAAACACAACGCTGCGCTTGGGAGACACCCCAAGCTCCGGGGGACCGCCGCCCCGTGCCATGCTCCACCAGAAGCTTTATTTGGCTGAGGCTCGTCCAGCGCTCGCTGAAGCCCTTCAGCCGCATCGGAGCCAGCCAGAGCCCCGGGGCCACCAGCTCCCACCCGGGGCCACCAGCTCCCACCCGGGGCCACAGATTTTCACGCTGTGCCCTCTGCTCCGGCACGGTGACCCAGAAGCTGGCACGGGCTCTGCGTGGGGCAGTGTTCAGACCAGCGTTAGGATGCCTAACGTAAGATGATACATTAAAAATTATAAAATATTCAAGTGCACGTCCCCCGCCAGTGTCTCTGCTGCCTCCTGCACCGTTCCCTCGTCCTTTGACGAGGTGCGCCAGCACCTTTAACTGTACTCCTCCTGGGCTGCCAGACACGGAGACACGCTGGATTTCTTCCAGGTGAGCTCTGCCTGAACCTGGTGCTGTGGGAGAGGCGGCTCAGCACAAGCCCTTGGCAAACCCTTCCTGCTCCGGGAGCTCTGGAGCTCTGGCTGTGTCCCGGCCGTGCTGCTGACACTGCCCCGTGCCACCAGGGTGCTCGGCTGCGCGCTCAGCTGACCCCCAGCGTAGCGGGGTCAGGTCAGTCCTGGGCCTGGAATTTGCCCAGGTTGGAATTCGCCCACAGTTGAGCTGAGGCAACATTGCACAACCCTGTCACAGCCCACCATCCCGGGGTCACACACTCGGTGGCACACTTCACTCACCAGCATGAGCAGGGAGAGAAGTGAGAAGATCTGTTAAAAGTGAAGACAAGGGGGAAAAAAAGCCACCCCAACTTAAAATAAACCCCAAGGGATGCAAATACAGGCCCTCCCCACCTCCCACGAGCACCAGCCAGGCTCTGAGTCCCCTCTTTGGCTGCTGTCCTGGTGCTGGTGCTGAGCACGGTGTCACAGTGTGTGACACCTCTCTTGCCAACTGTGTCCCCTTCCATTTCCTGGTCCCCCAGCAGCCACCCACTGGGGCTGGAGCAGGACTGAGGAAGCCTGGGGGCAGTGCCAGTGCTGCTCAGCTCTGGGTGCCACCAGCTCTGCAGCAGTCACACCCCAAACCCAGCGGGGCTGCCAGGGCCAGCAGAAGCCCCTCCCCCGTGAACACCCCATTGCTATGGGGTACAGGAGAGGGATAAACCCAGCGCCAGGGGAACAGCCATGGCCAGGCTGGCTGCTCCACATGCTGGCTTCAGGCTGCTGCACTCAGCTGCCACCACCCTGAGGCAATGGTGGCCAGGCCAAAGCTCACGGACAAACTGCAGCCACGCAGGACTCACTGGTGGAACTCGAACTGCAGATAGAAATCAGCTGTGTCGTATCTGTGGACCTTTTTCTTTAGGTCCTCGAGTAGAACTCTCCCCAGGTCAGTGGAAATCCTGGAGAAGTCTTGCCAGCTCTAGGAAGGCTCTCTGCATGGGAAGGGAAGGCACAGAGCTGGGGTAACTCCACTATCATTTTGCAGAGCAACAGCAGCAGGGGTAGGTGCAGCTGAGTTCCCCCAGGAGGGAGAGGCTCCTCCTGGAGCACGAGTGGCTGACACAGCGAGGTGGTTCTGCTGCAGGGCAACACCTGCAGGGTGGCCCCACCTCACCCTGCCGGTCCTGCAGAGCTGCAGCTCCAGTGTGCCCCTTCATTTAATCCCAGTTTAAAAAGGAGATATCAACAGCGGGGCCTGGGCTTGACCCTGGTGGGTCCAACTCAGAATATTCCACGTTAAGCAAGAGTGGATGGGGCTGGAAAAGCTGTTGCAGGCAGCACCTTGACTCCAGCTCTGGGGCTCCCGTGCCAAGCACCAGGCAGCAGGTTCCAAGTGCCCTCAGCTGCTCCCAGGGCTGCCAGCAGGGCCAGGCTGGGAATAGCCACAGGGAAAACGATGGGAGAGTACGGAGTGGGAGGAGAGGAATAAACTCCCTTCCCTGGAAGCGTCCAAAGCCAGGTGGGACAGGGCTTGGAGCAGCCTGGGGCAGTGGAAGGAGTCTCTGCCCATGGAACTGGTTGTCTGCAGTCTCTTCCAACGCAGAGCAGTCTGTGATTCCATGAAGCCTCTAGCTTCAGCCAGGATCCATTGGGTTCCACAGTCCCTGTCCTCCACACACTGCCAAGCCACTTCCCGTGCCAGATGCCCAGTTATGAGACAGCCACCACATCAGTTCTACTATTATTTATTTTTTTAAATATTTTTGAAAAAATATAATTTTTTTACAATATTTTCAACTTAAACACTATTCACACTGAACACGTATGGCAGCTTAACCTACCCAAATATGAAGTTTAAGAAGCCAAAACTGTTCTAGCTTTATTAAAAGAAAAAAAAAACAACCAAAAAACCAAAAAAACCAAAAAAGTTGTTGTGCTGTAGACTATTGTGTAGTGATGATTAAACAAAGCAAGGGAAAAGCACCACTCAAATCACTAATGCTGGGGTTTGCCTGGTTAAATCCAGCTGTGGGAAGTTGGATGCTGAGGGTTCCATAGGCAGTGCTATGTAGGGCGCCTGTTCTTGGCAGGAACTGAGATGGATCTCACACCTCCCTGAACAGCATGGGAAGGGAAGGTTTCTAACATGATCACACACTGCAAAGGACAGGGAACTGCTTCCTCCCAATCGTCTGGATGTTAGTTCAGGAGCTGAGATCTACGACTCTGTACAGGTCTGTGAGATTTGGGTTAAGCTCACACTGCTTCCCAGGATCATGATGTTTTGTAAGGGGAGAAATTAACATTAGTAACAACACTGATACCTCAAAGGAAAGTTAGCTAATTTGCATAACAATCAGATCTCCTCACTTTCACTTGGAAGTTAAGGCATTATCAGGTGCAAGCTAGCACCAGTTAACACATCTTTAGTTAAAAACGACCATCCACCGCAAATTCCAAGTCCTGTTTAAAAAAATCAGAGTCTGCAGAAGGTTTTATTAACGTGGTACTTTGTCTCAACTTGACTGGTGCTTCTTACCTCACTGCCTCCTCCGCACAGAGCCAGGGCCCAATTATGTTTCCATTAAAGTTTTGACAGATTTACTTAATAACAGTCTCAGCACTTTTATTGAGCATGCAAGACTAACAAAACTTTGGCAATGCATAAGTGTAACACAGTGACAAGAAGAGAGAGCTTTTACAATTAAATCTTCTAATACTGGCTTCACAGTGTGGAAATTGTGCTACATCCACCAAAAGAGGGCCCAGTCTACTCAAATGTTTAAGTACTTCACCCCAGGAACAAACTCCTTTGCGTTTGGATTCAGATTACTCTTGACCTGGGGAAGGGAAGAACAGAAATCGAGGTGAATCACTATTTTCAGTTTCCATTTTCAAGCTGCAGACAATTAGAGGCAAAGGTTTATGGATTTAGAGTAACAATAGGCTTCTTACAATAGGCTTCTTACACCTAGCAGCAGCCTGTAATTCCTAGAAAAGCCCATTTCTCTGTGCTACTCCCTGAGTTATCCAACCTTCCTTAGCTCCACCTGAAGTTTCAGTTGGATGAGGGCTCAAGGGAACAAGCAGCAAACCACAGGCATGCAGCAAACAGCAGCTTCCCCTCATGCTGAAATAGCCTTTTCTTAAGTTGAGCTGTGAAAACGTGCCATGAGGTTTCAAAATTTTGCTTATTTAAGCAAGAGGTGACTTGTTCCTGGAACTTCAGCCACTTCTGGGAATTTCATGTGTATGAGCACTGTATTGATTTTTTACATGTCTCTCTCTGTGACACCCCTGTTCTCCCCCTTGGCAAGCTGCTGCTGTTCCATGTCCTGCAGCTCGACGTGGGCACCAGCAGCTTCAAGAGGAGCTCTTTATCACAAAGAAATGGAGGATTAGGCTTTTCTGATCTTCACTGAGGCTGAAACTGCTGCCTGCAGCTGCTTCAGCTTGGAGAAGTTCAGGTCTGCATCTGAATCTCAGAGCAGTTGTGCGACAGGATGGTGTGGGGTCTGCGCTCTGTACAAGGAAGTTTGGATTCTGGGAGGGAAAATAAGCACATGCTGCCCTTTCCTTTGAAGAGCTGAGCCCTGCACAGAAGTCAGATGGCAAAAAGGGAAATAATCACAGTTTGGCTGCTTTCCCCTCCCCTAGAATTGCTACAGGGATCTGCTGTGGTTCTCCCAGTCCCAACCAGATCCTGGGACAGGGCTCAGATTAGCCCAACGTGTCAGTGCTGGCAGATGCCCAGGGACCCTTTCACAGCCCTGGCTCCACTCAGTGCCCTTCTTTCATCACATCCCACCCACTCCTGGAGTTGTGCCACGGCCTGGGAAAGGCTCCATGTGGGTATGAAGAAAGCCACCAAATAGGTCACATCCCATGAGGACACATCCTTCCCACCTACCCTGCACAGCCAGGCAGGGTTTAACAGGCTCCTCCTGCCAGAGAGGATGTCCTCTGGCCGTAAGAGCAATAAGCCCCAGCCTTGCACAAAGACTTGAGCTTTAGAAGTAGGATGGGAAGCTGAGCTTACCACCAGATCCTCCAGCGATGAGCTGTCACTGATAACAAGGTCATTGAACTGGTCCTGGATTTGATCCATTGTTTGTGGGAGATCACGGGCTGGAATAAACCATTCATGCTCCTCCTCCTCTTCCAGCATCTCCTGGAAACAGCGCTCGATGAATTCTTCTTCCCACAGCTCCTCTTCGATCTGTGCAATGAAAAGCAACTGCTTCAGCAAGAAACCTATCGTGAGCTCATGGGGGTTTTTAATCCCAGGTGTGTGCAGCCAGCCGACCTTCCCAGCTATCCAGCACCATGTCCAAGCAGCAGGAAGGACATCAGTGCTTCGTCCCAGGGGCTGCAGCTGCAAGGAAGAGGCAGGAGAATCCCTCTAGCCCCAGCTGTTTTGTCTGCAGCTTGTTATGACCTAAAGAAGGAAAATGTAGGTCCCAAGTAAAAATTTCAGCTGTACCAACCAGTCTGGACTGAGCGTGCTGCAAGTATGAGGAAGGGAGCTGTGCCAACACACAGAGCCAGGAAACACTCCCCAGGAAAGTGTCCTGAGGGACTCCTGGGGAAAAAGTAACCCCTGCCTGCCACCTGGAACAAGCAGCCTCCCCTTGGCTGTTGGTGTGTGCTCACCCACTGTGCTCTCCTGGGGAACCCCAGCTGATCCCAGCAACTGTCAGCAATGCAGCCCTGCTGTCCCGGGAGCAGGACAAACCACCCCATGCAGAACTGACATGCAGTGCAGAGATTAAAGCAGTTTTCCTTGGTTGTTCAGTAAACGAGCTTTGGAGGGAGTTCATCCTACAAATTTTCCATGTCCTGCATCAGACTGTTTAAGAGTGGAAAGCAGGGAAACAGAAGCTGGTGTGAAAGACTTGCCCAGACACAAGGGAATGGAAAAATTATTCAGGACAGATTTAGAAGTTCACTCAGTGGAAGCTCAACAAGTTTTCCCATCTACCCTTTGCTCTGAAATCAAACACCTCCTCAATCCTGGAGTGGAAATTCAGTTACCACAAACACCAAATCAAAAACATTAACAGCAGATTATCAGGACTCTTGTGCAATCTGGGTCCTTGCCCTTGGGGCAAACACACTCACCAGCTCACCTGGTGCCCTGGGAAACGGGGACCAACCCCCACCTGCTCCAAGCCAGGGCTCAGGCACTCCAGAGGCACGGCAGGCTGACTCAGTGATTCCCCAGAGCAGCACTCCAGCCTGGGTGCCACCTCCAGGAGGCATTGCCTCCCTCCTGCTGCGGGCACACAGTCACAGGCTCCTGTTACACAGGGCTTGCCCAGCTCCAGCTGCTTAGTTACAGGCCTGTACTCCCACAGGTGTCTCCATGGCAGCTCCAGCAGTACTAAATAACATTTCATTC
Organism: Hylia prasina; assembly: GCA_013397195.1. Lineage (NCBI taxonomy): Eukaryota > Metazoa > Chordata > Aves > Passeriformes > Sylviidae > Hylia > Hylia prasina. Next base: position 1,044,494 of record VYXD01008190.1, on the reverse strand, counting down.
CCCAAACAGCTGGAAATTAGGACTGCCTGTTTTTATTTTCCAGCTCCAGTTATCTTGCTCAGGCTCCCAGAGGGCTGCGTCTGCAGCAGCAGGTGACAAGGGCTGCCCCAAGTGTTTGTCTGTCTGAGCATGACCCTTCTCCCCTCACACTCTCACCTCACCTCTGTCTTAACAATGGAATCCATGCCTGAAAAATCATGTCACAACTCAGCTCCTTCCCAGAGAACCACACCCCCTATATACTAACTGTGGGACAGTTCCTGGGGGAAAAAAGCCACCAAACAGGAAATAATGCACGAGAGAAGAGAGAATGGAGGTTTTGTGAGCAAACCTGACTCTGAATGAGCTCAGTGCTGCTGACACCCTGAGGATCCCATGCTGGTGGCTCAGCACCCAGCACAGCCACAGCTGCTGGACCACAGGTAGCAGCTATGGAGAGCACAGAGCAAGCTGGAAATAGGAAAGGCGTGTGGAAAGAGGTGGGCAAAAAAGGTGACAGAGGCAAAGTGGCAGAGGAAAATAAGGCTTCCTTCCCACCTGATGGAGAAAGGAGCTGTAAGACTCAAGTATTAAATGAGCAGCTGTGTCACCTGGCAGCTCTGTCACCCAGCACCCTGCAGAGCAGCAGTGCTGTTCCCAAGGCAGGTGTGCACCTGGAATTCCCCAGCTCAGCACTGGGACACGCGGCATGTCTGCACACGAACACCTCCCGGGCCAGCCCTTCCCAAGTGCCACGTACTTCTGTCAACTCTCTTTCCTCCCCTCCCTCCTGCAGAAGCAGGGAATTCATGGATGCACTAGAACGTGCCGCACTTCCTGTATTTTCCACCAGCACTACAGAAGATCAGCATTTACTGCCAGAGAGACCTGTTTGTTCCCTAGGATCACTCCAGAGAGCCAATTGGAAACTTCTTCTCCGAAGGACCATCAGTGGCGGACCCCAGCCCTGTCCCTTCAGCTGGGAAGTGACAAAGGACAGACAAGCCACTAAAAGCAGGGAAGGACTTGCCTGCCTGTTAAACTCCTCCTCATTCTCCATCCACATGTACTCAGCAAAGGGGTTGTCGTCCTCATGGGAGTGCCCGTTGATGATCACATCCTCGCTGATGATGCTGGGGCTGGTACTGCTGCGACTTGGGTCCTTCATGGCTGCCACTCCGATCCCGAACCTGCAACTGAGGAGGGCAGCAAATAAACACCTGCAGATCCACCATTCCCTGCCTCTGCACAAGCCCAGCCCAAGGGAAGGGAGGCTGCACCTGCATTTGGAGGCTCCAGCAGCCTTGCCCCGACTGCAGCAGAGCTCTGAGATCACAGCAAGGAACAGCATCACAAGCACTGTTCCCATTGTGTGCGGATTCCAGGGACAAATTAATTTCCCAAACCCAACCTCACCAAAGCCAAGCACCACGGCCAATGAAAAGTGACAGGAAAAAACAGGAAGCACACGTACTTGCCCGTAGGAAAATATTTCAACATTCAAAAGGAGAATTTGTTTTTCAAAGCACTTTAAAGTGATGTGTGAGCCAGATTTCACAGCCCTTTCCTGCTGGGAAACCTTGCAGGGAGCAGAAACCATGAGGAACTGATCCTGCACACGGCCACCTGGAAATCTGTGTGTTCTCAGGTGACACAACACTGCTGCCCTTCCTGTACCATGCCCAAATACACAGATCAACACTGGAAAAGCTCAGTGTTTGCTGGACACTAATACTGCTAGTATCAATTTTCTTTAAACAGTACTCAAAGTGAGGCAACGTCTTAAAAAAAAAAAAAAACTAAAAAAAACCTGACCAAAAAAATCCATGACTCAAGTCAAATTTGATTTTTTTTTTCATGTTAAAAATCACAATGAAAGTTGCAGCAGTGAGTGAAAATATTTTAGTTTTATTATCAAAACAACACTTTAGCTCATTGTCTGCATATCTAAGAGTGACTTCTTAGGAATCAAAATACAGCCTTGCTGTTATTAGAGTACAAGGGCTTATCACCCAGCATCTCACATTTTCTCTTTGCATTCCAGTTGGTCCTGTTATCTAGAGAATTAATGCAAGTTTTGGTTCAAAACTCTTGATAATACCAGCTAAAAACCTGCCACATGCGAGTGACCAGTTAAGAAAAGCACAAAGAAGAAGGAACCTGCCTGGCTTGCTCTGTTCCAGGTTTTTCAATCAAAGGCAAACCCCAGCACGGAAGTCACTGCAGCTCCCTGGGAAGTGACACAAATGGGAGCAGATCCGGTGTATTCCACCAAGGGAAAACAGGTTCTTTTTGATGTTCTTTCAAAACAAACTTGCTGATGATTACTGGCAGCATTTACATAAAACAGGAAAGAATGTTGCATTTAACACCCCAATTCAAGCTTGAAATTGCTTTAAGCCACTTCAGCTGTTCCCAAGTCAACGCATGGGATGGAATACAGGAACTAAAGCCCAAAAAACCTAATTTCTCTCTCCCCCGCCCCCTTTTTTTTACTGGCACGTGCTTTCACCTTATCTTTTGTGGACCTAGTCTTGAGATTACTATTTTCCCCGAAAGTAAGTGCCTCAGCAGTGAGGAACTCAGGCAGCTTCTGCACAAGACTGTACCCAGACAAGTCCAGAATGCTAAAAATAATTTAAAAAAACAACCCAAACCCAACAAACCAACCATACTTGTTTGTGTAAAAGCTTGGAAGGTTAATTTGTTTAACCATGGGCCAGCTTTCCCATTTCTGAAGCGTTCCCACCGGACAGGAGCTTTAGGAGGAGGGAGGGAAGTCCAGTTTGGACCCAACTAGGTTTGTCCACCACAACCCAAAGACGACTGCAATGATCCTCAAGAAGGACCCAGGCTCAGCCTGAATATTTGAAGTTCATCTGAGGAAGCCCTCAGTCCACTGACGCCTTTCCCACAGGGAAACATGCCCACACTCACTTATCCTGCAGGAACACTGAGGAAGTCCCATTCCAGTGCTTCACTCGCAGCACTCCTGATTTAATTTTCTGCAGCTTCCAACAGAACAAATAAACCTTCTAGAAGAAATAAACCTTTCCATTTCTCCACTGCAAGACACAGAGCAGGTTTCTGTGCTCAGTGTGGGGACAAGCTCAGTCTCGTTTCACCAATACTGGTTACAACCTTTTCCGTCAGGGAATTCTGAGGGGGAGAGCCAAATGCCACTTCAGTCTTGCAAGAATTCCCAATCTACACAGGCTGCCGCAGGAAACAAGTCCCACTGCCAGGCTACACTGCTGCTGGGAATAAAAATAACCCATTTTCCATCTAGGAGTAGGTGGGAAGCAGAGGAGCTCAAAGCTCCTCACTCTAGAAGAGGAAATGTAACATCGGCAGTGCTAAGGAACAGAAAATAGGGAGAATTCTGCCACGGTGACACACTGTAAGGTTCTGACCCAAGTTCCTCTGGGATTTTGGTGTGGACTGGGGGTGGTGGAGCAAGCAACTGCAAGTGCACAAGGAAAGACACCAATAAAAAAAGTAAGATTTTCATCTTTGGAATGATGACAGATATTAAAAATCCTGTAACAACAGGCTTTCAGTTAACCCTGAGTTATTTTCTATATGCAGTGTGGAGCTTGTTACTCCAGAACATCACTAAGGCCCATTAATTCACCCACTTCCCTGAATTTTGCTGCAGTTACAGCATGAAGAGCCCTTGACCAACCATCATTAAAATTCAGAGCTTTGTGACTGAAAAGTCTGCATTTAAAATCCAGTCACGAAAGAAGATTATCCACTGCTTTCTCCGGAGGTGAGGTCAGGCCTAATTCCATGCAGCAACCTCAGGTCCTTACCCGCCAGAAGTTAAGTAAAAAAATTACGCTATTTGCTTTAAGCATCCAAAAATAACACGTGATGGTTTTAGTGGGAGCTGAGGATTAAGGGAAGGTGTTTCAAAGCAGCTCAGGCAGGAGTCAGTGACTTATCACCTGGTGATTCCTCCTGCGAGTCGGCAGCGCTGGCCCAGCGCCTCCTTATCTATCGAGATTAGCACATGGCTCTTATCAACGGAGCTGATTATAACCGTCTAATAATTACACTCTCCTAATAAACAGATTTCTTAATCAAATTCAGGCGGGACGCGAGCGCTATCTGATCTAAACGCCCCCAAGGGCTGCGCTGGAGGTTACCGAACGCAGCCGCCTCCCCCGCGCGGGGCTAAGGCGGGGGTTGTGGGAGCAGCGCCCCGGCAGAGAAGGGGCCCCTCGCCGGGGAGCCGGGCCCGCTCCGGGGCTACGTTTCGGTAACAGCGAGGTTCGCCGCGGGGCGCAGCCG